>CM075341.1:800000-1400000 GCA_037788925.1 Mytilus galloprovincialis | reverse complement strand
GTTGACAATGTAGTGGAAATTGATGTGACTGTCATACATGTTAGAGGTTTAGTTAGCTATAAAACCATGTTCAATCAACCATTTTCTACATAAGAAAATGCCTGTACCATGTCAGGAATATCACAGTTGTTATCCATTCGTTTGATGTGTTTGAACTTTTGATTTTGCCATTTGATTGGGGACTTTCCTTTTTGAATTTTCCTCGGAGTACAGTATTTTTGTGATTTTACTTTTTTATTTTTTATAGAAGATGCATATCGTATTCAAATATTTTAACTTTCTGTTTGTCCATCCCCAATAAACTATAACCAGCTATTTGTCATTACAGGGTTTTACTAAACTATAACCAGCTATTGGTCATTGCAGGGTTTTATTAAACTATAACCAGCTATTGGTAATTTTAGGTTTTTTTAAACTATAACCAGATATTGGTCATTACAGGGTTTTATTAAACTATAACCAGCTATTGGTCATTGCAGGGTTTTTTTTCTCTGTTAATTTATATGAAAAATTATGTTCACCATGTCTCTCTAGTTTTGTTCATGTTTATGCAAAATTGTAAAACCTAAAATATCTGATAAAAATTATTTTTAATTTGTCATTGATCTGTATGGTAGGCTTCCTGATATAGCTTTTAAACGGGAATGTGTATTTCTTGCTGTTGTTAACTTTAGTTGTAATTTTATCATTATAGGAAAGTTTCATAAGTAATGAGTTGAAAATCAGGTCAATCTGCCTTTATTTCTTAAATCAAAATTCATTTTGTAACTTCCAACATACTTGTTCTTTACTTTCGGTTTTCATATGAGCTTGTCGTTATATTTCAATGATTTAAGAAGGTTCTATCTTAGACATATTATTTAACCTAATTGTTTTATAAATGAGGGGTAACTGTCACCTTTGTTTACTTTTTGCATTGTTTTGTGTCTTTGTCGAGAATATGTTACAACCATGTTACTGAAAATTGCTAATTGCTTATTAATTCAAATCAGCACACATTGAGGTGTGAAATTTTACATATGCAAAATAAACCACTAATGCAATTCTTAATTAGAATTTATCCGCCATTTGCAATACGGTTTGAAATTTTAAACAAACAAATTTTCTGCACAGTTAACAAATTTAAAAACTCTGCATTCTATGCACCATATGACAATCAATGACTTTAAACATGCAAAAGTGGGCGGCTTTTGTCTGCTGCATAAAACCTGTCAAAATATGCATTTGTACAGTTGCACCATATTTAAATAGGAAAAAAATATTCGATTTGTTTTTCTGCACCGAATACTCGGGGGAAATGTAGTAAATGTTAGGAAGTACAAAAAAATGGAAATAAATTCGGTCATTTTTCTTATACATGCTTTGATTTATTTTACGTAGGAATTTTAACACACTTTGTAAGTTTTCCTTTTTTACATCTACTTTGGTTTGAAAATTTGAAAACCTGAAAATGACTGTACCAAGTCAGGAATATTATAGTTGTTCTCCATTCGTTTGATATATTTTGTCATTTTATTTTGCCACTTGATTAGGAACTTTCCGATTAAATTTTTCTCGGAGTTCAGTATTTTTGTGATTTTACTTTTGTCTTCGTAATTTTATTTTATCAATCAGCAGAATTCTTCTCTATCACCAAAAAAAAGTACCACGTGTTTATATTTTCTAAATAAAATACCGAGCCTGTCATTAATAAAATATATGGTTTTCAAACAACGTTGAATATTATAAAATTCAGCAACTGAATTAAATATTACATAATTACTCGAGGTTTCCACGGTCGGATCTACATATCACGACTGTTGTGTAGAGGATATGTAACTTAATGTATCATCTTAAACTTCTCTTACATCTTTTTTAATTCAAAAAGATTAGGTTATTATAAATTTTCTTTGGTCGGGTTTTCTTAATCCCCCTTTTGAAATTACAAATTGTTTTGTTCAAAATTTTAAAATATTTTCCATTTCAGAAAAATTGGGTGGAAAGTTTCTTTCAAAGGTGAATTAATTTCTTTTTTGAAATAATCCTTAATAAAAAGATTTTTGAAACAGTCTGATGTGTTTTTACAAACGTAAAATTATTCTGCTTTGAAGTTGGTGTAATTAATTCTTATTCCTTTATCAATAGTTCATAACAAAATATTCAATAAATTAGATTTTTAGGGTTTATAGAGATTCTATTTAGTATTTTGTAAGTAAACATATTTTTATGTGTTTTTTTTGTTGAACGATCTATTAAAGTGAGTGAAAAATGTTGTCTTAAGAAAAGTCTAAATAACAAGTTTTGGTATAACTCTCAAAAAAATAATTTGCGAAGATAACAAATGTTTTTCTTTAGCATGCTTGTAATTTGATAAAGATGAAACCTTAATATTTGGGTAATTGTCATACCTTGTAAATCACAATATTGAAATTTCATTGTCAACATTTTCTATTTATCATTATATGTTTATTAATTTATTAAATAATTCAAATATTTATTCATTGTTAATGTATTAATTTTTTTCTGAATCGTGTATTAAATATAGATTAAAGGAGAAGTTGGTTTTATATTTACTTTGAAGAAACTGTAATGAATACATGTTTTAGCCATCGATTTTGAGATAGCATAGGAAAAAAATGATGGAAGTATTAATAAAATGGCACATAAAAAATAGATTGTTTTAATGATGAATCATACCTTACAAATACAAAGACCAACACAAATAAAATTAGGACAAGTTTGAAATATTTGTAAAATCGTCATTTACCACCAAAACATGTATGGCATATAAATTAATACGGGAATATTTTTGTTTGTACCCAAGACGACAAAAAATGAACAAAAATGATAATGAAAAAACACCTTTGAATTGTTCTGGTATATATGAATTTTTGATATTGTTTTTTTCGAGCTTATAAAGATTTTACAAAGTAAACAGTGATAATGTTTTAAAATATTTACTGAAGTATGGACACACAATTAAATTTGGATATAGTCTAAGAAGGGTTTTATTCTGATTTGCCTGCTCTTTTATATTCAGTTCAAAAGCAGCTAATCCCCTATAATTATATTCTCTGTGTATGTGCGGATAAAACAAAACAAAATAAAATTTCAGAATAGACCAAAAAATGAGAGATATAAACTTGAAACAGATCTACAAAATTAGAAGCATTATTGCCCAGTGACGTTAGTGAACAAAAAAAAATATGAGTGCATTTTAAAGTATATTTCCACGATGTTGAGTTTTGAAAAGATGGCAAGAAAACAGCACTTTCGTACATAGAACATAAGCTTCCTGTTTTAGGATATTCCTGTCATATCTGCCATCAGAGCTATAAATCATGCCGTAACAAGGTCTGATCGATCTCTTGGTTACGTGAATAGAATTTTGTCTTGAAAATATCCTTTCCTTTGAATATAATGCACATTTACAGACTATTTAAACAAATGTCATAACAATGAACCATTGTTAAGTACACAAAGTTTAAAGTTGCCAAAGTCAACATGAAGTAAAAGAATGACAAGGTATTTCTATTGTCATAATTAAGCATGTATATGTGATACGTTGTAAAAGTCACATATACATCGATATAATTGTATAGAAAATCCGAAAATTCGTAGAAATATCAAATGATTAAAACAAGAAAACGCAGGTATTTTGGACATGAAATACAAAACCCTAGAAAATTACAAAGCAATCAAAACCCTGTACTAAATGTAAGATCAGTCTCATAGTGATTGAATTTAAGAAACATGACACCGAAAATGTTCTCAAACTTCGTACGTCATTTGTCTTTTTTTATTTGAGCGTCACTGGTGAGTCTTTGGCAGTCGGAACGTGGATGTCACATACAGAACTATAAATCTGGTGTCTTCATATTGGGTTTGTTTATTACCACTACGATTGTTGTCAGATTTAGATATCTATTTTGTACGAGTATGCCTTATCATAAGTGCCTGTACCAAGTCAGGAATATGGCAGTTGTTATTCATTCATTTGCTTTCGATTTTACCATTTGATCAGAGACTTTCCGTTTTGAATTTTACTCGGAGTCAGTATTTTTGTGAGATTTTGTAGGTATTGTGGAATTTCTTCATATCGTACCTTTCTATTCTTAAATAAAATGTTGTATCATCTGTACCTTACTGATAAAACTATAACCTTGGAATGTTAATTTCTATTCGTTTGGTGTTGTTGCAATTAGATATTCCTTTGCTGTTAAATCAATAAATTTACATGACATTGGCATGTTATGTTTAATCGTTGACGTTTAACATTGTTATATATCATCTTGTTTGTTCCTGTTTTTCAAGTTATCTAAAATGCCTATTTTAATATTTTGTTTTAATCGTATGTTTACATAGTTTACAAAATATGTTCCATGGGAACACAATGAAATTGATAATTTTCCTGTTAATTCTATCACTTAGAAAATTAAACTAGCGATTTGCTCTTAATAATAGGCTTTTGTTTTGAGAATGAGAAGTAATTGATATCATAAGTGAGTAATACTACTTTAATGCGTACAAAACGTTGTGAAAGTTATCGATTGTAGAAATGACGTCTCGTGTATTTCATTGATGTTTTGACACAGATATAAATGAAGACACGAAGTTGCTTCACTGTCATACATCATTGCCTAATAATTTCGAGGTATGGTATCAGATTATGTCCATGATATTCCAAACTGCTAGGCTCTAAAATCAAAAGGAAAATGTACAAATTGCCGATTATGGCATTTGGTGTGTTAATCTCACGTTATTTGGCATACTAGTTTGCAGTCTAAAAGTTTAATTAATACCTTAACTTTGGTAGTTTTGATTGAACCCTTATTGGATATGATATATGTTTATTCGGAGCTTGATATGCAAACAAGTATATTACAAAACACATTTCTTTCAATGAAGAATGCCTAATAAATTCCTATAAGAAATAAATTCAAAATGGTATAATATCTTATGACTATTTATAAACATATAAAACCTTGACGTTTTACCTGGTTGAATATGTTGGTGATTACGTTGAAAAATACAAAAAATTATTGCATGGTATATATTTTATTTTATAACTCTCTAATCAACGTAATGTTACAATCTATCTATTCTTATTATATTTTGATTTTTGATATAACCCCTTAAGGTGCATGTATATTGTAAGCTGAAATGTACTCAAAACAATCATCTATAACTCATTCAAATATTATTGTGAACTAATGGTTCTGATGGTTGTCCTAAAAGTTAAAACATATTACTGCTCCGAAGACGATAAATGGATGGAAATGTTATTTGTAAAAGTTTCCTGATTTCTTATGGTATAGAATAACAAATTTGAAGACAGCAATTTTGATTGAATTATTTCAAATTAAATCTTAAAGCTCATGTTATCTTCCTTTCAAATTAATAGTAACAATCGAAAAATGCAATTTTGCCACAAACAAAAACTAATCGGAGAAAGATATTAAAAATATGATATATATAACGGCATCATGAAATCTGTATACGGACGAATCCTGGGAAACAAACAATACACGTACACGAGTTTCACATC
This sequence comes from Mytilus galloprovincialis, assembly GCA_037788925.1. Taxonomy (NCBI): domain Eukaryota; kingdom Metazoa; phylum Mollusca; class Bivalvia; order Mytilida; family Mytilidae; genus Mytilus; species Mytilus galloprovincialis. The sequence goes on along the minus strand of CM075341.1, from coordinate 1,394,473 downwards.
CTTCTCTTTGAAACGGACTGTAAAGCAAACAATAAAATCACAAAAATACTGAGCTCTGAGGAAAATTCAAAACGGAACACCATAATCAAATGGCAAAATCAAATAGTAATAAAACACATCAAACGCATCAAAAACAGTGTGTGTTCGTTCGTCGTTCGCTTATGATACTCTCGTGCAACCCCACTTTAGTTTTTCATTCAAATTAATTTTGCATTTTCAGTTAGCAGTCAAGAACTTTCAATAGGGTTGGTGTTGCATTTTGTGATCTGTACTTACAGTAAATCTAGCTTTTCATCAAGAACCATATACATTTAAAAAAAAACCCAGACCTGTAACAAAAGTAGGCAAAATGAGTAAATGATATACTATTTTGCGATTAAAAAGGTCCTGCGACAACAAATATAAGTATTAATTTGTCTCAAAAAATACGCTAAGTTTATTCTTTTTATTGTTATTTATGTATAGAATTGTTCATAAACGAAAAAAAGTTTACTTTCATACGACAAAGTATGCTGTCGTTTTTCTACATTTTATGTCTATAACAACTCATTCATCAACAAAGCTTACAAACAACCTGTACATCGAGACCCCACAAAACGACAGATATTATAAAATGTAGTCATAATTTACCGTGAGGGTACAGAATATGACACCAGTCCATCATGGTGTTCTTGAGGGCCAATATTATCGTTAACACTAACAAACTATCACATGATTCGTGTAAAATGATGGACCACATGGTGACCTTTACACCTCAAGTTAAACAAATAGCAAAACGTCTTTTTAAGTTTTCTGCTTCAATTTATAAGAGAGGCCATAATGTGTGGTAACTAATATGTCAGTAATACTAGTAGTAATACCTCATGTCAAGAAAACAGATGGACCACAAATATCCTCATTTGTCTCTCTAAAGGTGTATGTTTTACACCTGTTCTGATAGAATACACAAATACAAATATCTGACAATTATAACTCCTTATAGTTTATTATATCTTTACACAAAACATATAAACAAGAGGTAGGATATAAATTTTGTTGCATAAAATATATCACATTGTAAAATTGTTAACAGGTGCATGTTAGAAGAGTAATTACATGTACAGTTAAATAATTTATACGGTTTTATTCTATTAAAAGAAAACATTATAAGCTACTGATGAGAAGAAAAAATCTGCATTTGAAGTACAAATGCATTGAAAGGATTTTACAATAGTCGTTGTTTGTACTGCAAAATACCTACACGATATATTTTAGAACCTGACTTAATAGTGGGGTACGTGTTGCTCTATCTTTAGTTTTCTAAGTTGAGTTTTGTGTACTATTGTTTGTTTGTTTGTCTTTTTCTATTTTAGTCATGGAGTTTTCAGTTTATTTTCGACTTATGAGTTGGAATTTACTACGGGTATCTTTCGTCTTTCTTTACGAAGAAATGAAAATATGCAAGAGAATATATATATATATATCTCGAATTTAATAAAAACTAAGGGATATCTGAAAACAAGCTTAAATTTGGCAGTATTTAACGATATAAACATGATAAAGCATGTTCCATCTATTAGATATCAATTCAGTCTCTATGTAGTAGTAATATAGTGTATATATTCAGTGGTCAAACAACGTAATAAAATTAACTGGGTTTGAGTCCGAATTTGTAGTACTCTTGTCGTATCAAGATATAAGTATATTTCAAAACCACTCAACAGGTTTGAATTGATGATTACCAATTGTCCTGGATAACAACCTTACTTAAAAACAGGAAAATATACCAAACGTGGCAATTTAAAACTCGAATACCAACATCATACAAAAACGAAATTAATGCTGAACAAAAAACAGTTAACAAAACACGTCCCTATCTAACCCAGATGGAGGGACTTTATAAACTCTGAAAGGTTAAAAATGCCAGCTCCACTAGTGACGCCCACAATGCTACGTCTGTAAAATTCGATTCTACAACAGAAATTATTTTGTTTCACCTAAATAATGAATTTAAACTTCTGATTTTAATTTGGAAGTATCGTTGTAATGTGTTTTATAAATGCACATTAACAAGGGTATACATATCACTGTTCAATATATATATATATTTTTTTATCATACAAATACACAGATGAAATAATGTCTGAAATTGCAAATGTTTCGCATGGGCTGTACTGTTGGATTAGAAACCATAAGGGTTATCAAGAGTCTATAAATTTTAATTCCTCATGGCCTGTCGTTTATAACTTACTTCAAAGAAAGCAATGCAATATACAGGTAGAAATAAGGTTATAACTTACTCCAAGAAAGCAATGCAATATACAGGTAGAAATAAGGTTATAACTTACTCCATAGAAAGCAATGCAATATACAGGTAGAAATAAGGTTATAACTTACTCCAAAGAAAGCAATGCAATATACAGGTAGAAATAAGGTTATAACTTACTCCATAGAAAGCAATGCAATATACAGGTAGAAATAAGGTTATAACTTACTCCATAGAAAGCAATGCAATATACAGGTAGAAATAAGGTTTTAACTTACTCCATAGAAAGCAATGCAATATACAGGTAGAAATAAGGTTATAACTTACTCCATAGAAAGCAATGCAATATACAGGTAGAAATAAGGTTATAACTTACTCCATAGAAAGCAATGCAATATACAGGTAGAAATAAGGTTTTAACTTACTCCATAGAAAGCAATGCAATATACAGGTAGAAATAAGGTTTTAACTTACTCCATAGAAAGCAATGCAATATACAGGCAGAAATAAGGTTATAACTTACTCCATAGAAAGCAATGCAATATACAGGTAGAAATAAGGTTTTACAAAAGGGACATTTTAGTTTCCTTATTTGTGAACTACACAAACAAATGAAGACAAAAACAAACGTCCCAGATAGAAACAAATGTAATAATCTAATAAGGTAGATTTCAGAAGATTTGTTATTAGTGCCAATGAAACAAATCTCCACCGAAGTCACAATTTGTAAAAGTAAACCATTATAGGTCAACGTCCGGTCTTCAACACTGAGCTTTGACTTACACCGAACAGCAAATTATAAAGGGCCCAAAATATTTCCAGTGTGTGACCATACAAAGGGGAAAACCATCGGTCTATCTATATGAAAAAGAGAAAAAAAAAAAACCTATAAACCACATCAACAAACGACAACCACTGAACAGTATGATTTCCCTTGTGTTTATCAGTGGTATGAAACTCGTAATGTTGCATGTAATTGTCATAGTTTATCTATTTGAGAGTATACGTGCTAAAACGCAAAACATATCCTTAATTGATATGTTTTACGCAACAATCATTATATATTCTTGTTGATAGATAGAAGGTAATCGGTTGGTAATCAATACCCTTGATGAATATGTATTAATTTGAATATTTCTAGTATATCTGCTTAGTCATTTTATTAACAGTACGCCTCACTGGCTTGAATTTAATCTTTTAGTTTTTGGTGTTGTTTAATTAGTTGTATTTCCTCTTTTAAGAAGCAGATGGCAGGTAGAATGTTTTTTGGGAAAGTCCCTCCACATTTTAGTTTCAAGGTCAAGTTAATTTTAGAACCTATAGATACATCAAAAAAGGACTTTATTCAAGCAAGATCAAGCAAGCTACTACCATATCAAATTAAGAGCGTTATTCACAATATCATACAATTACACAATGTATAATCTGTGAATAGATAAATGATTTTTTAGGTCAAAAAGACTTTTTAGGCAAAACCTTTATAAAAAATAAAGAAAGCGCATTTCACGTAAACGTTTAAGTGTTCAATTACCAGTAAAAAGTAAAATCACAAAAATATTGCACTCCGAGGAAAATTTAAAACGGAAAGTCCTTAATCAAAGGCTAATTCAAAAGGTCAAACACATCAAGCGAATGGATATCAACTGTCATAATCCTGAAATGGTACAGGAATTTTCTTATGTCGAAAATGGTGGATTTAACCTGTTTTTATAGCTCGCGAAACCTCTCACTTTTAAGACAGTCGCACTAAATTTCAATATATTAACAGCGATGCGTGAACAAAAGAAACAGACCTAATCGGTAACAATGTCAAAAACTACAGCTTTTAACATTGTGTTATAATCTTATTCACTAACAAAACATACAATAGTGTAACAACGAAGCACAAAATGGCGTAAAGATCAAGCATGTTAGCAAGACAAGACAAGAACACACACTGTGTATCAAACATTAGCAAGACAAGACAAGAACACACACTGTGTATCAAACATCAACCGTGAAAATGTTACTGAACTTTGACCTTGCGAAAAAGAAATGACAGACAATGCAATGAGGGTAATCAAAAACAATTGAATTTAACAAAACCATATTTGAAACAAAAGGAAAAACGACGAAAAACAAATGAAAAATAACACAAAAAAATACTAACTCACACAATACGAACCCAACTATAACCGGTGATTAACTCAGAAGTAAAGTTATATCTGATCCACAAAATTGTATTTCGATATTAAGGTATACATATTCGAGTACCATAAAATATCAACGAATAAAATACCAGGCTTTCCATCTACAAAACTATACATGTGACGTGTTTAAACAGGATTCCCAAACGCAATGATAACTGTAAACCAAACATCTATCAGTTTTTCTATCCTGCTGATAAATTTATATTTCACCAGAAAAACAAGAAACCAGAATATGTAACAAGTGTTGCATTTATATAATAGAAAGCGATTGTAAATAATAGCTTAGTGTTGAAATTCGGTTATATAGCAATTAATGCTTGGTTACTGGTGTGGATTTCTAAAGATGCATTCTTTTAGGTCCGCTTTTTGTGTATATAAGTAAATATATTTAAGTCGTCAAATTGTAATGTCATACCAAACAGACGAGAACAGAAAATGGAAAATTGGTTAGATTAGTACAACTGAGAATCGGCAACGATTCAAGCATTTAATTAATTTACGATGTGAAAAAATGGATACTTTTATGCTGTATGCCTTACGGATCATGCCATACTCTTTGGCAATGAGTGTGTTTTCTGTCAAGGCCTTGCATTTATACTTGCCTCAGTTCATAAACGGTAGGGTGTAGAAATAAGCCTCATTACAGTTCGAAAACAGGTCTGAAAACGCCCACATGTTTTATATCAAAATCCAGACAACTAACCAGAGCTTTTAGGTTTACGAATTTGACAACTGTTTGTTTACAAGGTACAAATGCAAAGAGTAACATTCATCTTTATTAATGTCAGGTAATCACTGGGAATACTAGTATGAGGTTTCTATAAAAACGAAAGTATTTCTTAAAATCGTACTACTAAAAGTGTCTTCTAGAAACAGTTAGAAATCAGAATAATTCTATTTGTGCTATCCACATAAGGATTAACACATACCATCAACAAATAATCTTGACGGAAAAGTCGTTTACGCTATGTTATTGAGGAAAAGAAACATTCCTACTTTTAATTGTATCAAAAAATGACCCGAATAGCCAAAAGAGGGGCGAAAGATACCAGAGGGACTTTCAAACTCATTAGTCAAAAATAAACTGAAAACGTCATTGTCAAAATAGAAAAACACACATAGACAAACAATAGTACACAAAACACAACAAAGAAAACTAAAGACTAAGCAACACGAACCCCACCAAAAGTTCCCAATCAAATGGCAAAATTAAAAGCCCATTCACATCGAACGAACGGACAATAACTATCATATTCCTGACATGACAAACAGAAATAATAGGTAAACATGTAAATAAATTGGGGGTACTGCAGTCGACTGTGTCATTATTTTGAAAAGAAACGTTAATAGAAATATAAACAAACATAGACTAAAAGTGCATTCCCACTACAGAACTTGATATTGAACATATGAATCCGAATGCACACAGAATCCTCTCAAGGATAAAAAAACAAAAGCATCCTGTTTTTAGTTTTTAATTTTACTATAAGATACATTGATGTTGTTCGTTCACCCCATAGTCCACATTTATTTTAATTGAGTGCTTGGTTTTCCTTTACTAGTATCTCAGTAAATTTTCCCTATGACTATTCGCTGTCTATGTCGTATAATTATCTCAGTGATTACGTTAATTTCATGTATGTTCACACTGTACGGACTTCATGAACAGGGTTGTTCTCGCAGAAATATTTCTTAATACAGCAGAACAGTTGTATGTTCTGTGGGTAAACCGATTGTGTCTTGTTGTTGAAGTATAGTTTCACATGAGAAACATGCATACCTGGAGACGGTCACGATGTCGACCCACATGAAATCTCTTCTTTAAGATTTTTTGGTGATTCCCTCATATTTTGTTTTATGGTGTAACACCACTAATTCGAGCCCGGCCAGAAAGCACATACCAGAAAGTAGTATATATTTAACACAAGATAGTTCCTACGCACGAGTGTAACTTTCAAAATATGTAGAATATTCAGGTATTTTTGGTATCGAATGAAAGCTGAAGGACTGGTGATCATTGTATAACACTTTGGATTTATAATTTTGAATATTAAAAAAACTACACCAAATTTTAAAAAGAGGGTACATTTTGTCTGTTTGTCAGATCTGAAGTACCTGTTTTGGTACATCCGAAGTTCGGGAACCAGTTCTTTCTTATATGCCATTAAAGGTATGTTGATTTTTTCAGTACAAGACACCAAAAAGTGTTGCTTTGACATGCAATAATTGCCACTTTATTTGAACTTAAAACCAAAGAGGTGTGCCTGCTTGAATTGAAGGAATTTAACATAGAAAGCAACGGGACCATGAATTAGTGGTGTACTTCCTTATACCTTGATTTGTATATTCTTAGTTGATAAGTGTGAATTTAACATCAATTAACATCAATAAACTATAAGAAAATGTCTGTACCAAGACAGGAATATGACAGTTGTTGTCCATTCGTTTGATGTGTTCTATCGTTTGATTTTGCCATTTGATTAGGGACTTTCCGTTTTTGAATTTTCCTCGGAGTTCAGAATTTTCGTGATTTCACTTTCTAATGATATCTCTATGATACAGTAGCGATATCCCGCTAACGAAGTCAATGACCGCTATAATGGTATCGACATAAAGACGGTCGACATCGTTTTGCAGTCCACAATTATAGTTTCGACAAACTGGCAAACATTACAGACCAACATTCCACGATAGACTATTCTACAAATTAGCTGTTACTGTTTCTAATGATCAACAGTAGTGGTATTCAACTGTTGACAGTCAATGTGCTATTTACAAAAATAGCTAAATTAAGGTTAATTCAATAAATGAGAAGGTCCAACTGAAAAATTGTTCCAAACTGTTGACGTCCATCATTTGTCCTACAAAAGCCATGTTTACAGTTGATCGTTATTGGTTATTTGTGTCACAGATGACCATGGACATGTACTAAGTGTTATAGCCACTATCCTCTCTTGTTTTTAGCCATGGAGTTTATTTTCGATCTATGAGTTTGGATGTCCCTCAGGTATCTTTCGCCCCTTTTATAAATGAATTTGAACATGCCGTGATCAACACATATACATATGGAACAGGATGTGCGTATTCTGTCGAAGCATCTGAGCTGTCCCGGTTTTAGATTGGTCAATTAAGCCACGTCAAATGTTTTTTTCAAAGTTTTAGATAAATTACCAAGCAGTGTAAAAGAAAGACATCATTAAATAAGTATAGATTATCATTTGTGGTACCTTTTAATTTTACATATTGTCTTTTAGGTATAAATTATTTCAATCCATTTATAATTTATTCTGATTTCTAATTTTCCGATGGTTAAATAGTAATTAGAATCAGGTCAACGTGTGTTAAATTAACTAGTCTCAGCTATCAGATAAAGTGCGCCATCTTGACATATGTCAACACAGGAAGTTGTTCCATACTCAGCTAATGCATATGCATTATATCCTTAATGTCACCAGGTCTGTCATTTTCATTACTAAAATAAGTCTTACAGGATTATTTTTTATGGAATTTTTATCATAAATTAAAATAAAATCTTGTTAACTGAGTGAACTTGGTCCAATCTGTTGCGTCTGTGTAATGTTTGTAAATCTTCTTGTTATAAGATAAATTTATATATTATTCATATATGATTATAATATACAACATATATGGCAGCGTGTGTGGTTAATCTACAATTGAACAGGGCTTCCAATACGTATTACAGCAAGTTTGATATCAAAATAATGTATTTGCCCTCAATATTGGTGCAATATATGAAAGAAAATTGGGTTTTCAACACCATTGTAATGAGATCAAACGAAATCATACAGAAATAATCTGTGGTTTGAAACCGCACATCCAAATAATATTATGCCAAATCATTTTGTCCCTAACCCCCTAGGTCTCACATGTATATATGCAAAGCGTTTTTTAATAATAAATTAGTCAAAGATATATATGTCTCCATATTTACGCACAAACAAACAATTAATTTTTTTGAATTATTTTCTGTTTTACCATTCCACATCGATAGAAGTTTTTAGCATTACCACTTTTAAAATTAATTAACCGTGAAAAGTTTCATATTAATATATTTTTTTATAAATGCAATAAAATTTATTAATTTATTCTTTTACCTCCTATATTTTATTTAAGACATTTGTTCTTAATGTCTCTGATTTTATTTAAATTCAATATTTTACACAAGCTTTTTATATGTACAGATGAAATATAAATAAAAAAATACCTATGCTTAAATTCATAAAAGACACATATAACCAGACCGATAAGTTAATAAACATATCTTTTTGATTTTCTTTTTGAACAGAAAGTTTATGATATAGATTTACAACAATTTTATCTAAATAATATACTTGTAACTTAATTTGGTATACGGAAAACACGTCTTGGTGGGTAAAATATGTATTTTTCTTTTTTCTTTTGAGAGACATCATTTTAATATAATCTGTTAATATCATTTTAGATCACGACCAAAAACTATATAGAATAAAAGCAATTTTCTAAATCCCATTTGAATATGCTTCCAAATGATGGAGCGACAATAAAGAAAAAGAACAACATTGTATAAATATGTTTTGCTTTTAATAAAGGCTTCACGTATGCGCTTTTGGTGCATATTTCTTTTATGAAGTCTACCAGAAAATGAAAGGCGGCATATTTTAGTTAGAATTTAATATAGTACAAAATATTTAATTGAAACGCACTTTGAACTTCGGATGTTATTTTCTTAAGTACAAGGTATGTTTTTTCCTGGTGTCACTGAAAACAGTTACTTTAATTATATCTGAATTAATAAAGTTGCAAATCTTTGTTTAAATCATAGATTAGTGTGTGTACATACATAAGTGTTTGTTTTATAATTATTCGTTCCTGAGTAAAAAACACAGCACAGTTTACTGCATAAGGCAGACAGTTTCAATTAAAAAAAAAAACAAATATGACTGTTTCTCACATTTTAATAAAAACTTATTTTCGTATCTAAAATAAATTATCACTATTTTGTATTATTAGTTCGATCAAAATTCGTCTTTGTATATATTTTATTTTATTTTTATTTGATATTTTCCGTTTTCCGTTACTCATTTCATTTTTCGTGTCGTTGATATCGAAACAACTGCGAAAGAAACACGTACATTGGTATGTGACAAAAATATGTGTTCCTCTTTAGAAGTCTTTTTTTTTTTTTTTTTTTTTTTACTTCAGTTGAATAATTGATTTGAATTAATTTTGAATAAGAGAAAATAATATTTGAAAAAATATTGATCATTTTATTATTTTCATAAATTTATTCTAACTGTATGAGTAGTAAGTTTCATTATTGTTTTACATTGGTAGATATGATTATCATATAAATAAATTATTTTGAAAATACACAAAAAGAAATTATTCAATATCTGCTTAAATAATATAGGGATAAACAATGACAAACGACAGCAGTATAAAACACTTTGTCATGGTAAAAGTTGGTGTTATTAAATTTGGAAAAATGCCGAATAAATTTCATAAGGCAGAATGAATATTTGAAGTTTTAGACATGTAACTCTAATAGTCATTTACGATAAAGATGAATCTTCTGGAACCCTTTCTGCAGCAAAGAGGTTGGACCAATTGTCTCTTTCTAAGCTTCATAAAGCTGTAAAGACAAGTTCCCTTTTTATTTGTTTCGTAAAGATCTAGGTGCAATTTTCCCTGAATCTAGTAATAAACTACGAAGTCAGGACTATGACAGTTGTTGTCCATTCGTTTGGTGTGTTTTATCATTTGATTTTGCCTTTTGATTAGGGACTTTTCTTTTTGAATAATCCTTGGAATTCAGCATTTTTGTGATTTTATTTTTACATGTGCAATAAACAATATGTTTTGTCACTAATGTTACAAATTTTCAATATTTAAGAATGCAGTTCGGCGCCACACAATGCTGTTAAATATTTAACTGTTTGCACACATTTAAAATGAAAGGATATCTTTAATCAAATGAAATAAAGTAAATAAAGTATACCTTAAATACAATTTATGTAGAATTAGAATGTATCTAAAAATAAACTTTGTATTTGGTTAACAGTTTCCTTCTCTTACAGTTTACCATTTTCATTCTATGAAAATACAGTTTTAAGTTACCCTTAGACCTTCTGTACACACTTGAGTCTAATGTACTGCTTATTTTATGACAAGATGAATGGTTTTCAGAAATAATATAAAAAAGAAGATGTGGTATGATTGCCAATTAGACAACTATCCACAAAAGACCAAAATGACACAGACATTAACAACTATAAATCACCGTACAGCCTTCAACAATGAGCAAAGCCCATACCGCATAGTGAGCTATAAAAGGCCCCGATAAGACAATGAAAAACAATTCAAACGAGAAAACTAACGGCCTTATTTATGTAAAGAAATGAACGAAAAACAAATATGTAACACATAAACAAACGACAACCACTGAATTACAGGCTCCTGACTTAGGACAGGCACATACATAAATAACGTGGCGGGTTAAACATGTTAGTTCAGAAATATTATTTGTTTTTAAAATACCGAATTCAAAGGAAAATTCAAAACGGAAACACTACACTGGCAATCATATAACAACTTCTAATTTGTATACTGTTAGGAATTTTATTCGTTTAAAAAACATCTATGATTTGTATGCAAACGTTTTCAGAAAATATAGTTTACGTCTTGTAAAGTTAACTCAGATTTATTGTCATAATTAAAAATAACCTATTGGTATGCAAATTATTACGTCATCTAAATTATGCAAATCCCATGTAGCGAATTAACAGGTATTAAAGAAAATTATACAATTAATAATTATACTATAAACATTTACAACAATCACTCTGCAGAAAATTAAATATAGAAATAAAAACACATAATGGCAGGATCATAATTTACATTTCGTGCGAAGAAATGTCACAAAAGGGTTCTAGCGGATTAATATATTTCAACAACAGATGAATTGTCTACATTGTGAAATTCTGACACTCTTAAAAAATCATCAAATGAAATGAAGCGAAAACAGCATACAACATTGCTTAGCACCTCTGATACAGTTTACATGCACCATACAGTGTAGTTACAAAGAAAACGTGAACAGCTCAGGGAATAACACGCTGACGCTTTATGCACAATTTTCCAAAGACAATGAAAATTATAGTAATCTTTGGTGATTACATATGCATATTTATGATTTACATGATGTAAAGAATTGTAAACCAAAAGGATTGTTTTAAATTAAACAAGTTTTTTTTATTGTGTCGTGTTCTTTTCTTGTACCTTTTGGTGTTGTTTACAGTTTTACCGATTTTATCAAAATTTGAAACATGTGCCAATATAAAGTTTTGATTTATCAAGTTCAACAACTGTACATGGTCAGTGCAGAGTTTTACGGACGGTCTCCGTAGATTTAAAACCCATAATTTTTTTTTTAAATGCTCTTTATGCCATAAATTAGTCTGACTATAAAATGATACAGGCTGACGAAAAACTTTTAAAAACACTTTTGTTTTTTTTTTGTTTATTTTCTTAGTCCAAGAACAAAACCCAATGTCTGTCTGGTATCTATAATGGGTTTCTTTGCTCATTTTTTTGTAATATTTTTGTTAAGCAGGATCTGATTACCCTCTTGGTCACCTGAAACCATTCCCAGGTTTTGATGGGGTTCGAATTGTTTAGTCTTTAGTTTCCTACGTTGTTTTTGTGTACTATTGTTTGTCTATTGGTGTGGGTTTTTTTTTTTAGCCGTGGCGTTGTCTGTTTATTTTCGACTTATGAGATTGAATATCCCTCTGGTATATTTCGCTCTTCTTTGCCAAAATGCTCCTACTTACTAAAAAGTGTCGCACCATCAAGACTTGCTACTGACAAGAAAGCCGAATGCTAGATTTCTCGTCTTAAATTGACTTAAAAGATGATTTGCCATTATCTTTAGGTCAAAACTATTGTAGTCATACAATCTGTGCCTTCTAATATTTGGATTTAAACTTTCTCAATGCTAATTAAAGAGTGCTTTGGGCACAAACAAATATAAAATATAAAAATAAAATTTCATAACTTCAAAAACAAATTACTGGTATTCAAAATATTCCTTACGCTACACTATGCTGTGTATGGCAATTTTGAACGATAAATATCAAACAAATTTTTATCTGAATTTGAAAGACAATAATTGTCTTTCCTTTTGGTCATTTTTGGTTTATAAGTTTTTATAAGGTTTTGAATTTTCAAAAAGTTTGACTTCGTTCTTCACTAAAAAGACATTAGTAAACGAAATGTGCATCTGGTGCAGTAAGGTGGCATCATTATTGCTATAACTACCGCTAATTCTATATCTATGCTGGTATCCTATTCATCCCCGAGCAATGGCCTAGTAGCCAGAACATTGAATTTCATCTGAAAATACGGATTTTGTTTTATTTGAATTTACTTGATATAGTTTCGAAATCATTACTCCCTCATGCACAGCTCTGATTCCTTGTCAAAGTTTCACTATAACTTTGTGTTTCTTGTTTTTATTTAATCAGTTCTTCAACATTTGTCTAATAATTTCTATTTTCAAAAAGATAGCATCAATAATGTGTTACTGGTGTGTAATAAATGGTACTGTTAATTTATTAAATCATTTACGTCGGATAAAAAGAATTTGGTTCAAAATAAAATCAAAATTATCATTTTTATAGATACTTAAAAACTCATCAAAGATAGCAGGCTTATAGTAAGCACAGTTTTATAACATACTACCGTATTTTTGTCCTTCTGGTGAGTTAAGCCTTTTTCAACTGATTTTTATAGTTCGTTCTTATGTTGTACTGTTATACCACTGTCCCAGGTGAGGGGGAGGGTTGGGATTCCGCTATCATGTTTAACCCCGCCACATTATTTATGTATGTGCCTGTCCCAAGTCAGGAGCCTGTAAATCAGTGGCTGTCGTTTGTTTTTGTGTTACATATTTGTTTTTCGTTCATTGTTTTGTACATAAATAAGGCCGTTAGTTTTCTCGTTTGAATTGTTTTACATTGTCTTATCGGAACCTTTTATAGCTCACTATGCGGTATGGGCTTTGCTCATTGTTGAAGGCCATACGGTGACATATAGTTGTTAATGTCTGTGTCATTTTGGTCTTTTGTGGATAGTTGTCTCACTGGCAATCATACCACATCTTCTTTTTTATATACCAAAATATATCAAAATGCATTTTTGATTTATTTAGGAATTAACTTGGCCTTTCCAGAATCTGGATATTATTTTATGTAATATTTGATTAAAGAGCTGTTCACCTGTTGAATTTTTATAATCCTTGGTTCTAAAAATATGTGGCTTTTGATTGTTCCTGATGAATGTTAATCCAGAAAAGCGATTCAGACGCGATTAATTCATACGTGTAGTTATCAATTTTTAAGTCATCTCTAGGCATTTTTTAATGTGGTATTATTCTCAAAAATAAATAAAAATAGTCAACAACAATAAAGTTCACACATAACTCTCAAAAAAATATTAGAAAGCTTTTAGAAGATCGTCCTATTGTGAATTAACTTCATTGGAAACATATTTGACCTCGTGTTTACCAAAAAGACATATGTGTTTCGTAAAGTAGTAAATACGATAGTTTTGTTTTGGAGAAGAAATCCATCTCGTACATATTTCAGATATTCATAATTGAGCTGTATGTCCTGAGTCTGAAACATTGAAATGCCAGTAGAATATGATAATTTTTGCCATTTTTGTAAAACAAGTACATGGGATGTATCTTCTTTTCTAGCTTATCTTATTTTATAACGGAACTTCATAAGAAGTGTCAATCTTCATTAAAAATGATAGTACTAGGACTGCATGTGTGTGCTTCAAGGCTGCCAGAATATTTGTTTTATTTTTTATATGGAATCAAGGACTGAAACTCCGAGCAAATTTCAAAATGGAAAGTCCCTAAACAAATGGCAAAATCAAAAGCTCAATTACATCAAACGAATGGATAACAACTTTTAAATTCCTGACTTCGTAAAGACATATTCTGATGTAGAAACTGGTGGAATGAACTTGGTTTTGTAGCTGTATTAACCTCTCTCTTGTATGACAGTCGCTGAATACTTTAACACCGTATACCATTTTGATTGTAAATTGAAAAGTTTGAAATATATTTACAGGAGTTTTTAATTAAAAAAATCCAATTGATTCTATACATTTTCGATTTTGAGACAGGTAAGTAAGGAAATTGTCAGATATTTTGCTATTTTGTCTGTGTTATGTATTAGAATGATCCCTACTTTACGACAACATCGTTCTATTGTCTCAGTAAACTAAAAAGTCATCAAACAGGATAAAACGCACAAATATGTGGCTAATATATCAGAAAAAAATAGGTTAACAATTGGAACAGATATTCGCATGATATTTGACGAAGTTTGGAAGGAAACAATAAATCTAATAGATAAAACAAAAACGTCAGAAATTATTATGAACTGCATGACACTTCATTTTAAATGTGTACACAAATTACAATGAAACAATTTGTTTAATTTAGTAATCTTTAATTCATTATTGCACTCCTTGATGTTTTATAAAAAATACTTTTTTTTGGTCTTTTGGAAAATGTTGTTTGCATTTATACTGAATATCCAGGGAGAATATTCATTGAAAATTGTTTTATTTTATACTCTTATACTCCTAATAATTTATATATATAGTTATATCATCGAAATTCGGATATGGTGTACAAAAATGTATGCACATTTTATTTGCGGTAAAGCATCTTTTCCGCAAGTCTATTGTGTTTTTAATGGTATCACATTAATACTTTAGATCCATTTTGTTACATCTGGTGATTGCTTTATTTGGCAATCGTCAATTGCAGTCAGCAGAGTTTAGAAACAATTGTTGTTCGACCTGTTAGTCAAATGTGGTTTGTTAAAATATACTTTTTCACTTTTTTTGGTCTTTTGGAAAACTGTTGTTTGTGCAGTATTTAGACCCCTGTATCAAGCTTTTTTCATGAACATGTATAAAAACTGCGTTTTTTGTCCAATTCAATCATAAGTCTGAACGTTGTTTTCAATTTAGACTTTTTACTAATTACTAATATTAATTTGGACGTTTGTTTTTGGTATAAAAAATATAAATATTTATGCTGTTTAAATTGTTTTCTCTAAATCATGGTCTCCTAGCTTGTGATTCAAAATGTGCCGTCAAACACAACGAATTCAGCTTCGATTAGCAACGGATCTGTTATATTTGTTATCATGTTAATGTTAGATAAAAAATGAGACGAAACATAGGCGAAACGCGCATCTGGCGTATAAAATTATAAGCCTGGTACATTTGATAACTATTTACACCACTAGGTCGATGCCACTGCTGATGGACGTTTCGTCCCCGAGGGTATAACTATCCCAGTAGTCAGCACTTCTGTGTTGACATGAATATCAACTATATGGTCAATATTATGAATATACTGTTCACTAAAGTGTGATTTAATCGAAATACTAAGGATTTTCTTATCCCAGGCATAGATAACCTTAGGCATATTTGGCACAACCGTTTTGAATTTAGGGTCATCAATTCTATTCAACTTTTTGTTTTGTTTTTGTTTCAACATAACTAATTTTGTAACCTGAGCAGATGAAGTTGAAAATAGAAGGTTGTCTTATGAGTTTGAAAATCTCCTTAATATTTCCTGTTTCTCTTTGTTGTCGTACACATGCTTGGAATATATACATGTGTTATACTTATGCTTGAGACATTGCTTCAAATGGTTTTATATTTGACGCTAAATGTTCCTGATGAAGGATCATTTTAAAAATATGTTACGAACTACAAATTAAGTATGTTTTTATCTTAAATAATTCAAAGTTATCAGTCCTGATGAATTTGAACCGTACCAGCATAATTCTGAAAATTAGCATAAATCATTGGCTGATATAAATCCTTCTATTAAAATATCGGAAGATACAAATGAAAGAAGCAAAGATCATCGGTCGAAGAGAGATCTATTAAATCCTGCTCCACTCACCCCCGCTTTTTATTTCCTTCTGTTTTCTTATCTTCAGATTTCGATAAAGTCATATGTGGACATTTTGGTTTTTTTTCTTTCGGACTTAAATCTATTTAGAAAAAACAAATCCGACTTTCAAAAAAAACAACCGAAAGAATTATGTCACCCACGAGACGCCAACAACAAACCACAGGAACAGTGCAATGCTAAAAAAACGAACACCAACATACATAGACACGGACTATTTCATATCAACTGCCATATTCCTGACTTGGTACAGGATATTTTAAAGAAAAAAACGTGGATTGAACCTGGTTTAATGGCATCAACTCTGAGGTCATTGAATATATAAATATTGTTTTCAAAACGTATTTATGATCATTTATTGTTTATTCAAATATTTTGAGTTTTTATAAACTCATCATAGGTATCCGTCAGATTCGCCTACAGTCTACAATAACCTCATTAGTAACATCCGATTAAAAAAATTTAAAGTCAAAATAAAGTATATGTGATATACTGTTAGTTTGAGAATGTTCAGATAAAGTAATATAAGCCTCTTTTTTGGCATACATTGATTAGAAAATTGTTGCGTTACGATCTTTCTTTTGTGTTCTTTAAAATCGTTTTTTCCCTTCATAAAGTTCCAGGAACACATGATTTCGATTTAATTTCACTTTTGTGCATTATTTACATTTACCATGTTTAAAAGCGTCTTATTCTGCATTGGGTGTCTCATATTAGCTATTTTATTTAAATTAGGCATCAACCTTTGACACAAGAAATTAAAAGATTGTAAACTTAATCCGGTGAATGTGACTTACATTGTATCATACGAAATGACGCGACCTTAAGTGGCCACCCAAAATCTATTTAAAATTTGAAAAGTATTACAAATCGAGGTGTTTATTAATCTGACGTAAAGTGGTGTAAAACAAGCACCACGTTCCCTGCTTTAGAACGGATGTCAACTTCGTTTCATTTCAGTCGGTGGTATCTGTTTAAACTTTGTGGTATCAAACTGAATCATAATTATCCAATTAGAACTTGTAAATTGCTTTATAGAAATTGTACGTTGTTTTTGAAGCTTTTATTCCTCGACGATAGTTTGATTTCAGTAACATCATCTAATTGAATTTTAAAGCAATTCAAATTTCATAGTATCAAAATATATAATAGGGGACAAACATTAAAACATCTTTAGTGGAAATATTAATGGATTTGACAGTAGTGTTATCAAAATGGTCTTTTCTTCTGAAGAAATGGCTTGTATGTTATCATGTTTTGTATTTTATTTAGTTCTATATGAGTTGACAGGTTTTATGTATAGATAGACCACCCGGCCGTCATACTCCTTTGATTTCCATATTGGCAATCCGGGCAACACAATTAAGTCCTTAGCATTCAAAATCTCAAACTTTACTTCGATGATTTATTATATTGAATTATGAAATCTGACAATTTTCATAATGTACATGAATGTAAAAATGTGGATAATATTTATGCACTTCCATAATCTTGTCTTCTTTACTCTAGATAATGCAAAAACTGTTTAATAACATCGACGTAAACAAGCATTAAAACGTAACGTTATCATCAACCATCCCATCATCATTCACAAAGCTGATACTACATGATGCTAATGCATATAAAGAAATATGGACACATAGATAAAAGAGAAAAGAAATCTAATATCGAAAATCTTCGTTATCTTCTTCAAACTTGTTTAAGAAACTAAACTAAAGATTTCTGAAAAACTTGCGTTTGATTTCTGAACCAACTTTTTACATCGGTTAGAGCAGGCTTTTTCGTTCAATTGGTCGGCTATAAAAACAATATTTTTTTATCCTTTTCGCAGTATCTTATTCAAGCATATTTTTACATAAACTTTGATATCTTCTTTGTTGTCCCTACGTTATACTACTGCTGTATATGGTAAGATTGTTGCGCACTTGATTGGTCACTATTGGGTGATGTAAATAATAATTTCCTGTATATCTATTTTATTGAAAATGAAAATTATAAAACATGAGAAGTTTTGATGATAACAAAGATATGTAAAATGTTGATATGTCTTTTTAAATGAGTTGTCGTCCAATCTTAATTTCTAGCAATTGAATAACTATAATTTAAATAATTTGAATAAATGTTTATTATTAGGCATATTTGATTACGGTGGCGAGATTTTCTGACGGTTAAACCACAGCACGCGCGTGTGTGATCATGCATCGCGTGCATTTGTGAATTTTTTTAATCAAAATTGGACTTGTTTTTGAACAAATGTAATCTTGTGCACGTGTGCCGCACCCGACTTTATTTATACGTTGATTAAAACTGATGAGAAGTAATGAATGGAAATAAAGGAGTTCCGAAAGTTACAAGTTTAATGATATTAAATAGAAAAATTGTGCTAATACAGCACAAGGCACGGCTCATCTTTGTAAATATTTGGAACAAATAAAAGAGACATGTTAAGACAGATTAAGACATGTTTTAGTCACATCTGTCCTCTTTTATCCTGTAATTGAGGAAAAACATCTGTTTTTGTTCCATAAAAAGGCACAAGACGATTGCTCTTTTATTTACCTTTTTATATTTATTGACTTCAACTATCTGAAGCAGTGGAAATTAACTGCCACCATGTAAATCATGGTCGAAAAGAAGTAATGAGATGTTCCTTATATTGTTAGAAATTGTTTGCAATATGTATTCCCAAGTGGGTTTGATGTCAAAAAGATGTAAATTAACTCATCATAGATAAAAGATAGTTATTCACCTATGTGAAATAGAGGAATGGTAGGTAAACTTGAACACCAACATGATATACAGGGGGCAAATCTCGAGGATCACATAAGAAAACAAATTATACGAAATATATTGTACAAACAGACATATACAGAAAATAAGTATAACAAAAATACCGAGTTCCAAGGTTAATCAAAAAGGGAAAATTTATAAAACTGACAAAATTAAACATCATCAACCAACGAAAAATAAACTCCAGGATACCAGGAGAAAATTTTGTATTTACGCCAGACGCGCTTTTCGTTTACAAAAGACTCATCAGTGACGCTCGAATCCAAATATGTTAAAAAGGACAAATGAGGACCAAAATTTCTTAAAATTTTGCCAAATACAGCTATGGTTATCTATTCCTGAGGAAGGAAAGCCTTAGTATTTCAAAAATTCAAAAGTTTTGTAAACAATTAATTTATAAATATGACCATATCAATGATAATTCATGTCAGCACAGAAGTGCTGACTACTCTGCTGATGATACCCTCGGGGATTTAAAACTCCACCAGCAGTGGCATCGACCCAGTTGTTGTAAATAAACTCATCATAGATTCCAGGATTAAATTTTATGTTTACGCAAGACGCGCGTTTTGTCTACAAAAGACTCATCAGTGACGCTCGAATCCAAAATGTTAAAAAGGCCAAATAAAATACGAAATTGACGAGCATTGAGGACCAAAATTCCTAAAAGTTTTGCCAAATACAGCTTAGGTTATCTATTCCTGAGGTAGAAAAGCCTTAGTATTTCAAAAATTGAAAAGTTTTGTAAACAGATAATTTATAAATATGACCATATCAATGATAATTAAAGTCAGCACAGAAGTCCTGAATACTGTGCTGGTGATATGATACGAGTGGAAACAACTGTTTCCTATATGGTACAGTTAACGTCAAAATCGAAAATTTTGGACATCATAAATAAAGGCAACAGTAGTATACCGCTGTTCAAAACTCGTAAATCGATGGACAAAAAACAAAATCGGGGTAACAAACTAAAACTGAGAGAAACGCATTAAATATAAGAGGAGAACAACGACATAACACTAAAATGTAACACACACAGAAACGGACCAAGCATCAGACAAAATCCGACGAGAACAACAAATACAACATCAAAACGAAATACATGAATTTGGGATAGAAAAATACTGTGACACGTCTTATAGTAATGTGAATTCAGGTATTTATATAGCAGGAAATAATTGAATAAAAATATTTATTATTGTTAAAAAAAAAAAATGTGAATTCACACTCAATTATAAGGGAAAACAAACGAAAAAACGGAAACACAACGTTAAAATGTAACACACACAGAAACGAACTATAATATAACAATGGCCATATTCCTGACTTGGTAAAGGACATTTTTAAAGAAAAAAATGGTGGGTTTAACCTGATTTTGTGGCATGCCAAACCTCCCGCTTTAATGGCAATGTTTAATATAACATTAACATGACAACATAACATTACAGGACTACAATACAAATAAATAGAACATATTAGACAAAGAAACACATGAATCATAGCTACCAAAAGGCCCCAGGTTTAAAATTCAATACGTCAGAAGCGCGCCTCGTCCACACAAGACTTACCAGTGACGCCCAGATATAAAAGTTCGAAAGTCAAAACAAGTACAAAGTTGTACAGCACTGAGGATCAAAGGTTCAAAAATACGGCTAGGGTTTTCTGCTTGAGATAAGAATATCCTTATTATTTAGAACAGTTTATGCTATTGCAAACAGTAAATTTTATCAAATGAATATAAAAGATATACATGATAAAACTGAAGTATTAACTAATTACAGAAAACAAAACCCGGACACATTACTACATAAACCAACACAAAAAATAGACACATCCGACTTAGTAAAGGCCAAACTTCCAAATAAAATAAAATTATGCCATTTTAATTTTCGCATTGGGTTTTGTAGTAGGGCCAGACAATGTAATGATGGTTAATGTCATTCATAATGAGAAGGAGAAGCCAAAGTCATCACCGGATGTTTGTATTTCATCTATGGAAATGAGTAACACGAGAGGTGTCACCAATTAAGCAGAAACTGTTGACCTTCCCAGAGCACCTGGTTTTACTCCCATGTATCGTTTGATATTTTGTTTGCTATTTAGTGTTTTGTGTTTATAGCATTTGATTCCTTTTTACAACTTTTAATCAATCTTTGTTGTGTACCCTTCTTTTTCCCGGAATGATACTCATATGCCTCTTCACATGGAACTATAACATAAACCTGACACAGTCTGTAAAGATCTGATAAGAATATGACATTTGTTCATTATTGTTTTTCTTTGTACATATAATTTCTCGAGGGAATAGGTATTAGTACCGATTGATGTTAGTCTGATTTCTCGAGCAAATAGGTATTGGAGGCATTTAATGTATTGAATTGTTCAGTATTCGTGGAGATTCCCGTTATCATCTGTGTGTATTAATAATTATGGAGTACAGTAACCGTTTACTTCAGGGTACTTATTGTGCTTTGCTACTGGCGACTTATTTTTGTACTCATTTGAAGCAGAATTTATTCTCAAGACCAAACGGAAAAACGTGTGCATCCTGCAAAGTTCTATGATTTTACTTTCAGATATATTGAGAAGGTTTTGTCACTCAATTTTCATTTCAATGAGTGCTTACATCGCTGTTATTCCAATGAAGTCAGGATTGAGATTAAAATTGCCGCCGATGGTAAAATTATTGCTTTGTATCTTGATATTTTTATCAGTATTGACACCGATGAACTACTTCAAACTAGGAATTATAACAAAAATGATGGATTTCAAATTTCTGATTTTTTTGCAGTATTCTACCCGGCCTCTTTTCAATCATATGGCGTTTACATATCTCATTAAATACGTGACGCTGTTGCTGTCCACATAATAGGGACTTCATGTGCAAATGTGTGCTTCTTTCACAAAAATTGCATTCTCAGTTACAATGGACAAGAAAACGACATCTGCACTATTTAGGTTTTACAGTCACCACCAAGAATTGGACGACCGATACGATGTGTCGGTGGTTAAATTCACTAGCGACATGTTTCCTCCTCATGGTGATCAAATTTATTCTAAAACGATTATTGGAATAAATTAACATTAACAGCGAACTGCAATGAACATTCAAAACAGAACGTCCTTTTAAAAAGGCGGAAAGATACCAGAGGGGCGAAAGATACCAGAGGGACCTTCATACACATCGATCATAAATAAACTGACAAAGCCATGTCTACAAAAGAAAGACAAACAAAAGAACACAAAACACAACATAGAAAAATAAAGACTAAGCAACATGAACCCCAACAAAAACTTGGGTGATCTCAGGTGCTCCGGAAGGGTAAGCATATCCTGCTCAGCATGTGGCTCCCATTTTAACAAATGGCAAAATCAAAAGCTCAGACTAATGGAAAACAACTGCCATATTCCTGACTTGGTACCAGCATTTATATTCATGTAGAAAAATGGTGGATTACGCTGGTTTTAAAGGTAAAGTGTTGGGCCAGCTATGCATGTTAAAAGAGTCATTCTTCTAGTTGGCTTGTCGAAGCTGCATTTGCTGTTGGCTTATACATTATATATATTTGCTTTGTAGACTTTCGATGTTTGTTATGTCCTGTTCAAAGAAAATCCTTTTAAGATTGCAGACAGGAAAATGTGTCGTGATTCTGTTGTGAAAACATCCAAGTACTGAGTATTTCTAATAATGAAGCCAGTCCTATACTATAACAGTTATGTGTGGGCTAGACATGACTGTCACCAAACATTCTGAATAGAAAGCCCAAGAACTATCCATAACAGTGTGTGCAGTTAGGTTAACGACACCAGTGGATGCAAACTAATGACAGTTCAACCAAAATTCTCAGAATTACAGGGAGAACACATGGAAGAAGTAAATGACAAAATACAACAATGTTCATCTAAATTTTATTCGTTTTGCATTATTTGCTGTGAGATGCACACTTTAATGCATTTATAAACTCTAACAAATATAAATGAAATGAAACAAATGCTGGTCGTGTTATATCACTGGCTGCTTAAAAGTGACATATATAGGTAAATAAGTAAGTATCCAATCTATTACATGGTAAAAAGGTCATCCATTAAATCTTTTACAAAGTAAACAAGTAAACTTTATCCAATGTATTACAATGTAAATAAGTCTGATTCTTCAAATCTATTACAATAGAAAGATTCACTCTATTACGAGGTAAACCAACAATTGATGCCCTTAAGTTAACAAAGACAAGTGTATTGAATAACTAATTAGTAATCAGAAACAAGTATTTGAAATCTTCGAAAAATTGTCATTTTATTAAATAAATAATCTGTCAATTGCAAAAATGTTTAAGTAATGCATAAGGTGAAATTATCTTATCTACCTTTTTAAAGTGAATTTATAGAATAATCAGAGAACATCCAATAGGATTTTATATAATCTTTTGAATGGTTTATTGACAACATTAGTAATGTCAATTTTTCTTTTTTTACAGAGTTTACTTTTTATTGTTTATGATGAATTCAATCAAATGACCAATTTCAACATGTTTGTAAAATCTTCATCAATACACCTGGACTAAGATTTGAACTTTCATATTGTGGCATTTAAGCAAAGCTTCATATGATATTGTGTCCATGTAGATTACATGGTAAAATACAAGTCAATATACTCATACTCATATTAGTGATATATCTGCGATGACCACTGGGATTTTCCCACAATTTATCAGAAAGACAAGTATATACATAATGAAAATTATACAAATTTTGTTCTTTAGAGTGTAAGCTTAGTATAAGCATTGTATATACCTGTATATGAATATAAAACCCTCAATATCATAAGGTGATAAAATAAAAGTTAAATGTTTACATATTGGCACTTTCAAAGAAACTGCTTAAACTGGTTAAAGCTAATTTTAAATTCAAATTGTTTTTAAAAGAAGATAAATATGTTTAAAATCATGGTCATGGTCCTCTTGAGCTAATAATGTTAATGCTACTTCAGTATATATAATAGATGATATTGTGTATTCCAAAGGTTTTGGAAAGATAAAAAATACAATGTTTATACCAGTGTGACTAGACTTTTAAAACTTCTTTAAAACCCATTAAGACAATATACAGATGGTCGTTCAGTGTCTATTGTTGGGTAGACAATACACAATAAATAGAGGTCACGACACCAGTCTATTAAGTCAGGATTATATCATCTTTAACTGCTAAAGAATCTTTCCTGTTTTAGTGATTCCCGCATGCTATTAATAAATGTGAAGTATCTTCTTCATTTTAATAGTGTGGTTATGACCAACAGACAGGACTGGATCGGTTATCTGGAATTATATACAAGTACTATACTGGTACTTTTGAGCTGAGGCTTATGTAATTCTATTGTTCAATACAATGATTTATTTACGTAGAAATCTGGCCCATGATTTTAATGTGGAGAATATCAAATCAGTAAATTGTTAAAGTATTTATATAGTTGATATCTTTATATTTATTCATTTAAATATTTTGTATGTCAATTTGGATATCAGAACTACTTTTTGTGATGGTTCCAATTATAAAATATTTTTTGATTTTGTATATATATATCTATATGTAAGAGATCATAAACTGAGAGATCTGGATAAATATACTTGAGGATGTCTCTCTGAAATAAAATTAAATAATTTTGTAAAAAGTAGATTACTGAGAACAAAATGATAATAGCTGTTGTGATGAAACTTTCAATAATGAGAAATGGTCTGAAGCTGGGAATAAAGTATTGAAATAAGGAATTAAATAAATGTTTGGGGAATGTTAATATTAAATGAAGATAAATCTCTATATAAATATATCTAAACTAAGCACCATCTGATTAAACATAACAAAATAACTCCAACATAAATAACTAAGTACATGTGACAGTCATGTGGTCACTGTGTGACGATCACATGACATCTAATGTCAAACAAAATGACAGAATCTCATCTCAAATTGACTCTACCCAATACTGTTGTTTGTGTCACAGGTAAGGTATACATAGTCTTGCATACCAACATTAAATCTCAATCTGTACTGACAATACATTTCAAACTCAGTCTAAACTAACAATTATTCTCTGTGAAATATATACAAGGAATAATTAAAACATAAATGTTAATATTATAATAACTTCAAAATTAAGCGTTTTCTCATCATTTCTTACATAATTTTTGTTCAAAATATAAATGTTAGTTACAAATTGTAACAAATTGCAGAAACTGGTTGGTATAGTCATGGGTACAAGTGTTTGCATACAAATTTCAGGATTTTTTATGTCTTTACTATTAGGTGGTCAAATGGTGGTCCAATATTTATGCTAACATGAAGACGCTGATTTACTAATATATAAATTAAAAAACAAATTTCATACAAATTATAAAATCAATTACCATGTGTTAACAGAACTAAATATTGTTCAAGCAATATAATTATAATGAATTTATCCAATCGAACATTTATCAGAATATGGACACCAATATAAATAACATTTTCAGTATTCCACGGTTAACAGTCCCATTAATTCACACTATTCTGTTAGCTCTTTTTCTATTTATTATATAAACAAATTCTTTATTTGAAACAATGTGTGTAACAATTTGTACATTAACAATACAAACAGAACAAACATGATATACACTTAATGGTCACATTCTACACAAACAAATGTGGTTTCTTATGTGGAGGTTTTTCTTTAGGATAAAATGAAATTTTGTGTTTGAGTAATAAATTTTGATAACAACTTGACCAATATTTCTTAAATGGACTTACGTTTGTAAGATATCAGCTGCGTCGGATAGAAATGCAAGTGCACATTTACATGTACATGTATACAACTTTGATCGATTTTAGGAACATTTAACATGTTCAAATCTGATATAAAAGATGAATTTTGGCTGTTTTATATGGTTCTTAAACAACTCACTTTTCAAACAGTTACAGACTCGCTGTTGATAGATATTTTATTTTAAGCTGAAATAGGATAATGGATATATTTATATTCACTTTCATACGGTCCATTTCTATCTGTTGGAGCTCATATGTTACCCCTAACATACCTACCATATTGTTTGTAACACAAGTGACATTAAATAAAAGATCATGTACACTTTTCTATTCAATTAAGAAGAAACAAGCATAAAGATAAGGAAATGTGGTATGATTGCAAATGAGACAACCCTCCATAAGAGATCAAATGAAATAGATACAGACCGTGCAAGGGTTGTATAGCCAATCATGGTTTGAAAAACTTCCATTTGTGAAATAGATGTAAGGAACTATACAACTATCCAAACTGTTCCCATACTTTTTTAAAATCCTTGTTTTCACAATCAATGTAACCATTAACTGTACATCTGTTTGTTTCTAATTAACAAAAACAACATGGCAAACTATTGCACAAATTTCATAAACAATTATATACACAAAATTTACATATACTATTTATAGACATGAATTAATCAATAAATAAATCACCCATTGCACTTTGTTTAGAAAAAGCTATATGTACATTTATATTCTGAAGATGACTATCATTATTTGTGTCACTGCACTATTAGAATTCATTTAAAAAGTGTACTATCATCTCAAAACAATTTTAAATATCAATGTTTGAAGAAAAAACTATACTGAATTCACTTCAATCTGCTTTGCATATATATGAATGCCACATGCCTTGCTAGTCTACCATTTTTCACTTCTTATAAATGCTGTCTTCAAATTTGTTTTTAAGTAGCACGTTTATTTAAGTACAAGTATTTCCCCAAACATTTGACAATTTCTAAATGAATTAATCATACAGCATTTTGTTAATCAATAATTATGGCACTGTACAAGAATTGTAGGTTTGTGATGACATTGTATTTTGTGACAAGTTTAAGCATGAAAAAAAGAGTCCATGATGATTTGAGATCCATATACAGAATTAATGGCTCTGTTATTTCTGACTGCAGTTCATCTACATTTTTCTATCAATTTTCACACTGATAAAACTATTCAAATGAACAAATATTAGATGTAAGGTCAAATTTTCCTTAAAAGGCCTCTTCTGGTGTCAATACTGACCACTGAATAACTGACCATGGATGTTGTATCACAGACAATTATTACATTCATGGTAACAGCTGACCGGTTCTTTCCTGGAAAAGAAAATTTATATAAATTTGTGTTACTATAGGGTTATAACATACAATAGTTTTAAATACTTTGTTTTCTAGATGTACAATCTGCATTCTGTTTATGCAACTTTCAAATGCAATTGTTTTGATCTTTAATCTTACTTCAATGCAATTTGATCAATTGGAAATAATTCTAACCATATTTAGTTAAAAAAACTCAAAGCTAATAGACCCAAACAATGGTGTTGTGTTCAATATTTTTGGAGATGTCTTGTTTTCAAACTTGAAGACAATTCAGTACAGGTTTATAGTAAAGGAAATTATGAATTCAAAGTTAGTAGAGAGTAACAGATCCCTGTACTGAACAACAGACCAACAGATCCCTGTACTGAACAACAGACCAACAGATCCCTGTACTGAACAACAGACCAACAGATCCCTGTACTTAACAACAGACCAACAGATCCCTGTACTGAACAACAGACCAACAGATCCCTGTACTGAACAACAGACCAACAGATCCCTGAACAACAGACCAGTATCTTGTTATGTATTTGATTATCTTTGGGCAATGATCAATGATCACTAGAATTAAGATTAAACAAACAGCCACTGTATTATTGTGGCACACTTCTATTATTATCCATACTGTATTAAGATGTATATAATCAAACTACCAGCAGAAAATATCATAATTATCTGATTGATTTTAAATCTTTCCATGACAGACTTTAATATGATGAACAATTTGTAAAAAAGTCAACATCTATTGAAAGCATGGTATAACAGTAATCCATGGCAGGATACCGTAACAACAACAGGAATGTTAAATGACCCTCATCATGTGTAACTCAACGTTACTTCATTTAACAAAACTGATTAAAATGTTTGTTTAATTCAGTCAGACATAACATGTCTATAGAAAAACACCAGCGACCCATCCCTGAAACAATCTACCATCATTTTCTTCCTTATTTTTAGATAATTAGATACAACAGTCTCAACAGATTTTAACAAAGCAATTTAAGCTCAAGCTTCTCTTTAACAAAGATTACTACTTGAAACTTTCTTGTGATCATGAACATATTATTAAATTGATGGTTTTGAAAATTTGCAACCTTTTGATACTTTTATTATAAATCAAAAGAACATTAGCAAATATACAGAAATATGGACCTACATTTGGGCTATTAAAATAAATCAGGTCACTATAAAATACATATACATAACACCTTGAGAACTTCCATTTTCTTGAGAGGCTGTTATTTGTTTTAAATATCAAGTCGGTTAAGAGCTCTACAGAGCTCATGTTTACCTTGTTGAATTGTAAGTATCATAACAGACTCTAAATTAAATTTACTTACTTACTTACTTACTTACTTAAAGGCTACCATTAAGGAAAGGAAGATAAGGTGCAAATTTCACTGATTTTTTTCACCTAAAAAACTTTAAAATTTTCACACCAAAAAATACAGTAAAAATCCTGATTATATTTGAACTGCAAGCTGAAAATGAGGACATCTGAAACTCCCTTCCACGAGAAATTACATTCCATTTCCTACATTACAATAGAACACTTTGTGCTACTTAAATCATGTCTTTGAAGGCAGCTGATTTTTGTCAGTAAAATGTTGTTTTTCAAGGCAGCTGATTCTCACAACAGGGTTATGAATTATGATTATCATGACGGTAAGGATATATGATCTCTTGAAATGGGGACCATCATTTTCTATAAAATTTGTGTTTTTTAATTTTGTAAACTTCTTTATTTTTTAACAATATTAACAAACATTTAAAATCAATTTAAACCTATGCAATACCAACTTTTAAAATTATTAATATGTGGTTACAATCATAACAAATAGTGCCTACTCCCTGCGGATCGTTTGTTCGATCGTTTGTTCGCTCAGGTTTCACTTTAAAAACAGTTCACCTTGTTTATTTCCATTGATAACTGACAAACACAACAAGGCCATGATTAATATTTTAACATTAAAAATACTCTGTTCATTATAACAGGCATAAAATGCGTTTTGTTACATACAAGATCTCGAACACGATATGACGATCGCGTGACTGCACCTCGTGTTTGTATAAACTACTTCTTAGGTCAAAAACAATCATTATAAAACCAGTGATAATATGCGTCCTGCACAAATTGCATGAAGATCGTTAATCGACCGATTTCGGGTCAAAATAATTACCAACTAAGTTTGAACGAGGATAAATACAGCATGTCATATGCCAAACACAGCTTTGACGTAAACAAAAAGAATATTCTCAATGTAATTTCATACTCTGCAGATTGTATAATATCATCGTAAAATATTGCAGAGGAAAATAATATGCAAAAAAATCATTTACATAATAACACCCTATCTGCATAACTCCACCTACTAGAAAAAATGTAATACCTAAATGCCAAACGCAGTGAAGCAATGTTTAAACTAAGTTATAATAAATATTTTGTACACAGAACAGGGTCAAAACAATTTAATTCATTAAAGCTGAACGAGATACGAAATGGCGAGTATTAGGTTCCAACTTATAAATCCAGAACATGGTAAAATATGCCTTTTGGAATTAATTTGATATAATTTAACCCCGTCAAAGTTGGTAGGTTCTGAATGGAGGCTTTGTTTAGATATCGACAAGATCCTGCATGGCGTCACTACAGTGGTTGACCTATATATAGCAATTCAATTATAGTCATTGTCCGATCAAATTTTCTGTGAGTTTGTACAACAGAATATGTTTACGAGATTTGAAAAATAATAGCGTGCATTGACATTACGTCAAAATTAAATAACATTAATATCTCTTAATTACTGTTGACGTTTTCGTTTCCCACTTTTATTCATTCCTAAGTTAAATATAGAATTAATAAACATTACACTACTAATTTTTTGTCATAAAATGGAAAACTGCTTATCAATTACATCAAACGCACCTTTTGTAAATTTCAAGGATAGACATTATATTGGGGTTGTAAATGTTGATATCGTTTATGTAACCCCTACACATATCATTGTAATATAGTGAATCATCATGCCTGATTAGTTTTTATGTAACCTAAACAGTTATATGATACAGGGGATCTTTGATATGCCTGTGTTGAACAGATTACAACCAAAGGAAGATAACTCTAGCAGATTTTTGTGGACCATTATATATTTTTATTTTAGGAATGAAATGATTGATTGCTTAACACCCAAAAAATGCAATAGAAAAAAATACATCATAGAACTTATATTTTCACCTTATTGGACTTAAGAGAACTGACCAGTTAACCTCATTTGGGTGATAATTAAATTAAACAGTCATATTGTTCACAACATTAGCCTGTAGCAATTCGAATTGAAAACACCTTTTTAAATGCTCATAACTAACATTTATAGTCAAAAATTATTAAAAACAGAATTCCTTCATAAAATGTTTTTTTTTTTAGTGCAAATGCACTTGAAATTAAGACTCTCCCATATCTCAATATCTTCAAAACACTGTGACAACAAAGACAAAAAAAATATATCAATTTAAACCATATAGCTGTACAATCTGGAATTTAACCACTCCTTAGATTTACAAAAGGTTTGGATTTTTGTATTATATTTACAATCTTGAATGTGAAATGTTTTACATTCACATCAATCCCTGTAATATTCTATAGAGTGTATTAGAAATTCAGGGCAAAGTAAGTATTATGTGAGTGCACTATATCTGATACCAAAATGATCAATCTTTGCTAAAATTTCCAAATATTGTATCCTAATTTTAGAAAGGATTCTGAATCTAAGCTAAATATTTGATACTTAATGTTATATATAAATTCTGGCATCCCATTCAATTAATTATGTTATTTATCCAATTAAGACAGTTAAAAAATTTCAGAGTATATTAGGTCCGAGGACACAGTTATGTCGTAGTGCATTTCTTTGAGTCAAGAAATGAAAATAAAAAAATCCCACCTGCGCTTTCTCAACAATATTTTTACAGTGTGTAAGACTACTTTTGGGACAAATTATATAAAAATTATAGAAAAATTCATTGGCTCTAACTCAAAATATGGTAAATTTTATGTTAAGGGGGACTTTAATCAAATCTTTTGACAGCTTCAGAGTGCTAATTTTAAACCTTTTTCAGCTGGACCAAATCACTACTTCACTTTAAAATTCATGATCCAAATTTGTTTACAGTGTAATTTCATCCCCCTACTTGCTATTTGAGACATAAAACATGAAGAAATACATTTGGAAGAGGTATAAAAAATTGGCAAGTAACACACTGTCCACACTAGGGACTATATTCGTGGACAACGAAAATCAAAGGACGAAAACTGTGAACTTGGACAATATATTTAAATTTGAAAATTTAGAATATAATTCTACATGCATAGTTCTGAACAGATATGGGGGCGGATTAGTCAAAACAAATTTAATCAATGGAATGTGTATAAAAATTCATCAAACTGGTCAGAACCGGTGCACCAAAAATTAAAAAATATATATATATATGACATCTGTGCATCATGAAAAAGTTGTAATTTTCTACCGAGAGTTTTAATGTTAATGGCTATTAACAAAATGAGGGAGTGGGAGTCAGGTAAGTTGTAAAATCAAATAAAATTGTCATTTATTTTTGTATTAAATGTAAATTGTAATGTGTAATGCATGTACACAGCTGTATCAAATCTGAACACATGTATGTAATGGTTTATTAAAGAATTATATAATTTATACCTTTAAGTTCCTCATGTCTTTCAAGGTCATACAGTATTTAACGAAGCTTTGGATGATGATATACTCTGTGAAGAATCATCTGCGTCACTCTGACTCAGTGTTCGTTCAAACTCTTTGGCTTCCTCTGCAGCTTTCTCTTTCTGAGCCATCTGATAGGCGACCTCGAAAGCTTCTCCAAGGGTCATAATCACCTCTCTAGCTAAATCCTGGAACAATATAGGATATAATCAGATAAATTATGTGTAACATGTACAGTAATAATAATCAAAATTTTCTGGCCACTGGTCAGTTCAGATTTATAAGTAACTTAATTGAAAGTTACATATTAGAATTGTATTTGCCTAAGTTAAACAGCTCAGCAGAGGTGAATTTACCTATAATTCACAGGTAATATTAGTTTCAACAATTACCTACTCATTTTACAAATGTGCCATGACAGAATTTGAATTAAAATGACCAGTAGTATAGGCAAGGTTGTGGTGTTTTGCCATGGAATCATGTAACATGTATAATATAGATATTAGATGCATATATCCCCAAACATGTATAATATAGATATTAGATGCATATATCCCAAAGGGTGACTGTGGTTTAGGGTCATCTTAAACCAAATAAAGCAAATGATATAGTTGTCAATAAGTAGCCACTTCTGGTTTGAAAATAAAATCTGATGCCTCATCTTGATGAGTTTCATACTTTATGATATATTTCAGGAGTAACAAAGTGTATTTCTGCTATCTACCTAACAGACTCTCTTTACAAGTTTCCTTTTAAATTTCAACAACGCAGAAAATTCTACCTGCATTCACAAAAATCAACATTTGCACATTTAAGTAGGGTAAATAAAATATACAGAAAAAAAAACTGTATATATTTTTGAGAGATCATTCATATGATAATCATCAGGGTCATCCTGGAATTTCAAAATAGCATACAATTTTTTTTAGAAATTAAAGCCTCACATCCATAACTTTGAAATTCCTTTCCAATCATGTGTGACAAAATAAGCTAAAAACATTTTGAAATATTTTTATTCACCCTCACAGTTGGTATTAAATATATTTTCAACAGAATCTTGTTTTTGTATATATTTCTTGTTACGTGAGGAAAATAAAGTGCACCAAATGCAAGTCAATAAATGTGTTGGGTAACACCACCAACAATAAACAGCCATGTGTACTTAGCATAAGCTTGCCCTGCAGGGAGCAGATCAAAGAGGGAAGATGTTCTCGGCCAATAATACACCGCTACAATACAATGTTCATCTACCATAAAACAGAATCCAACGACGACTCTTAAAATACAATTATTTAGCTCTCCGTAATGGTTTGTTAGTCGACAACAATAATTGCATGAAATCTCAGTTCTCAACCAGACTTCAAAGGCGAGATCAAAAGTCATGCCCACATGGGGTAGAAAGCCTGTTCGGTAGGAGTTGTAGGTCACTTCTATTAAATCCATATAGGGATAAACTTAATCTCTTGTGACGCTTAATCTTAATGGATTCATTTTAATTTTGCTAATTTGTCATTGAAGTGATTTTAGTGCATAATAACGTAATGGAAATTATAAATAAAATTTCTTGTATAAAAGCTATTCCAATTGTTCCCCAACAATGCTTATGACTTTTCATTATAGCCAGGTTCTGTTAGTCATATATCATTTCTAGGAAATAAGGAGTGTTAAAAACATGTCAGTTATATGTAATCTGTTGGTTAATTATCTTTATAGTTAAATAATATAAGGGGAAATTCCCTTGAACAAATAAAATAAAACAATTGTCAGAAAATGCATCTAAAAAATTGCTCTAAGTACTGTTTAACACTGGACACTTTTGTTCATGATGAAAAGATAGCAATACAAGCTCTGCATATCAAATACCTCAGATTTTCTTGGTACACTTTATGTTTCCTTACATGCAAACTCAAGCTATATACAAATCCCCCAAATTTTCAATAATGAGTATACAAACAATGTCATATAAAACTGAGATATTTACCAATTAAACGAGATACAAGTCAATGAATACACAATTTATTCCAACTGAAGTGTTGTAAATAACTTAATGGCATTTTCACTTTTTGTGTTCAAATTGCGTTGATAATTTGTTAATAAATGACACAAAATTTGGCTCATTCCTACGCTCTTATTGAAAGGGTACATGAACATCTGAACGTGATTGAATTGTTTACAGTATAAATGTCTCTTCTTTATATATAACACATAAATTAATCAACTAAAAACAAATTCCATATATTTTAATTATGCAATTCCTTAAAATTTTTAAGTACAATTTTTATTTTTTGTTTGTTTTTCATATTCTTTGTCAAAATATTTGACGATCTGATGTAAAATAGCCAACCTTACACAGAAGACATGCATGAATACACTTGTAAGGCCAACATACAGTAAATCTATTTAATATAAATAACATATGAAGCCATCAAGTGCCTATTTGGATAACCGTTAATTAAAGCAATTGACTAAGGCAAAGTCTAGGACACATCGATAAAGCCAAAGGGTATCTTAATATTACTGGACATTTAACCCTACAATTATGTCGTAGTTTATTACAATTTACCCCATTATTCTTCAGACATTTTGACAATAAGAATAGGTGCAGACAAGTCAATGACAAGGACAAGAATGTCTTTAATAAAGTCTACTATGAGGTTAACATTAAGTATATTTCTTACCAAGTTAGTATTTATCTTATGTGAAACCTCTATATAAAGAGCATACAAACAGAAAGTTGTGCATAAAAACTTGCTAAAAGACCAGGGATTATTCTGAATGTTTTTTTATAATAAAAAACAAACATGTTTTCAAACATAAATCTTAAGGAAATTTATTTTGGAATGTGTACAAACAAAAGTTGAAAATTAGCATTTTTTCTACTTTTTCTGTTGCTGCATGTAAAAGACAAATTATTCGTTAATAAAGATAAAGCTGTCAGTCATTTCACTTGTTAAATCCTTGTTAACTGCCATCATTACTATCGTTTATAACAAAGGGATACCTAACTATACCACCCACATACGATATAAACATCTTATCTCATCAAAAATCAATATACAATGACCTTTCACTTATTTAAAATCATTTAGGCTTCATATCATTTTTTAAATAAAGACGAAATATAATTGGATTATTTACTTCTTAATTACATGTGACTATCATCTGACAAAAGTATTTCAGGTACAAAATGTTGAAAACAAAGTTTAATTTGTGATGGTACGAGGAGATTTAGTGACATAAGCGTGGACGAGGATTTAAATGTTGACAGGTACTATAAGTATGCCGGACAGATGGCGATTAAAACCTGCCGATAGTCAAGACAGATGTAGAATCGCCAAGGCTTCCCTCCCTTACCTAATGATGGGTAAAATTAATTGGACAAACTGAAAACTGTTGGTAAATTGGGCGAACAGTGTGTAACCATGCATAGGTTTAAGTAGTACAGGGGAGATAACAATATTACAAATTTACCAATGGACGAAACATCATTTAATGAAATTCTTGTAGCAATGACAAAGGAAATAATTAATTCCTTGTTTGCAGTATTGCCTTCAATGCATAAAGACCTGCCTTTTACACTAATGATGGATAATAAAACTGTGTGATTTCTGTCACAGGGTCATTTAGGGAGGTTCTCGCTTGGATAACTTTAACATTGAATGGACTATCAATTAGTAACATGAAAAGTCCTTGTTACTGATCTAATTATATCTCACATTGTATAAATGTACATAATAAAGGAAGTCCCCTTGGAGCATGTTCTACTTGGTGGAATACCTACCCAGGAAAAACATGTTCCAATATTTATATGATTATAATAACCAATATCATGTTTGAAATTGTTTTTTTTTTTAAATACATGTAATTTCAACAAAAATGATTTCTCTATAAAGTTATAAATGCAAGCATCATATTTGAGGAAAAATATAAAATTATAAAAAAATATCATGTCTGCTAGAATCCTAACATTTTTTATTATGAATGCGTTTTGTGCATAATATTTGAATTGATAATTTTAAAGAGGAGGCATGATGTCAAAAATAGTATCATAATTAATATTAATAATAAAAAAAATTTTTTTCTTTCAATGCTACATGTTTGTAGTGTTTAATGTCTATCGTTTTATAATTAATATGCCTGTCTGTCTGTCTGCTTGTTTTTGTTTTATATTTTAGGAACAATTTTATTGTTTGGATTTTAGACTAATAAAATTCTTATTGTTATTCTTTATTCCCTGCATTGGAGACCTATTGGTAACCTTCTGCTGTTGTCTGTTCTATGGTCAGGTTGTTGTCTCTTTGACACAATTCCCCATTTCCATTCTCAATTTTATTTACATGTATCATTCTCTCTTGCGATGTGTGTGTAAATTTGTATGTGTGTGTATATATACTTACAGCAGTCCATACACTGA
The DNA here is from genome assembly GCA_037788925.1 of Mytilus galloprovincialis. NCBI lineage: Eukaryota > Metazoa > Mollusca > Bivalvia > Mytilida > Mytilidae > Mytilus > Mytilus galloprovincialis. The sequence continues at coordinate 1,357,942 of CM075341.1, read as the reverse complement.
ACACATGGCAATAATGTTAACAAGATTCATTGTCTCTTTTGATGTATGTGTATGTGTGTGTGTGTGTATGTATTAATGTGTGTATACTTACAGCAGTTCTCACACTGAACATATGGCAATAATGTTTACAAGTTTCATTGTTTGTCTCTTGTGATGTATGTGTATGTATGTATGTATGTATGTTTGTGTGTATTAGTGTGTGTACTTACAGCAGTTCTAACACTGAACACATGATAATAATGTTTAAAAGTTTCATTGTCTCTTGTGATGTATGTATGTGTGTGTATTAGTGTGTGTATACTTACAGCAGTTCTTACACTGAACACATGACAATATTGTTTACAAGTTTCATTGTCTTGTGTGATGTATGTGTGTGTGTGTGTATATGCATATGTATATGTATGTGTATGTATAAGGGTGTGTATACTTACAGCAGTCCTTACACTAAACACATGACAATAATGTTTTAATACAAGTTTCATTGTCTCTTGTGATATATGTGTATGTATGTATATGTGTGTGTATTAATGTGTGTATACTTACAGCAGTTCTTACACTGAACACATGGCAATAATGTCTACAAGTTTCATTGTCTCTTGTGATGTATATGTGCGTGTGGGTATGTGTATTAGTGTGTATTAGTGTGTGTATACTTACAGCAGTCCTTACACTGAACACATGGCAATAATGTTTACAAGTTTCATTGTCTCTTGTGATGTTTCATTGTCTCTTGTGATGTATATGTGTGTGTGGGTATGTGTATTAGTGTGTGTTAGTGTGTGTATACTTACAGCAGTCCTTACACTGAACACATGGCAATAATGTTTACAAGTTTCATTGTCTCTTGTGATGTATATGTGTGTGTGTGGGTATGTGTATTAGTGTGTATTAGTGTGTGTATACTTACAGCAGTCCTTACACTGAACACATGGCAATAATGTTTACAAGTTTCATTGTCTCTTGTAATGTATGCAAAGAAGTTCATACTCTCTGCATCCTGGCATGCACAAAATATGTTACCAATTTCATGATCACAGATAACTTTCTGAAATAATAAAACAGAATTCAAGTTTAAAGAACACATTGATGCAAGTATAAAGATATGCAACAAACAAAAAAATTCTCAAAACAGCAAAAACTTATGAGAATACTTTACATGTTTCAGCTAATTTGATAATATATCAATGCTAGGATCTAATTGCATGTTCATTGTCAAAATTTATAAAAAAAAAATATTTTGAATAATTCATCTGCAAAAAGTAGATTTTTTTTTTACCAGCATAACAGATAAATTCTTCAGCTAATAATCTGACCTTTGATTTGGCATCAATAAATTTGACCCCTCGATAAGATATAGACAACATAATGGTGGGTATCTTTGCTATGGCATCCGCTGATTTCTGAAGAGAAATAAAAGAATGGTGGATAATTATAGGATTGAAATAAATTATAATCAAAGATAAAATGATATAAGGTCACAATATTGCTGTTATATCGGCTTATAAGGTAGATAACATTGGAAAATAATTCATTGTGCACTTTTCCGTGTATAAATATATTTCTCAAGGTATACATATATATTTGTGAGTGTTATAAACAATAATAATTTACATAGGTTTTAGATATATTTGCTTATAAATGTAGGAAAATTTTGAGGTTATTAACCAAAACTTCTTGTTTAGATACTTGAGAAAAATTAATAAAAGACAAAAATGTTTGTCTTTTTGGAATGACTTTAATGTAACTAAAAAAATAGCAATGTAGTTAAAGCTTTCTAATTGAAAGAAATACAATATTAACCTTTCAATAATGGAAGTTCTGGTGTAATTAAAATGTTATTGCTTACAAATAAACTCAAATCTTAAAAACTATTCATACCGCATCAACCTCAAAAACAATTCAAATAAAATGCTTGATAGAACATTTATTTTTTTGTTGGTTAAACTGGCAGAAAATTCTCTGATCTTTACAATGTCATTATATTTGTTTAGCATGGATTATTTCTGATTTCACTATCAAATTCAAACAGGAAAATGTAAGGAATGACTTTAACAATCTATCTTTTCATCAAAATGATTAATGAGTAAAAGGAAGAATACAACATCATTAGCCTCATCTTTAAACCAATGCTCTTTGATTTATATCCTTATATATCTTTATCATAAACGCTTGACTGAATCTGAAAATGAATGCAGAAGTCATTACTGTTTTTAAATTAATTTTTGCTCTGGAAATTGTCGGAAATGAATTATTTGGAACAGAAAGAAATGAAAGTTAAAGAAAAGAAACACATGCACCATCCTTATCTGTTCTGAGTTGTATAAGATGCAAGTTTCATTAAGCAACATCATATATTAATTTCCCATATCGATGACGAGATTTGGGAATAATGTCAAAGGCATAAGACATCTATGACCCTTCTTCCAGTGTCATCATTGTAAACACATTCATCAACACTTAGATTTCCGCTAAATAGCAACGATATCAATACATCTGACGATCTCCGATGGAAACGATCGAGTCAGCTGATCCAATCTTACGAGAGACGTACACTTCATAACCATCAAAAGTCAAAATGGTGAAATATAAAATATGAAGATGAATGTCTCGATGTGAATTAATATATCTACGCTTCATTTAACATTTTATCAGGAGAAAACTATTATCTATGGAGGGTTCTAGACCAGCATGCCAAAGTGTCAATCACTGATTTAATCCTTTTGTCCACGTACAAGATTCCCATTCATCATGATAACATGAAAATAGCCCATTTTTATAATTAATTTTTTTCTTGGAATGTATTTAGTTCATAAAATAAAATGAAATATGTTCTATGTGTCAATAAGTTAGTTACCCTATTACACAAATATATACATGTAGTAATCAAATATAGATATATTGAGGTTCAAATACAGTTCTCCTACAATCATGACAAAGCTCATGGATCAAAATTTTAAATTGTATTTAGTTCATTTCATCTTCTGAATAATTTCAACCAAGGTGCCAAGAGATCTGACTTCAAGATGAAAGTAGAAAGTGACCACAACTGGTTATATTCCTAATTTGGAATTGGTACATTATATGATGATAATGAGAAGGCTCAAGACGTTTTGTAGATACATTGATACCTTGAGGTCCTAATAAAGTTCTAAACAATAGACATAGATCAGAAATCTAACAATCACCTTATGAATACTTTCAAAGCCAGAAATCTGATTTCAATGTAAATAGACAGTGACCACAACTGGGAAGATTCCCAATTTGGGAAAGGACTACTTTAGAAGTTGACAATTAAAACTTAACTTTTGAATAAATTAATGAATATTTAACCATGCCTTTTTTTTTTTTTTTATCTTAAAAGGTGTGATAATAAATCATCCAGTTCTGCTGTTTTTTTTTTAAATTTAAAATGTTCACAACTTTTCTACCTAAATCTGTTGATTTAGATTTGTAGATAATAGGTTTGAGGAGGTAAAATCAAAAGTTTAAGTACTTCAAAAATTTCATGAAAACTTGTGTTGTTCCCACTTTTTGAGATTATTACACCCAAACAGACCTAGTTTGATTTCAACGTTGCATGGTGTTGTACCCGTAACATCATACTATTCACAATGGTATAAATTGATCTTAATAAAAGCTGTGCTGTTTGACTCATAGTTACTATAAAATAGATTAAATGGCACCAACAGAGTCTGGGAAGATGAAGTTTTCTAAAGCCTCTTATTTAAGTCTGTCCTATATATATCACATCAGATTTTATTTCTTTCATAAAAATCTAGTTGCATACTTTTTCTACTAGAATATTTTGTGAAATTGGCCACAGTGACCTATAGTTGTTCATTTTTTGTGTTATTTGGTTTCTTGTGGAGAGTTGTCACATTTGCAATCATACCATATCTTCTTTTTTCTATATACAAAATAATTGTTTTCCATGAAATTCTTAGTCTTCACAAGAACAGGACTTGGTATAAAACTTAAAATTGTGATTTTTTGTCATACCACCCAAAGTAACATTCATTCAAGGTTTATAAGGTTGGATATACTAGATAGTACCCATATTTTTTATAATCTTTCTCAACCTTGATAGAGGTTTTTACAGAATCTTTCTATTCAAATTTATTTCTGTATAAGAATCTGATATTTAATCTATTTTGATAAAATGTCAATTTCATTCAATATTCAAAAGCCTAGAATCAGATTACAACTGAATAAAAAGAGAAAGAAATTAAACCTTTTATAAGATGAATTACTCAAATAATACTGAAGAAGAAAATTTAATTTTCATTGTGCGGGTCATCTATTATAATAGACGCAAAGTAATGACACCGATTTGTGTAAAATCGTAGGTACGCTCAATTGAGTTAAGTAAGGTTGGATGATTCTTGCCGAGGAAAAACAGGATTCATTACTTCTATACAATATGATGCGCTGCATACAATCCAATAATGTCAGAAATCTCCAAATCAACATCAATCAGAAAGTACGAAATCGACATCCTTTGATTTTCTATTTCTAAACCAATACTACAAACATTTTGTATAGGTCAGTTAATGGCGACTTCTTCATGGAGAGACAGACTTATTCAAAAACAGGAAAAATTAATGATCAACCATTCTGTACATATTAAATCAAGCTTTTCACATAAACTTCAAAGAAGGGAACGTTTATTCTCGATCGTGGACATCAAATATGATGTAAATTGTAGAAACGTACACCAGAATGAGAAGTAATTAAGGCGATTAATTAAATCATCTTGCCACAATTTGATGTCATCATAATATAGATGGTACTTGTTCACAGTCCAATACACATTAGATTTGCCTAGTGAAATGATGTATGCAACCGTTTGTCAGTTCGGGAATGAATGCGGAATAATCGTCCAAAGCAGCATGAACGAAGAGCAATCACAAATAAGAGAAAAAGATATAAGTTTGTTTAATGTATATAACAAATACAACTTAGTTCATAGTTGTGTAAGTTATCAAATGCCCAATATACGAGATTCCAGCACGGATCACAGAACCTTATAGTGAAAATGAAATTGATAAGGCACGGATCATAGATTAACAAGAGTAGCTATACGTGTTGATAGACTGATCAAAGTCAGTAATGCTAATTGAAAGAGAAAACAAAATTAACCATCAACTTGCAATTCAATTAATTTGAAAATCAAATAAAGCAATTAATTAGGAATTATAAGTATCAATTGGTTCACTTAAAATGGGTGTGAATAAATTTGTCGCTAAACCTATTTTAGGTTTGAATTTTAAAAAAACATTTTATGCAGTACAATATATATCGACTAACTGCCAATACAATATGTCTGGTTTGTATGACTAATTCATGAAATTTAAAAAAAAGTTAACTCCCCCCTGAGCCAACTACTGCAACAGCATGTATGTCTAACTTTAATGTTAGTTGAGACTAAATGATTATTCAACTTTTCAGGGTATTGATACATATGAACAAAAGAGTAACTAGAGTGGGGTGCACATATTCGCCGGGGACACAATTTTGCCGTTTTATGATTTTGAGGTGTAAAAACTTCAAAGGATGGCTGAAATGGAAGAAATATGCTGGTAAATTATATTTTAATAACAAAAATGATTATTTTTTAAACTGTGACAAAATTTCCACACTTATTTCAAAGGACCGAAAAACGGAAAACGATTTTCGGCCAATTATCTGAATGAAAAACACGATTTCAAAGAAGTATCTCTTAATAATTCTTTGACTGATTGCCCCAAATATCAGTTCTTTACACCTTAGAAATGTCTGCTTTTCATCTAGAATGAAATTGATTTGATAAACATTGTTTAGAGCTGCAGTTATTTGGTTTTAAATAGATGTGTTAAAACGGCAAATATGTGTCACCCTTTGACAAAACATCAGGAAATTTCAAACACCCTTTATTCTAATTTTTCAGATGTATTTTTTTCAAACAAACACGTTGTCAAGCTAAGAAATGTTTTGCATTTGGAGTTATCTTCATATAGAAATATCAGTATACTTCAAATACATAATGACCTGAACATAAACTGCAGAAAACATGGAAAGATATGGCGAAAATGAGCACCCCACTCTAATCATCAATTTTAAACCCAAACCTATCTTTACCTGCTTTTTCAAACTATCTAATTTAATAGCACAACTATAGAACATAACCTATGTAGAGTTTGTCAAACTGTTATTCCAATATGGTTTATTGGTAAGTTACACCATTACAAGTCAAAAGATTTTATTGAATATCCAAATTATTGTGCAATACACTAAAATTTATCTTTTACTTATAATGAAGGGGCATTACTCTAGATGTCAAACTCCAACTTAACTTGTATTCGATTATTATGTTTAATTTTCAAACAATTTCATTAAACCATATTCAATATTAGAGTGGTAGATTCTGGCTATCTGTTTTTCTCCCCTTGTATTCTCTCACAATGTTTTATACATCCAAGTGTGCTAACTTCCTAAATCTGAACAAATTATAATGTTTTTTTCTTTTACAAATTGTGACTTGGATGAAGAGTTGTCTCATTGGCACTCATAACACTTCTTCTTATATCTAATTAAATATGAATGTAATTGATGCAGGTATAAAAAACAGAAGAGAGGAAACCACTTGTCAAACTTCACAACAAAACATTATTACTATGTAAATGATACATCATTTGGTCTCTGGTGGAGATTTTGTCTTATTGGCAATAATACCACATCATTTATTTATATATTTATCAACCTGTGTTTGATTCTAACAAATTCAAACAAAAACACATGTCTGATCAGAGTTACTCTTCAAAAAAACATTAATTAGTACATAGTAAAAATTATATTTCTTAGAAAATGTACTTCTTCTTAACTTTTAGTTCATGTAAATTGTATTAACAAGGTGTTTCAAGAGGAATAACTCTTGCTGTTTTAGCTTCAATTTACTGTTATAAAATCAAACCACAAAGAAGTCATTACAACTGTTCTTTTTCCATAAATTATCATGTACATTAAATTTTGCTTATCAAATAAAGCTGGTTCATAATATATAAAACTAATAAAAGTATAGTTTATTATTAAATACATTGGAGTGAATCTTTAAATAATTTAAAGCAGTTGGAGGTTTTAAAGCGTTTATAAGGGAAAAGATATAAGCTCTACTATTAGTAGTGTCTGTATAATTTAACTGTAGATCAGTTGATGTGATTCTTCAGTATAAATAACAAATTCATATATAACAGACATCTAATGCCTGACACGACTCTGTTTGTTTGGTGGGATTATTTTAAATCCCAAAACAGACTTCTATCTAAGAAAAGCCAACTTTCTTATTTTCCAATTAAGGTGGTACCTAACACTACAAGGAGACAACTCTGTAAAATCAGCAGAACGTTTTAATGACGTTGTGTTCTCAAAAGAATATTAAGCTTCTCAGTGATCAAAACAAGTTTTTGTCAAACTGCTATATAACCAGTGTATTTTTTCTGATTAAACGGTTGGTTCAAATTTTTTGAAATTTTTATATTTTTGTCAAAGATTCAAAGTAAATACTTTATCAAAATTTTAAGAAAATTAAACGAGCCAAATTAATTTTAGCTAAAGTGTTGGGTACCACCTTAAGTCTTCATAAAGAAAACACACTTTTTTGAGAATATAGCTTTGTCTTTTTTTTTAAACTATAAAGGCTGCTATATAATACAATAGTACATAATATTGTAAACAATTCAAAATAGTTTGTTCGTATGATTTACAATTCATAATGCAAAAGTTGTCATTAGAATGACTAGTATATATACATCTTTATTTATGATATATATGGCATATCATTCATCATTAAAAGAAAAAAAAAGAAATGAAGAGAAAAGTACAAAATCATCAAAATGCTGATTAGCAGATATTTTTTTTGATTGTGTATAAAGGTAAGGCATTCAATAATTCAAATCATCCATCTTGAGACAAACAAAAATAATAGTCAGTATAAATATAAAAGAAGAATACAAGTGTTTGGTCCAAAATATAAATATATAAGTCCACTCTAAATTATAGAAACATGCCAATTGTTTGACAAGCCAGCAAATTAAATTCAAATTAGTCTTACTTGTTGTCGTTTGTAACTCTAATAAATTAGATATAGGTACATAAGCAATATTGACATATATATAATTTGTGGAAATATTTACCAATCGGGGACTGTGTGCCTAAATACACAATACATACACAATAAATCTCCTATAATAGTTGTACACCCTAATATAAAGGTTCTATCAGAGTATAAACCTTGTTTGTATTTCTGTAGTAGATAGGTTTCAATATACACTTTTATCATATGTTTAGTAGTAAATACAGTAGTTTTGCATATGTGACAAATAGTCACCTGCTGAATACATATCGTGCAACTTTGATGCACACCCTTTATTGCATACCTTTTATCACACCCCTACTTCTCTTTTTTTTTTACCATTTTTTTTTTTTTTTGCTTAAGAAAAATTTTCATCAAAATAGGTCCAATAGAACGGTCATTTGGGCATGACGCAATTTATTGAATGACATCATTGTTTGGTATGTGACGCCACAAACATCAATTTTTCATATTTTTTGGCACATTAAATTGATCTATAAAAAATACAAAAATACAAAACACACAAAAAAATACAATAATAAACAAAATATTTTAAAAAAAACAAAAGTAGAACTCAAGGTAACCCAGTGCTATGGATCAGAAAACAGGTCATATAATATAATACTCTTCTGTTGAAATATATGATAAAGCATATAAAACATGGCAAAATCTGTGTATTATTCTCTATGCACTGAATAGACAGAACATATCAATATTTCAATTACTAAACCCCTGCTTTTCATAACGACAATCTTTTGTGAAACAGATTATTCTTTTCATTCCCATTTCTATCATCAGAAGTTGAACTTTATATTTTTTAAATGGTATACTTTTGCTGACAAGGGATAGAAAACAATGCAAAACAGAGCTTACAAGACAATTGTTGACAAAACTTTTTTTTCAGAAATGGAAGAACAGAAAACTATCCTTTCAAACATAATGCTGCTTTAAATCAAAGAACTATACCCTAGGGTAGTACTCCAAAACTAATGGAAGAAAATACAAGAAACTGAACAGAACTGAAGCAATGTAAACATGGTTAAACTGTTTTTAAACAAGATGGTAGATTTCACAACATGATACAGAGAACATGAAATATGGCAAAAGGGAGGTTACTCAATCTGAGTTGGAAAAAAACAAGAGGCTCTCAAGAGCCTGAATCGCTCACCTTAATTCTTTTGGTTAAATCTCTCATCAATGATTATTTTGGCTTTTCAATTTATTTAAATGTTTTTTGGATCGTCCTATTTTCTTCAAAAGCCAAAAAAAATAATCATTTTCTCCTATGTTCTATTTTAGCCATAGGAGCTATGTTTCTTGACATACAAGGAAATAAAATATAAAATTTATACTAGATACTCTGAAACTCATTTAGCCTAAGTTTGGCTGAAATTGATACAGCAGTTTCAAAGGAGAAGATTTTTTAAAGTAAGTCAACATGATGAACAAATTGTGAAAAAAGTCTTTAAAGGGCAATAACTCCTTAAGGGGTCAATTGACAATTTTGGTCAAATTGACTTAATTGAAGATCTTACTTTGCTGAACATTATTGCTGTTTACAGTTTATTTCTATCTATAATTATATTCAAGATAATAAACAAAAACAGCAAAATTTCCTTAAAATTATCAATTCAGGGGCAGCAACCCAACAACAGGTTGTCTGATTCATCTGAAAATTTCAGGGCAGATAGAAATTGACCTGATAAACAATATTACCCAACGTCAGATTTGCTCTAAATGCTTTGGTTTTTGAGTTATAAGCCAAAAACTGCATTTGACCCCTATGTTCTATTTTTAGCAATGGCGACCATGTTTGTTGATAGATCATAACTTCGGATACAATTTACAAACTAGATACCCTAAGGAACATTCAGTTAAAGTTTGGAAGTATTTGGCCCAGTAGTTTCAGAGGAGAAGATTTTTGTAAAAGATTACTAAGATTTACGAAAAATGGTTAAAAATTGACTATAAAGGGCAATAACTCCTAAAGGGGTCAACTGACCATTTCCGTCATGTTGACTTATTTGTAAATCTTACTTTGCTGAACATTATTCCTGTTTACAGTTTATCTCTATCTATAATAATATTCAAGATAATAACCAAAAACAGCAAAATTTCCTTAAAATTACCAATTCAGGGGCAGCAACCCAACAACAGGTTGTCTGATTCATCTGAAAATTTCAGGGCAGATAGATCTTGACCTGATAAACAATATTACCCCGTCAGATTTGCTCTAAATGCTTTGGTTTTTGAGTTATAAGCCAAAAACTGCATTTGACCCCTATGTTCTATTTTTAGCAATGGCGACCATGTTTGTTGATAGATCATAACTTCGGATACAATTTACAAACTAGATACCCTAAGGAACATTCAATTAAAGTTTGGAAGTATTTGGCCCAGTAGTTTCAGAGGAGAAGATTTTTGTAAAAGATTACTAAGATTTACGAAAAATGGTTAAAAATTGACTATAAAGGGCAATAACTCCTAAAGGGGTCAACTGACCATTTCCGTCATGTTGACTTATTTATAAATCTTACTTTGCTGAACATTATTCCTGTTTACAGTTTATCTCTATCTATAATAATATTCAAGATAATAACCAAAAACAGCAAAATTTCCTTAAAATTACCAATTCAGGGGCAGCAACCCAACAACGGGTTGTCTGATTCATCTGAAAATTTCAGGGCAGATAGATCTTGACCTGATAAACAATATTACCCCATGTCAGATTTGCTCTAAATGCTTTGGTTTTTGAGTTATAAGCCAAAAACTGCATTTGACCCCTATGTTCTATTTTTAGCAATGGCGACCATGTTTGTTGATAGATCAAAACTTCGGATACAATTTATAAATTAGATACCCTAAGGAACATTCAGTTAAAGTTTGAAAGTATTTGGCCCAGTAGTTTCAGAGGAGAAGATTCTTGAAATAGTTTACGACGATAGACGACCACAGACGACGGACGACGACGGACGCCAAGTGATGGCATAAGCTCACTTGTCCCTTCGGGACAGGTGAGCTAATAAAAAATGGGAAAATGGGAAAAGCTGAAAAAATATAACAAACTGAAACAACATAAAACTAACTAAAAGTGAAAATATATTGGGTGAGGGGATTAAAGGATAGATTTATAATATTTAAATATTGTAACAAAACAATTTAAGATTTAAACAAGGTTAAAAACATGCAGACATCTTCTGACACCAACTGATATTTACAACCAACCTGGATTTTCCTCTTAAACTTAGTCTGTTAGTAATTAAACAAAATTGTTACATTAAAATAAAGGAAAATTAATAACATGTGATGCAATTAATAGCTACTTAAGGCTGTTCTCTAAATGAAGCTCCATTTAAACTTGAATGAAATCTTAAATATAATTTAATTCCAACTAAATTTTTTATTTAGCAGCTCTAATTTCTAGCTATAAATTCTAACAAATTGCAAACACAATTTTTCTTGAAAACCAGAAAAGAAATCTTGAATTATACTACCTTTATAACATTAACGAACAAATATATCCACTATTCTATATCCTTTATCAATGAATGAGTATAATGCCCATTCATTGTGAAAACAAAATTCTCACATTATTAACTTTCTGGACTCTCCGCCACAAACCTTACTCAGTACTTGGAGTCCAAATTTGAGCTTGAAAAACTGAATCTTGAATTTGATTGGTAGAATTCTTATTTGGAGTATAATAATTGTTCTTGAAATTTATATGACCACTAGGCCTAACCTGCTCTGTAAAGTTGCTGCTTTGCTATGCAAAACAAATAAACACATAATTTGATAAAGGCAGGCATTATTCAAGATTTGTTCTAGCAAAATCAACTACCAGTACCACATTATTATTAGGAGCATTACCTTATAAAGTATGTAAACCTACCTTTAACTTTGTGATGCCCTCTATTGTAGAACTCGTACCAGTTAATTCTTTGACCAAGGTTGATCCAAGATACTGAAAATATACAGAAACAATCAAATGTAAATTTAAAACAAATAACTTGTTTATATAGTCTAAACTGTATGATCTAGAGAAGAGTGTCCAAAAAACAGAAACATGGAAGTTCACAATTCTGAGTAAATATCATCAAACCAGAAACAGCAAAAAATCAAACAATGAAGTGTACAGATAGCATGCATTTAAGAATAGGTCCAAATACAATGATGGACAAAGGGAGATAACTTCACTTAAAATATTACAGACACAATACCAATACAGATATACAGGAGTAGGTCCGGATCCAGTAAGACCCCTTTTTGGCCCCAAAATATAGCAGTTTTACAAAATTAAATTACTGAAATCTTCACAATTCTAGCTTTTTAGTTAAATTTTAGACAGTTTCCGTGTAAAATGAAAGTGGCCGCAATGGTGTTCATCTTTAATATTGAAATGTAAGTTGTATTTGATGATAATACATAACATATATAAAGGCCACTTTCATTTTTGACAAAAACTATCTAAAAAATGACATTTTTCGCCATATTGGGTAGATTTTTCATATTTGAGCTTGAATCAGATCGTTTTTAATGACTAAATCGGTTAAAATCTTTCACATCAAATGAAATAGACGCTTAAGTGTTTAAAAAGTGGTCAAAATCTTTCATCAAATGAACCTGAAATTTGAGGCCAAAATTGGTCCTTACCGGACCTACTCCTTTATAAAACACATTATACATTCATGCACCAAGCACAATTGTCTAAATCAGAATTTCAAATATGAATATCTGAGAATAAAATTCATTAATAAATTTCTCATGGATAGCATGTATTGAATGTAGTATGCAATCATACAATGTTTTGTTTATCTCAAAAGTAGGGATAAAATTTGTAAATACAATAGAAAGGATGCTACCTGTCCTAAATTTAAAAGACATAACACAATAATATCATTTTACACCCTTATATTGTGTAAGATCAATACGTTACACTTTTAATAAAAATAAATTCATATCTTATCTGAATAGATGTCATTGCAATTTACTGAGCCAATAGACAAAGATGCAGTTTTCTTCAGTATTTTTGTCCATTTTAACGGTATGGTATCAGCCAATAGATGTAACATATCTGTGTTATAGAATCAAATATTTCAGGTAGATGTCGCCACTTCAACTTACCTGTGCTGTATAGTTACAACATCCTTTGATTAACATCTCAGGTCGATGTCTCCATTGTTTTATAGGAGCTGTTGTATTGGCTTGGTGTGGAGGTCGGATGTGTATCGATGAGTCCTTGATGCTCTTACCCTGAAAAAAACATAGAAGTTAGTTTTATATAACATGGACAACATTTACAGTAAAATCAAATCAACAACCAACCAGATGCTCCGCAGGGTGCTGCTTTATACCAATTTGAAAACGGAACCCAAAATTCAAAATCTAAATACACGGTTAGATTCTGCATATCATAGAACCTCATTAATTCAATTTTTTGATGAAATCAAACAAAGTTTAATTTTGAACCCTTTGGACCTCATGTGGCCCATTTAAAAACAGGGACCAAATTCCAAAAACTTAATACATGATTAGATTCAGCATATTTAAGAACCCCAAGAATTCAAGAATAAAACCCCATTGAAATTGGTAAATACCGGTAAGCAATTTATACAAAGTATTAGAAAAGTATTGTTTTTGGCCCCTAATTCCTAAACAATTTGGGCCATAACCCCCAAAATCAATACCAGCCTTCCTTTTATTGAATGGAACCGTGTGGTCAAATTTCAGACAGATCCATTCATTTACACATAAGTTATTGTCTGGGAACTAAAAATACTTATTTTGACCCGTTTTGGGCCCCTTGTTCCTAATCTGTTGGAACCATAACCTTTCAAACCTTGGGTCTTAATTTCATAGAGATCCATTCACTTAACTAAAGTTATTGTTCGGAAACCAATTATCTTCGGACGACGACGACAATGCTGATGATATGATACCAATATACGAAGGAAAAATTTTGTTTGCGCTCATGTTTAGTTTTATCTGTGTTAAAAAGGATCTGGGAACAGTATATCTAACGGGGAATGAATCTAATAGGCTTTTCAGTATAAAATTGATAAATTTTCGGACGCCACAAAACTTCACAAGAATTATTGATTTTAGTGGCATCTGACTGAAAAATTATTGAAACTGCTCAATAAATCAACCACATAATTATAATTATAAATAAATACAAGTTTTATCATAAAGTAGATATATTTTGTCACATAAAATTACCAAAATAAGTGTGATTTATTTGATAGGAAGTGTTTTATGTTTTAGAATTTAGGAATGCAATTGGTGCCACTTTTTTTATTACCCTGTTTGCATTCTAAAACATTCTATGATAAATTGAATGTGATTTTAACAACTTTGAAGTGACATATTACACGTTTGATACACTGGCATCACTTTAAAACTAGTTTGAATGACATTTTATTGATATTATCTGAAGGTATTAGGATTATACCATTACATTTTTAACCCATGTCCATTTCCATATCGTATCTTTATAACCTATGACCCGACGATAAAAAAGGTTACAATTAGGTAGTGTTGAGCCCAGTCAATATATATGTTCCTGTGAGGACCAAAACATTCCTTTAGAATTTCAAGTGTTTACCTGGACATTGTTATGGAAGACTTCGTCATTATCACTATTTTCCACAGAGGGAGTCTGAGGTTTGGAAGACTTTTCCTCTTCAGAGGTTGAGGTTAATGGTTTGACTTTAGTATAATCTTTAAACAGGTTAATGTCTGTAAATGGAGATTTCTTGTCTTGGTGGTCTTCTACTCTACTCTTCTTTTTCTGTAAATAAATAAATAAATAAATAAATAAATAAATAAATAAATAAATAAATAAATAATTCATAAATGTAAGACATAACTTAATAATTACATTAGATGTATGTTTCATTATAATACGTTATTCTGATTGGCTAACTAGCAATCTCGTGATATTCCTTAATCAATTGCATTACACAATGCAACTTTTCATTCATGATGACACCAGGTCCCACAATAAAGTGCACAGGTAAATGAAATAAAAACTTGATAAAAGGCAGGTTTTCATGATCCTATAGGTAAAAATGTAATTATAAGTATTGAATGCTTTTTTTGTAACTTTATAGGGTTGTAAAAGCGTTGACCGTGCGCACATTTTTAGTATGAAGCGCTTCCGCGCTTCATACAAAATGTACTTCGGTCAACGCTTTTACACCCCAATAAATTTACAAAAAAGACCATTCAATTCTTAAATAAAACATTTTCCTGCTCCTTGTTAGTTTAGTTGTTTTAACTTTGGTATAATATCTTTACAAGCAAAAAGATTTGTAAAGAATTGCCTTCCCATAACAAATATCTCCATAAAACTTGTAAAACACTTGACAAACTATCGCTTGTATACCTTTTGCTTCTGCTCAAGTTTTCAAATGATGACCTATAAAATAATCTTAACAAAGGCATGCATTTTTTAATATGAATTGGACTCTTCAATTGTTGATAACAGACCTAAAACAGATATGGATTTCAAATAATCTGTTTACACAAAAGAGTCTGGCTGATGCAACCTAAACAATATTTGACAACTGTAGACTCCACTATTGCCTAGGCTAAAATAGCAAACTCTGTTTGAATTGTAATACAATTGTTGAAAGAGACAGAATAAGGGAAAGTGTCAGTAGTTTTGTTCACTTTACATAGTTCAGTTAACTGTAACTTTTACTTTACAAATTAGATATAACTTGCCATGCTTAAAAAAATGATGTGTATCTATACATTGCTCTAGAAGTCTGATATTTATTTGTATTGCTGCTTTATTGACACAGACTACACATCTGTTTTTATTCATATCGTATCTAAAGAATTGAGAATCTATACCAATTTAAATGCAAACTTAGACAAAACCACAAAATACAAAATCAAGGAAAATACAATTTTTCTCAATCAACAAAATTTGGTTGCAACTAATATAAATGAATTCATAGTATGTTCTATTTATTAAGAGCAAACCTTTTTATTTTAAGATTTCAATATTTGTTATTACAAAATCCTTGTTTTAAAAGCATTAAAAGTTAAATAGTAAATTAAGAATAAAGTCCCATAACTCTTGTAAACTTTTATAAATAACCAGTATATCAAAGCAATAGCACCATTATTTCAACTCTACATCATGTTATTGAATCAACTTAAGATGTATCACAGCAAAGCCAAGACAGCACCAGACTTTTACATTGACACAAGTTTAACAATTTTGATCATTAAACAGAACTGAAAAAAAGTTGTCGAGTTTGGGTATACCCTGTTTCACATTTTGAATATTTTGACACATGACTTATAAATAAATGTGTTTACCAATGAAGCAAACTGTCTTTCTGGGGGAGATCTGTCTCCTAATGAGGCCAATATTCTCTTCCTGTGACCCATTGATGAAATATCTAAAACCTGTAAACAATAAAGATAATTAGTATACACAACTATACAAACTTCAGCTGATTTAGAGGTTGACTCATTGTAAGGACACTCGTCTATTGTTGAAGACTGTATGTTGCTATTTAGATATATTTTTTAATGTATTTTTGTCACTTGGTTGCTGTCTCATTGGCCAATACCTGACATCTTCTATATTTCTGCTGTCTCATTGGCCAATACCTGACATCTTCTATATTTCTTCTGTCTCATTGGCCAATACCTGACATCTTCTATATTTCTGCTGTCTCATTGGCCAATACCTGACATCTTCTATATTTCTTCTGTCTCATTGGCCAATACCTGACATCTTCTATATTTCTGCTGTCTCATTGGCCAATACCTGACATCTTCTATATTTCTGCTGTCTCATTGGCCAATACCTGACATCTTCTATATTTTTCTGCTGTCTCATTGGCCAATACCTGACATCTTCTATATTTCTGCTGTCTCATTGGCCAATACCTGACATCTTTTATATTTCTGCTGTCTCATTGGCCAATACCTGACATCTTCTATATTTCGGCTGTCTCATTGGCCAATACCTGACATCTTCTATATTTCTGCTGTCTCATTGGCCAATACCTGACATCTTCTATATTTCTGCTGTCTCATTGGCCAATACCTTCTATATTTCTGCTGTCTCATTGGCCAATACCTGACATCTTCTATATTTCTTTTATTTCATTTGTCTTATTGTTGAATGCCTTTTGTGTATAAAGTGGAAAAAAGGCAACTTTGCAAATAAATGATTTAATGAATGAATGACAATGATGTATACACAAAGATACCATGACATTACATATAGACAGCACTAAGGCATACAAGTACAATCATGTATAATTCCTGTGGTACTATGATAGTCTATACTCAACATACTCAGGGCAGCGAGTTAATGCCACCAATGCCTCAATGAGCAATGTAATAGAATTAAGAATTTGTCTGTGAAATGAAACAAAATAAAATATCTGAAACTTAAAAGTCCAAGAATCACAAAATGATCACTGAATCAACTTGCTTTTGAAATTGTTCTCAGTTACTGTGGAATCATTATTATTCGTTGGATAACAATTTTATATGGATTTCTTAGGTACAGGTGAACCACAAAATTAAATGTCCAACGAAATACAAATTTTCCATAGGCTTGTATGCAGACTTGGCAGAACCACGAAATTAAATGTCCACGAAAGTGCAAGTTTTGTTCAATCCACTGATTGGTACCCACAAAAAATAACTGAATCAACAGTATATAATGTGATTATGGTTTTGTAAATGAACACTCCTTCTAAGTAGTTGAGATTCACCACTGTCAGAACAACTACTTTTAACACTAAGCTTTTTTCACTCTCTACATTTTACTTACTGTACTGAGGTCAAGCTCCCAGACTTGTAGAACTCTCTCCATTGTATTATATTTGTGAGAAATAAATTTATCTAGGTATTGAGGTAAACGTAAACTGTTGAGCCAAACCTCCAGGGATACTGGTGGACAATCAGCATCTGTAATTATTATATAGAGAGAAATAAATTTATCTAGGTATTGAGGTAAACGTAAACTGTTGAGCCAAACCTCCAGGGATACTGGTGGACAATCAGCATCTGTAATTATTATAAAGAGAGAAATAAATTTATCAAGGTATTGAGGTAAACGTAAACTGTTGAGCCAAACCTCCAGGGATACTGGTGGACAATCAGCATCTGTAATTATTATAAAGAGAGAAATAAATTTATCTAGGTATTGAGGTAAACGTAAACTGTTGAGCCAAACCTCCAGGGATACTGGTGGACAATCAGCATCTGTAATTATTATAAAGAGAGAAATAAATTTATCTAGGTATTGAGGTAAACGTAAACTGTTGAGCCAAACCTCCAGGGATACTGGTGGACTATCAGCATCTGTAATTATTATAAAGAGCTTTAAAAACGCTCAGGAAAAGACATTTATCTACCTTTAGATGTGAATTGTGATTTTTCCCCCCAACGTATACATGTATATGGATAAATATAGATTCTACCACTGCATCGAGTGTGATACGATATTTATCCACTCGAGACAGTTAAATTTTCAAATTTAAAACGAGAGGCTTCCCGAGCATTTTAAATATTTAAAATTTAACTTAAATATTATACTTCACAATAATTTATTTAACATCTTATACTACATACTTATAGCTTTAATCTGTGGAAGTCTTTTTGCTTGGTTTTATATCTTATTACCCCCGTGCCAATAGTTTTTATTAGACCCTATGCTACATACTTATAGGTTTAATCTGTGGAAGTCTCTTAGCTTGGTCCAGTATCTTATTACCCCAGCCCCAACATTTATATTAGACCCTATGCTACATACTTATAGGTTTAATCTGTGGAAGTCTCTTAGCTTGGTCCAGTATCTTATTACCCCAGCCCAAACATTTATATTAGATCCTATGCTACATACTTATAAGTTTGAGCTGTGGAAGTCTCTTAGCTTGGTCCAGTATCTTATTACCCCAGCCCCAACATTTATATCAGACCCTATGCTACATACTTATAGGTTTAATCTGTGGAAGTCTCTTAGCTTGGTCCAGTATCTTATTACCGTATACGGCCGTGTATTGTCCGCATTTGTGTATAGTCCGCACCCCCTCTTCATCCCCAAATATCGAGGAAAAAGTCTAGTTCGCTTGTATAGTCCGCGGCAACTTTTGACAAGATCGGGTCCGCGAACAATGACGGAAAATGCCGAATTTGCGGTATTTTTTTTATTTTTTTTTTTTTGTTTTTTTGCCGAGATCGGCAATATGGTAAGTATTGTTGTTGAAAAGATAGATAGTCAGTTAAAACTTATGATAAGTTTTTTAATGGTATCTTTGAAGATATGTTTTTAATCTTTGTTAAAGACCGGCAACACAGTAATTATTGCTGTTAAAAGATCGATGATAAATATAAAATTATGATCAGTTTGTAAAAGAAGACTTAAAAGATATGTATTTAATCTATTTTAAAAGTTTTCAAAAGATTCTGTTTAATTGCTTAATTAAATCGTCTTTCAGACTATCATTCTTTACATATTAATTTAAAGTCCCAAACAATGAAAGTAAGAACTGTATTCATGTAATAAATGTTAATTAATTCAATCATGTACATTTAACTATCGGCTTATCACTTTTGATATCATTGAAAGTGGTAGCTTGCCCAAGCCAATAAACTGTTTAAAATTCTAAAAATAAATATTTGGTATGCTATTAAACAAAAGATGTTCGATGTTTAAAAAATGATTAGAACTCAATAAAATGTTACAACTCTTTAATCTTATCATTTCTTTTATTGATTTGAAGAACTGCCTCAGGTTATTGAATTACATTCATCACTTGTCAAAAGTTGACATGGTTAATTAATTGCTTTACACACAAACCCGTAAACTCATTCATGTAAGACGATACACCTGCACAATGTGACCTTTCACCTGGAAATATAGTTTCGTATACAAAATTCCACTTCTTTCAGGTTTACACTTTCAGTATTAATGGTTACGATTTACAATTAAAAAATGTTAGGTCTTGATTTATTTACGTCGATAAGTTAAGAGTTAAACACAAATAGTCGGAATACGAAAATTTTTGATACTTTAATCACACATTTTCAAAATGGCGGATCGTGGTTTACTTGTACTGTACACACGCGAATAACATTAAACAAAATCGATCTTGGGAAGATTTCACTAGGTTTCAACTTGACTATTATGGTTTTACCATTGAAGGGTTCATCTTTCATTGATATTCAGGATTCAGGTACACTGTTAAGATGCAATGACACAAATTTGACCAAATCCGAAACAAAGCGGACATTCGATCAAAGGCTGATTTTTATGCAAATTACTAAGTCAACACTGTTTGATTGTTTATTTTATTTTAAAAAATAACAAAGAGTAGTCAAGAATACAGTTAGATTGTTTATTTTATTTCTAAATAATACAAAGAGTTGTCAAGAATACATTATAACATTGACAACACATGATGTTTCCGTTTACTTGGCCAAACCTCGTTCAACATCGTATCCCAACTCTGGAAAAAAATGTCATGAAATCCTATAGTACTGCATAGTCCGCACCCCTTCCATCAATTTCATTCCCAGGGTAAAAAACCGCGGACTATACACGCCTTTCTACGGTACCCAAGTCCCAACATTTATATTAGACCCTATGCTACATACTTATAGGTTTAATCTGTGGAAGTCTCTTTGCCTGGTCCAGTATCTTATTACCCCAGCCCAAACATTCATATTAGACCTTATGCTACATACTTATAGGTTTAATCTGTGGAAGTCTCTTTGCCTGGTCCAGTATCTTATTACCCAGCCCCAACATTTATATTAGACCCTATGCTACATACTTATAGGTTTAATCTGTGGAAGTCTCTTAGCTTGGTCCAGTATCTTATTACCCCAGCCCCAACATTTATATTAGACCCTATGCTACATACTTATAGGTTTAATCTGTGGAAGTCTCTTAGCTTGGTCCAGTATCTTATTACCCCAGCCCCAACATTTATATTAGACCCTATGCTACATACTTATAGGTTTAATCTGTGGAAGTCTCTTAGCTTGGTCCAGTATCTTATTACCCCAGCCCCAACATTTATATTAGACCCTATGCTACATACTTATAGGTTTAATCTGTGGAAGTCTCTTAGCTTGGTCCAGTATCTTATTACCCAAGTCCCAACATTTATATTAGACCCTATGCTACATACTTATAGGTTTAATCTGTGGAAGTCTCTTTGCCTGGTCCAGTATCTTATTACCCCAGCCCCAACATTTATATTAGACCTTATGCTACATACTTATAGGTTTAATCTGTGGAAGTCTCTTTGCCTGGTCCAGTATCTTATTACCCCAGCCCCAACAATTATATTAGACCCTATGCTACATACTTATAGGTTTAATCTGTGGAAGTCTCTTAGCTTGGTCCAGTATCTTATTACCCCAGCCCAAACATTTATATTAGATCCTATGCTACATACTTATAGGTTTAATCTGTGGAAGTCTCTTTGCCTGGTCCAGTATCTTATTACCCCAGCCCCAACATTTATATTAGACCCTATGCTACATACTTATAGGTTTAATCTGTGGAAGTCTCTTAGCTTGGTCCAGTATCTTATTACCCCAGCCCCAACATTTATATTAGACCCTATGCTACATACTTATAGGTTTGAGCTGTGGAAGTCTCTTAGCTTGGTCCAGTATCTTATTACCCCAGCCCCAACATTTATATTAGACCCTATGCTACATACTTATAGGTTTAATCTGTGGAAGTCTCTTAGCTTGGTCCAGTATCTTATTACCCCAGCCCCAACATTTATATTAGACCCTATGCTACATACTTATAGGATTAATCTGTGGAAGTCTCTTAGCTTGGTCCAGTATCTTATTACCCCAGCCCCAACATTTATATTAGACCCTATGCTACATACTTATAGGTTTAATCTGTGGAAGTCTCTTTGCTTGGTCCAGTATCTTATTACCCCAGCCCCAACATTTATATTAGACCCTATGCTACATACTGATAGGTTTAATCTGTGGAAGTCTCTTAGCTTGGTCCAGTATCTTATTACCCCAGCCCCAACATTTATATTAGACCCTATGCTACATACTTATAGGTTTAATCTGTGGAAGTCTCTTAGCTTGGTCCAGTATCTTATTACCCCAGCCCAAACATTTATATTAGACCCTATGCTACATACTTATAGGTTTAATCTGTGGAAGTCTCTTTGCCTGGTCCAGTATCTTATTACCCAAGCCCCAACATTTATATTAGACCCTATGCTACATACTTATAGGTTTAATCTGTGGAAGTCTCTTAGCTTGGTCCAGTATCTTATTACCCCAGCCCCAACATTTATATTAGACCCTATGCTACGTACTTATAGGTTTGAGCTGTGGAAGTCTCTTAGCTTGGTCCAGTATCTTATTACCCCAGCCCAACATTTATATTAGACCCTATGCTACATACTTATAGGTTTAATCTGTGGAAGTCTCTTAGCTTGGTCCAGTATCTTATTACCCAAGCCCCAACATTTATATTAGACCCTATGCTACATACTTATAGGTATGAGCTGTGGAAGTCTCTTAGCTTGGTCCAGTATCTTATTACCCCAGCCCAAACATTTATATTAGACCCTATGCTACATACGTATAGGTTTAATCTGTGGAAGTCTCTTAGCTTGGTCCAGTATCTAATTACCCCACCCCCAACATTTATATTAGACCCTATGCTACATACTGAGAGGTTTGAGCTGTGGAAGTCTCTTAGCTTGGTCCAGTATCTTATTACCCCAGCCCCAACATTTATATTAGATCCTATGCTACATACTGATAGGTTTGAGCTGTGGAAGTCTCTTAGCTTGGTCCAGTATCTTATTACCCCAGCCCCAACATTTATATTAGACCCTATGCTACATACTGATAGGTTTGAGATGTGGAAGTCTCTTAGCTTGGTCCAGTATCTTATTACCCTAGCCCAAACATTTATATTAGACCCTATGCTACATACTTATAGGTTTGAGCTGTGGAAGTCTCTTAGCTTGGTCCAGTATCTTATTACCCCAGCCCCAACATTTATATTAGACCCTATGCTACATACTGATAGGTTTGAGCTGTGGAAGTCTCTTAGCTTGGTCCAGTATCTTATTAACCCAGCCCCAACATTTATATTAGATCCTATGCTACATACCGATAGGTTTGAGCTGTGGAAGTCTCTTAGCTTGGTCCAGTATCTTATTACCTCAGCCGCAACATTTATATTAGACCCTATGCTACATACTGATAGGTTTGAGCTGTGGAAGTCTCTTAGCTTGGTCCAGTATCTTATTATCCCAGCCCCAACATTTATATTAGACCCTATGCTACGTACTTATAGGTTTGAGCTGTGGAAGTCTCTTTGCTTGGTCCAGTATCTTATTACCCCAGCCCAAACATTTATATTAGACCCTATGCTACATACTTATAGGTTTAATCTGTGGAAGTCTCTTTGCCTGGTCCAGTATCTTATTACCCCAGCCCCAACATTTATATTAGACCCTATGCTACATACTTATAGGTTTAATCTGTGGAAGTCTCTTTGCCTGGTCAAGTATCTTATTACCCCAGCCCCAACATTTATATTAGACCCTATGCTACATACTTATAGGTTTGAGCTGTGGAAGTCTCTTAGCTTGGTCCAGTATCTTATTACCCCAGCCCCAACATTTATATTAGACCCTATGCTACATACTTATAGGTTTAATCTGTGGAAGTCTCTTAGCTTGGTCCAGTATCTTATTACCCCAGCCCCAACATTTATATTAGACCCTATGCTACATACTTATAGGTTTAATCTGTGGAAGTCTCTTTGCTTGGTCCAGTATCTTATTACCCCAGCCCCAACATTTATATTAGACCCTATGCTACATACTTATAGGTTTAATCTGTGGAAGTCTCTTAGCTTGGTCCAGTATCTTATTACCCCAGCCCAAACATTTATATTAGACCCTATGCTACATACTTATAGGTTTAATCTGTGGAAGTCTCTTTGCCTGGTCCAGTATCTTATTACCCCAGCCCAAACATTTATATTAGACCCTATGCTACATACTTATAGGTTTGAGCTGTGGAAGTCTCTTAGCTTGGTCCAGTATCTTATTACCCCAGCCCCAACATTTATATTAGACCCTATGCTACATACTTATAGGTTTAATATGTGGAAGTCTCTTAGCTTGGTCCAGTATCTTATTACCCAAGCCCCAACATTTATATTAGACCCTATGCTACATACTTATAGGTTTGAGCTGTGGAAGTCTCCTAGCTTGGTCCAGTATATTATTATCCCAGCCCCAACATTTATATTAGACCCTATGCTACGTACTTATAGGTTTGAGCTGTGGAAGTCTCTTTGCTTGGTCCAGTATCTTATTACCCCAGCCCCAACATTTATATTAGACCCTATGCTACATACTTATAGGTTTGAGCTGTTGAAGTCTCTTAGCTTGGTCCAGTATCTTATTACCCCAGCCCCAACATTTATATTAGACCCTATGCTACATACTTATAGGTTTAATCTGTGGAAGTCTCTTTGCCTAGTCCAGTATCTTCTTACCCCAGCCCCAACATTTATATTAGACCCTATGCTACATACTTATAGGTTTAATCTGTGGAAGTCTCTTAGCTTGGTCCAGTATCTTATTACCCCAGCCCAAACATTTATATTAGATCCTATGCTACATACTTATAAGTTTGAGCTGTGGAAGTCTCTTAGCTTGGTCCAGTATCTTATTACCCCAGCCCCAACATTTATATCAGACCCTATGCTACATACTTATAGGTTTAATCTGTGGAAGTCTCTTAGCTTGGTCCAGTATCTTATTACCCAAGTCCCAACATTTATATTAGACCCTATGCTACATACTTATAGGTTTAATCTGTGGAAGTCTCTTTGCCTGGTCCAGTATCTTATTACCCCAGCCCAAACATTTATATTAGACCTTATGCTACATACTTATAGGTTTAATCTGTGGAAGTCTCTTTGCCTGGTCCAGTATCTTATTACCCCAGCCCCAACATTTATATTAGACCGTATGCTACATACTTATAGGTTTAATCTGTGGAAGTCTCTTAGCTTGGTCCAGTATCTTATTACCCCAGCCCCAACATTTATATTAGACCCTATGCTACATACTTATAGGTTTAATCTGTGGAAGTCTCTTAGCTTGGTCCAGTATCTTATTACCCCAGCCCCAACATTTATATTAGACCCTATGCTACATACTTATAGGTTTAATCTGTGGAAGTCTCTTAGCTTGGTCCAGTATCTTATTACCCCAGCCCCAACATTTATATTAGACCCTATGCTACATACTTATAGGTTTAATCTGTGGAAGTCTCTTAGCTTGGTCCAGTATCTTATTACCCAAGTCCCAACATTTATATTAGACCCTATGCTACATACTTATAGGTTTAATCTGTGGAAGTCTCTTTGCCTGGTCCAGTATCTTATTACCCCAGCCCCAACATTTATATTAGACCTTATGCTACATACTTATAGGTTTAATCTGTGGAAGTCTCTTTGCCTGGTCCAGTATCTTATTACCCCAGCCCCAACAATTATATTAGACCCTATGCTACATACTTATAGGTTTAATCTGTGGAAGTCTCTTAGCTTGGTCCAGTATCTTATTACCCCAGCCCCAACATTTATATTAGACCCTATGCTACATACTTATAGGTTTAATCTGTGGAAGTCTCTTTGCTTGGTCCAGTATCTTATTACCCCAGCCCCAACATTTATATTAGATCCTATGCTACATACTTATAGGTTTAATCTGTGGAAGTCTCTTTGCTTGGTCCAGTATCTTATTACCCCAGCCCCAACATTTATATTAGACCCTATGCTACGTACTTATAGGTTTGAGCTGTGGAAGTCTCTTTGCCTGGTCCAGTATCTTATTACCCCAGCCCAAACATTTATATTAGATCCTATGCTACATACTTATAGGTTTAATCTGTGGAAGTCTCTTTGCCTGGTCCAGTATCTTATTACCCCAGCCCCAACATTTATATTAGACCCTATGCTACATACTTATAGGTTTGATCTGTGGAAGTCTCTTAGCTTGGTCCAGTATCTTCTTACCCCAGCCCCAACATTTATATTAGACCCTATGCTACATACTTATAGGTTTGAGCTGTGGAAGTCTCTTAGCTTGGTCCAGTATCTTATTACCCCATCCCCAACATTTATATTAGACCCTATGCTACATACTTATAGGTTTAATCTGTGGAAGTCTCTTTGCCTGGTCCAGTATCTTCTTACCCCAGCCCCAACATTTATATTAGACCCTATGCTACATACTTATAGGTTTAATCTGTGGAAGTCTCTTTGCCTGGTCCAGTATCTTCTTACCCCAGCCCCAACATTTATATTAGACCCTATGCTACGTACTTATAGGTTTGAGCTGTGGAAGTCTCTTAGCTTGGTCCAGTATCTTCTTACCCCAGCCCCAACATTTATATTAGACCCTATGCTACATACTTATAGGTTTGAGCTGTGGAAGTCTCTTAGCTTGGTCCAGTATCTTATTACCCCAGCCCAAACATTTATATTAGACCCTATGCTACGTACTTATAGGTTTGAGCTGTGGAAGTCTCTTAGCTTGGTCCAGTATCTTATTACCCCAGCCCCAACATTTATATTAGACCCTATGCTACATACTTATAGGTTTGATCTGTGGAAGTCTCTTAGCTTGGTCCAGTATCTTCTTACCCCAGTCCCAACATTTATATTAGACCCTATGCTACATACTTATAGGTTTGAGCTGTGGAAGTCTCTTAGCTTGGTCCAGTATCTTATTACCCCATCCCCAACATTTATATTAGACCCTATGCTACATACTTATAGGTTTAATCTGTGGAAGACTCTTTGCCTGGTCCAGTATCTTCTTACCCCAGCCCAAACATTTATATTAGACCCTATGCTACATACTTATAGGTTTAATCTGTGGAAGTCTCCTTGTCTGGTCCAGTATCTTCTTACCCCAGCCCCAACATTTATATTAGACCCTATGCTACATACTTATAGGTTTGAGCTGTGGAAGTCTCTTAGCTTGGTCCAGTATCTTATTACCCCAGCCCAAACATTTATATTAGACCCTATGCTACGTACTTATAGGTTTGAGCTGTGGAAGTCTCTTTGCCTGGTCCAGTATCTTCTTACCCCAGCCCCAACATTTATATTAGACCCTATGCTACATACTTATAGGTTTGAGCTGTGGAGGTCTCTTAGCTTGGTCCAGTATCTTATTACCCCAGCCCAAACATTTATATTAGACCCTATGCTACGTACTTATAGGTTTGAGCTGTGGAAGTCTCTTAGCTTGGTCCAGTATCTTATTACCCCAGCCCCAACATTTATATTAGACCCTATGCTACATACTTATAGGTTTAATCTGTGGAAGTCTCTTAGCTTGGTCCAGTATCTTATTACCCCAACCCCAACATTTATATTAGACCCTATGCTACATACTTATAGGTTTAATCTGTGGAAGTCTCTTAGCTTGGTCCAGTATCTTCTTACCTCAGCCCCAACATTTATATTAGACCCTATGCTACATACTTATAGGTTTGAGCTGTGGAAGTCTCTTAGCTTGGTCCAGTATCTTATTACCCCAGCCCAAACATTTATATTAGACCCTATGCTACATACTTATAGGTTTGAGCTGTGGAAGTCTCTTAGCTTGGTCCAGTATCTTATTACCCCAGCCCCAACATTTATATTAGACCCTATGCTACATACTTATAGGTTTAATCTGTGAAAGTCTCTTAGCTTGGTCCAGTATCTTATTACCCCAGACCCAACATTTATATTAGACCCTATGCTACATACTTATAGGTTTAATCTGTGGAAGTCTCTTAGCTTGGTCCAGTATCTTATTACCCTAGCCCCAACATTTATATAAGACCCTATGCTATATACTTATAGGTTTAATCTGTGGAAGTCTCTTTGCCTGGTCCAGTATCTTATTACCCCAGCCCCAACATTTATATTAGACCCTATGCTACATACTTATAAGTTTGAGCTGTGGAAGTTTCTTAGCTTGGTCCAGTATCTTCTTACCCCAGCCCCAACATTTATATTAGACCCTATGCTACATACTTATAGGTATGAGCTGTTGAAGTCTCTTTGCCTGGTCCAGTATCTTCTTACCCCAGCCCCAACATTTATATTAGACCCTATGCTACATACTTATAGGTTTGAGCTGTGGAAGTCTCTTAGCTTGGTCCAGTATCTTATTACCCCAGCCCCAACATTTATATTAGACCCTATGCTACGTACTTATAGATTTGAGTTGTGGAAGTCTCTTACCTTGGTCCAGTATCTTATTACCCCAGCCCCAACATTTATATTAGACCCTATGCTACATACTTATAGGTTTAATCTGTGGAAGTCTCTTTGCTTGGTCCAGTATCTTATTACCCAAGCCCCAACATTTATATTAGACCCTATGCTACATACTTATAGGTTTAATCTGTGGAAGTCTCTTAGCTTGGTCCAGTATCTTATTACCCCAGCCCCAACATTGATATTAGACCCTATGCTACATACTTATAGGTTTAAGCTGTGGAAGTCTCTTAGCTTGGTCCAGTATCTTATTACCCCAGCCCAACATTTATATTAGACCCTATGCTACATACTTATAGGTTTAATCTGTGGACGTCTCTTAGCTTGGTCCAGTATCTTATTACCCCAGCCCCAACATCTATATTAGACCCTATGCTACATACTTATAGGTTTAATCTGTGGAAGTCTCTTTGCTTGGTCCAGTATCTTATTACCCCAGCCCCAACATTTATATTAGACCCTATGCTACATACTTATATGTTTGATCTGTGGAAGTCTTTTTGCCTGGTCCAGTATCTTATTACCCCAGCCCCAACATCTATATTAGACCCTATGCTACATACTTATAGGTTTAATCTGTGGAAGTCTCTTAGCTTGGTCCAGTATCTTATTACCCTAGCCCCAACATTTATATAAGACCCTATGCTATATACTTATAGGTTTAATCTGTGGAAGTCTCTTTGCCTGGTCCAGTATCTTATTACCCCAGCCCCAACATTTATATTAGACCCTATGTACATACTTATAGGTTTGAGCTGTGGAAGTTTCTTAGCTTGGTCCAGTATCTTATTACCCCAGCCCAACATTTATATTAGACCCTATGCTACATACTTATAGGTTTGAGCTGTGGAAGTCTCTTAGCTTGGTTCAGTATCTTATTACCCCAGCCCCAACATTTATATTAGACCCTATGCTACATACTTATAGGTTTGAGCTGTTGAAGTCTCTTTGCTTGGTCCAGTATCTTATTACCCCAGCCCCAACATTTATATTAGACCCTATGCTACATACTTATAGGTTTAATCTGTGGAAGTCTCTTTGCCTGGTCCAGTATCTTATTACCCCAGCCCCAACAATTATATTAGACCCTATGCTACGTACTTATAGGTTTGAGCTGTGGAAGTCTCTTAGCTTGGTCCAGTATCTTATTACCCCAGCCCAACATTTATATTAGACCCTATGCTACATACTTATAGGTTTGAGCTGTGGAAGTCTCTTAGCTTGGTCCAGTATCTTATTACCCCAGCCCCAACATTTATATTAGACCCTATGCTACATACTTATAGGTTTAATCTGTGAAAGTCTCTTAGCTTGGTCCAGTATCTTATTACCCCAGACCCAACATTTATATTATACCCTATGCTACATACTTATAGGTTTAATCTGTGGAAGTCTCTTAGCTTGGTCCAGTATCTTATTACCCTAGCCCCAACATTTATATAAGAGCCTATGCTATATACTTATAGGTTTAATCTGTGGAAGTCTCTTTGCCTGGTCCAGTATCTTATTACCCCAGCCCCAACATTTATATTAGACCCTATGCTACATACTTATAGGTTTGAGCTGTGGAAGTTTCTTAGCTTGGTCCAGTATCTTCTTACCCCAGCCCCAACATTTATATTAGACCCTATGCTACATACTTATAGGTATGAGCTGTTGAAGTCTCTTTGCCTGGTCCAGTATCTTCTTACCCCAGCCCTAACATTTATATTAGACCCTATGCTACATACTTATAGGTTTGAGCTGTGGAAGTCTCTTAGCTTGGTCCAGTATCTTATTACCCCAGCCCCAACATTTATATTAGACCCTATGCTACGTACTTATAGATTTGAGCTGTGGAAGTCTCTTAGCTTGGTCCAGTATCTTATTACCCCAGCCCCAACATTTATATTAGACCCTATGCTACATACTTATAGGTTTAAGCTGTGGAAGTCTCTTAGCTTGGTCCAGTATCTTATTACCCCAGCCCAACATTTATATTAGACGCTATGCTACATACTTATAGGTTTAATCTGTGGAAGTCTCTTAGCTTGGTCCAGTATCTTATTACCCAAGCCCCAACATTTATATTACACCCTATGCTACATACTTATAGGTTTGAGCTGTGGAAATCTCTTAGCTTGGTCCAGTATCTTATTACCCCAGCCCCAACATCTATATTAGACCCTATGCTACATACTTATAGGTTTAATCTGTGGAAGTCTCTTTGCCTGGTCCAGTATCTTATTACCCCAGCCCCAACATTTATATTAGACCCTATGCTACATACTTATATGTTTGATCTGTGGAAGTCTTTTTGCCTGGTCCAGTATCTTATTACCCCAGCCCCAACATCTATATTAGACCCTATGCTACATACTTATAGGTTTAATCTGTGGAAGTCTCTTAGCTTGGTCCAGTATCTTATTACCCCAGCCCCAACATTTATATTAGACCCTATGCTACATACTTATAGGTTTGAGCTGTGGAAGTCTCTTTGCCTGGTCCAGTATCTTATTACCCTAGCCCCAACATTTATATTAGACCCTATGCTACATACTTATAGGTTTAATCTGTGGAAGTCTCTTAGCTT
Organism: Mytilus galloprovincialis; assembly: GCA_037788925.1. Lineage (NCBI taxonomy): Eukaryota > Metazoa > Mollusca > Bivalvia > Mytilida > Mytilidae > Mytilus > Mytilus galloprovincialis. Next base: position 1,326,910 of record CM075341.1, on the reverse strand, counting down.
GGTCCAGTATCTTATTACCCCAGCCCCAACATTTATATTAGACCCTATGCTACATACTTATAGGTTTGAGCTGTGGAAGTCTCTTAGCTTGGTCCAGTATCTTATTACCCCAGCCCCAACATTTATATTAGACCCTATGCTACATACTTATAGGTTTGAGCTGTGGAAGTCTCTTAGCTTGGTCCAGTATCTTATTACCCAAGCCCCAACATTTATATTAGACCCTATGCTACATACTTATAGGTTTAATCTGTGAAAGTCTCTTAGCTTGGTCCAGTATCTTATTACCCCAGACCCAACATTTATATTAGACCCTATGCTACATACTTATAGGTTTAATCTGTGGAAGTCTCTTAGCTTGGTCCAGTATCTTATTACCCTAGCCCCAACATTTATATAAGACCCTATGCTATATACTTATAGGTTTAATCTGTGGAAGTCTCTTTGCCTGGTCCAGTATCTTATTACCCCAGCCCCAACATTTATATTAGACCCTATGTACATACTTATAGGTTTGAACTGTGGAAGTTTCTTAGCTTGGTCCAGTATCTTATTACCCCAGCCCCAACATTTATATTAGACCCTATGCTACATACTTATAGGTTTGAGCTGTGGAAGTCTCTTAGCTTGGTTCAGTATCTTATTACCCCAGCCCCAACATTTATATTAGACCCTATGCTACATACTTATAGGTTTAATCTGTGAAAGTCTCTTAGCTTGGTCCAGTATCTTATTACCCCAGACCCAACATTTATATTAGACCCTATGCTACATACTTATAGGTTTAATCTGTGGAAGTCTCTTAGCTTGGTCCAGTATCTTATTACCCTAGCCCCAACATTTATATAAGACCCTATGCTATATACTTATAGGTTTAATCTGTGGAAGTCTCTTTGCCTGGTCCAGTATCTTATTACCCCAGCCCCAACATTTATATTAGACCCTATGTACATACTTATAGGTTTGAGCTGTGGAAGTTTCTTAGCTTGGTCCAGTATCTTATTACCCCAGCCCCAACATTTATATTAGACCCTATGCTACATACTTATAGGTTTGAGCTGTGGAAGTCTCTTAGCTTGGTTCAGTATCTTATTACCCCAGCCCCAACATTTATATTAGACCCTATGCTACATACTTATAGGTTTGAGCTGTTGAAGTCTCTTTGCCTGGTCCAGTATCTTATTACCCCAGCCCCAACATTTATATTAGACCCTATGCTACATACTTATAGGTTTAATCTGTGGAAGTCTCTTTGCCTGGTCCAGTATCTTATTACCCCAGCCCCAACAATTATATTAGACCCTATGCTACGTACTTATAGGTTTGAGCTGTGGAAGTCTCTTAGCTTGGTCCAGTATCTTATTACCCCAGCCCAACATTTATATTAGACCCTATGCTACATACTTATAGGTTTGAGCTGTGGAAGTTTCTTAGCTTGGTCCAGTATCTTCTTTCTGTGATCAGCTGTTGAGATACCTATAGACTCCAGATCTTGTTCTTCCATTATTTTTTCTCCCTTAAAATACAACATCAGTTTTGTATGTGTACAGTTGTAAAAAATATTGAATAAATCAGTAATCATTGTTTGTTCCTACATTAAACATCAGACTCACACTCCCTTTGAACTGAGTTTTACTGTGTTGCTGTGTGTTTGTTGGTGTAATAACCAGATATGATCTGGTCATATTTCTGCTAGGGGCAAACCTCCTGCCATCAGTCGTCAGTGTTTTTAGTGGGTCCTTTATATTTTCAGTGTGTTGACAGTTTTTGTGTTTATTTTTTTTTAATTTTGTTCGTATGGCTCAATAAAACCTTAAACAAGTTAAACAGCTGCCTTACCAGAAAATCTGTATCATCAAAGCCATTAGCATACAGAGTATTTTCATACTGTCCCAAACTAAGGGACTCCAACCATTCTCCAACACTATGGATTGTGGGATTTGAACCTGTGAACAGAACATATAAGACTAAGTATCAAGCAGCTCTATATTCATCTTATTCTGGAGATAATTCTGACACCAGATGGAATACGTTTAACAATGGCTGTATTTTCATATCATATCATTCTGAATGTTGTGTATAAATTTAAACATTTTTTGGGGGGATTTATTTGAAAGTTGAGCATCCCAGTGAGTACTTTATAGCAATACTAGACAACAATTTGCAATCGTCCTTACCAAAATCAGTTTTAGAAATGGTACTGAATAAAGTATTTGCCATTAATCTAATTTTGCGAATTTGACCATAAAAACTCAATATTGACCTCCCGTTGTTTCATCTGGTTTTATTGTCTTGATTGATTGCTGTCTCATTAGTCCAAATAATTATGACGTCTGGCAAGGCTATTTTAATTTTTTTTTCTGGGACGCCTTCCTAGGACATCATAACGCTGAAGCCATTTTTTACATCTGGACTTTGAGAGCAAATTTTGGGGGGAACTTTGAGACCTAATTTTGATAGCTTGCAGGTTTAAAATTTTTACGTAGTTACAAATTCCTACCTTTTTTGTGCTTATTGATGTAAAATATTTCCAGAAATATCCAGAAGAAGTGGTAAAATAAGATACGTCACTTCCGGTGAACATAAAATATTAAAACCGGTATATTTTGACAGACCCGAATTTCCGGATAATGTAAATCGAACGTTCCGGAAATTCGGGTCCATTGAATTTTACCGATTTTAATATTTTATATTCACCGGAAGTGACGTTTCATTGATAACTGTGGGAAATTTTTTTTAAGCAAATAAATATTTGCCCGACTCAAATGGAATCGTATCTTATTTTACCACTTCTTCTGGATATTTCTGGAAATATTTTACATCAATAAGCACAAAAAAGGTAGGAATTTGTAACTTATTTGATATCTTAAATGATTGTTGATTATTGTCAAGTTAAGTATTGTTAAAGTAGTAAAATGTACTAACAATCAAAGACTTTAAATGAAACCTTATTAGTTTAGCTCTAAAAATTACTTTGGCTCTAAAAATTCACAAATGTTTGTACAATCAAATTCAGCCTAATACTTCACTATGTGCATCTCTATATTTAATTGTGATTACTTACATTTGGACTTGATATCATGTGTGCACTAATTGATGTACTAAGAACTTGGAATAATGCTGTAAGCTGCATAAAGACAATGCTATGCCAAACGTTAGGCAGAAACTCAAGCTTTAGATCTAAATTAAGCTGTAATGGTTGATGTGTTTTATTTGGTTGCTATGGCTCTAGATTAGGATGATAACATGAAGTCGAACAAAGTGAATTCGCCTTAAATTATTAGCTGTAAGTAAATTACCTGTAACAGCCAGATGCTTAGCTGTAAGTAAATTACCTGGAGCAGCCAGATGTTTAGTAAACAAAGCTTCAAACTTTTCAACAAACACTGATTCTCTTTCTATCCCTGAACCAAAGGAGGCCATAATGTCAGCAATCTAGAGAAGAACACGCCAGGTGATAGTTACATGCCAGAGGGTCAACTAAGTCAATACTTACAGAGATCAAAAATATTATCTTTATTAGGATTCAAAAATATTTATATTTTCTATCCTTTCTTTATTCTCAAAGTGTTACAATTATTTATTTTTGATCCCAGTAAATCTACCACATTCAAAATTTAATCTTGTAAACAAATTCTAAGTGAACATAAAAATTTTAATCTAAAGATAGGAAAAGAAGTTTAGCTCATAAAATATTAGCATGTTATTTTTTTTCTTTCAAATTTCAAATTAATCTTTTCATAATACTTTTAAAGACTTACTTTTTGGTCAGAAATGTTTACAGAAATCCGATCCATCTCTTAGATTTTGTTACAAGATTTGTATAAATTTAAAACATTCCAGAGACATGCATACAAGCAGAAGACAACAGGACATCAGGGCTGATACTTGAATAAAGGACAGATTTCCTGATTAAACACAATTTTAGTTGTAGATATTATCACTCGACTTATTAGATCATTACACTTAAACTTATAAAGATAAACAAAATCTTTAATAATTTAAATTATCTTTTTATTTATAAGATTTTTTTTAAATCCTGTTGTTTTCTTCAAAGTAATGGAAGATGAAGAAGTCACTACAAATTCATGTCTACCACACTTGCAACAGTTAAGAAATTTTTAATTCTTGTTGAAAATTGCTTTAATATAAATTTCACATGAAAAGACACCCCTCTTTTGAAAATATGCTAAATTGATTATTTTTGTTTAAATGTGATGCATATTCCAGAACATAATAATGTATCAATTATGTCACTTAAAGATTTCAGAGGATGGTCAGAGAATTTTTCTTTCAAACTAAAATGATATTTTGTTGGTTGGGACAGAAATTTGCCTGTCAAAGAAATTTAAATGCTGAATTTGTGAGTAAAAATCCAATGACTCTTTTAAGCCTAGTAAAAATCTGATTGAAAGGATTTTAGGATCTATGAAAGTCTCAGTTACAAATACATGGATCCTTTAATTAAACTGTGATTAACTGATTAGATACTTATATCATTAAAAGTGTAATGCAAGTGTGATAAACTATAATTTGTGAAAATCAACCGGAATGCACCTAGGATCATGAGGATATTTTACAGTATAAGAACCAATACAGGAGGCAACATGTGAAACCAGGTTAGGAGCCACCAGTATTAATACTTTTACAGATCCACTCCTAGGTGCATTCCCTAAACAGGCATTCATGCTGAGGCTGTACCTGTAAGAAGTGGAAAGTTATTTAACATGCAAGGTCTAAAACATTCCAGAATGGTTGATCTTTAGAAAGAACATTATACCCAACATGCTAAAAGTTCGTAAACATTCCACCTAAAATGTATAGAAAGTCATTCTGTTTTATAAAGCCAGTTCTTAGCTATATAAACACAGATGTATATTATGTAATGGGAGTTTTTACAAATTATTTTACCAGACAGAATTGCCAAGAGAAATGTCAAATATGTTGATGTATTTCGTTCCCCTAATATTTCCTGCTCATTAATTTGTCTGTCTAAATTCTTTCTGCCATTTTACTTGTGTTTGCACATTCTTTAAATCTATTACTTAAGTCAAATTAATTGGCTGATATATTAGACACAATTCAGTGAAGCCAAAGCCCTTGCAGAAAGCAATTCTATTTGAGTCTAAAGCATTGCCAGTGTTCTAGCTTAAGCCCTGAATAAAGGGGGCTGTACCCTTCTGTATTTTTATATCGGATGGAACATACTTTTCAATGACAAAAAAATGTATTCAAGCTTTAGAATAAGCTTTTTTTAATTAAATTATAAACAAATCCATAAAAAAACATTCATTTATAATCTATTAAATTTGCGGTTAATTTGTTTATCTATAAACATGATAAAGTTGCCAATTTTCAAACAAGAAACATGCTAACCTGCCCTTTATTATAAAACTGTGCCCCTTTGACCTTTAATCCTATCTAGAACACTGATTGCCAAATAACTTTCATTAAATTAATATTTTAAGCTGTTACTCTTTTGGTTAAAGCACTGATGGTTCTGTGTTAAAGAGCAGAAGAATTGGCTTGATTAAATCATTTCTCAAGCAAATATTCAAGCAAGGCAACAAAACATTAAATCAGTCAACCAGGAACCAGTCACTGTTCAGGATCATCAGACCGTTTGTACCTTCTAAAAGATGGTTCATGTCAGTGTCAGTAACAGACACAGATTCATCATGAGACAGTTTCCCTCCAAAACTTGAGACAATGTCTGCTATCTGTAAATGGTAAGTCAGGTCAATAATTACTCAATATGAATTATCTATATAGACTGGCAGATTAATTTCTTCTTATCACAAATACTGTAAATATGTCCCTTTAAAAAATTTAAAATAAAAAAAGGAGAAAAGAATAAACGTCTGCAATATGCTAGAAAACATTTCGAATTAGAGCTATTAGTTTTTGAAATATGTTTAATTTTGTACATTGGTATTTCAGAAAGAGTCCTTCCCCTGCACATAGATTTCATTTTTTCATTTTAGTTGTGTAGCTTATAAAACAGACAAGTTGTATACATGTTTTGTTGGTTTTTTTGCATGTCAAAACGTTTGCCATCTATTTAACATTCTGTGTTTACAAGTCATGGTCTTAATTAATAAGTGATATTCCAAACTATAGCCTACCTGGTCCCATTCATCTTTATCATCAAATGAGCTATCCTCCTTCATCCCTGAGAGATTTACGGGTCTCAAGTCATGTGACTTATCAACTTCTAGTCTCTTGTCATGGCCTCCATCTTCTTCTCTCTCCATTACAGGTTCAAAGGTCATGTTGCTTAGCGGCAGTGAGGTCCTCTTACCACCTGTCCTTTTGAGTGGCACAGCCACATGTTCATAGATTTGAGAAACAACTTTTCTTGGTCCACCAATAGCTGATCCTCTCAAAAGACCTGAAAATGATAAAATCAAAATAAACAAATGTGGATTATAAAAGCATTGCATACAAAGTGTCCTGAAGAAAAGACACTATCAAATAAGGGCTGTGTCACTGTGCATACATCAATAGACAACTTATGTAGTATAACCTTTGTGTTTCATAAGCATGACTTTATACATGCCCCTCATCAAAACTCATAATGTTCTCATTTTGTGTAAGAATTTCTGTTTATAATTTATCAATATATGTCCAGAATGGTGTTGTTGTTCTATACAATGTATCTTAGAAAGTGGATTATTATATATTTATATAATTTTTTAACATCAAACATGTAGCTGATGTTCAGAAAACTCTTTCCTTATTTTTGGATTTAAACAGGTCACATATGTTAAGTATGTAATTATTATTTCCTTTTATGAACAATGGTGACTATCAAGGACAACGACAATAAAACTGAGTGGACAGGAAACTCTGTATAATGAGGCTGTCAAACCAAGGGTGAACCAAAGCATCTAAATACAAGTCATCCACCATTGGTAAACATTCATATCGATGGGTGAGATCACATGACTATATATGCCAGTACAAAGATGTAAAACACTGATGCAAGAACGTAAATAATTTTAAAACTTTGGAAAATAACATTGTAACTTTGATTTAAGTTATTTCCAGTGTCCATCAACATAAATACCCCTGAACAAGTGGCCTTCAGTTATGTAAGTAAAACACCAAACTAGCTTTCATTGAGATGGCACCTGAATGTAATATTTGTTTTGAAGACAATTAAGCATGGCAGTTCCATGTAGATATGATATAACACTGAATATTAATATAATACTAGAACACACCCGTGATATCTTGGGTCCGTGACTGAATTAAAGTATATAACTATGCGCAAGCCTTATCTTAGTATTAGTACTGTCATCTGATAAAGTCATGCCGATTATAAGATACACAATTTTCTCTGCTTTCAAATGCTTTCAAATCAGTTTGAACCCGTCGAACTGGAACTTATCAATTATTAGTAATATTAATTATTTGGAAAACAAAAGGTCCTGGAATGGAGTATTTTTTAATCAACAGCATTGTCCTATATTAGTTATAAATAAAGTTGCATTCTTTAATTCGCTGTTTTACGTCATGCCCGCTAACAAATTGAAACTTATTTTTAGTCCAGATTTTTAGTATTCGTATTGTTATCTAAGAAAGTCTTACGGATTAAAATACTACAATAGGTAACAACTTGAGAATTTAGTAGTGTCAACCCTGTAATTATGACCCGTGTATATAGCATATTAATCCTGAATACACCGTTTGGTGGTGCGCCTGTCAGATGCGGAACGTAGAGATAAGGTAATAGGTAACAGGTGATTATACTATTGGTATCGGTATCGGACTCGACCCGGAACTTCCCAATTATTGGCAATATTAATTACGTGGAAAACAAAAGGGCCTGGAGTGGTGTAATTTTTAATCTACACCTTTGTACTATATTAGTTGTATATAAAGTTGAATTCTTTGATTCGTCGTTTTTACGTGATGACGGCTGACAAATTGGACCTCGTAATTTTAGTATTATAGATATCAACAATCATTTTATCAACATCTTAATCAAATATTACATCTAATGATCAAACATAATTTTCTAGTATCAATAAAATTTTATAAACTGATTTTGTATAAAAATCTCCCAGACACAATCACTGATAATAGTCTAGTAGCCAGACTATACAGGAAACCATAGAACATTATAAACCACCCCCTCATACAGAATCAAAAACATCATAAACTCATTAATATAAACAGGAATCCTTTTTCCTCTGTCAAGTTTGTAGTTTGTTTAGGTTTCTACTAATGTACAGCACATTTTTTGGTGTACTTAAGGAATTGATGCAGAAATAATGAAGTTCTCGGCAATATTTTTTTGTCTCTGTAATTCCCATTAAGCCATAGCCTCATCACTGAATGAACTGATTGCAGTTGAGGAAGAGAGTTGGTATTCTGAAGAAAAGTTTATTATACAGCTAGTACCACATAAGCTGATCTTATTCTAAAAACTCTTCTTTACTTATAAATATCAAGATTTTTTCATAATCTTAATCTTTCTCAAACAACCCATAACTACCCTTATGGTAACCTTAAAATTAGAAGTGTACAAAATCATCTTCTAATTGGTTTCAAAATATATGTATTTCATAAATCTCTGTTTGATAAAGATCAATGCACACCTGGCAATTAAACTCTAAAACTGGATAAAATTCAGGATTTAAAAAATAATATTTTATTGACATACCTTATAAGATATATCTTTTTGAAAATCAAGCTTGCACTCTATATTAACTACTAATTACCAATAAGCCAGTGATCAAAGTCACATTAAGGTTTATCACAAAATCATTTTGAAAGGAGCATGCAGCATTTGTTTTTCTTATTCAAATCTCAACCAGATGCTCCGCAGGGCGTAGCTTTATACGACCGCAGAGGTTGAACCCTGAACGGTTGGGGCAAGTATGGACGCAACATTCAAGCTGGATTCAGCTCTAAATTTGGATTGTGATTAAATAATTGACACAGCATAGGTTTCTGACACAGAATGAATGTGTTCTAATGAACTTAAAATTTTTGTTTTCTCTTAGAGCAATTCACTATGCTGTTGAATATTAATCCTCTCAAAAAAATGTTTGAAGAAATTTTCTTTTTTATTTATGAAATTTCAAATGAGAACCAGGTGCTCCGCAGGGCGCAGCTTTATACGACCGCAGAGGTCGAACCCTGAACAGTTGGGGCAAGTATGGACAAAACATTCAAGCGTCATACAGCTCTGAATTTGGATTGTGATCAAATTTTTGACATTACATGGGTTTTTTTTACACAAAACAAATGTCAAGATTTTACAAATCAATTAAAGATTTCTTCTTCAAACTTTTTAAATCTAAAATTAAATAGTTGACACAGCATAGGTTTCTGACACAGAATGAATGTGGTCTAATGAACTTAAAAGTTTTTTTTTTGCCTTTGAGCAATTCACTATGCTGTTGAATATTAATCCTCTCAAAAAAATGTTTGAAGAAATTTTCTTTTTATTTATGAAATCTGAAATGAGAAAAATTTAAACCCCCCCCCCCCTTTTTTTTTTACATCCCCGTTTCCCTTTTTCCAAAACTGATATCAATTCAAATTTCTAATGGAGTTTGCAACAATAACTACTCTTTTAAATACATCATAAAATATTAAAATGTAAAATAAAGTGCTTGTTATCACTGAATGGTAAAGATTGGTTGGTAGTAAAAGTGAATATACATTAAAACATATAAAACAATAAAAAAATTCATCAGCAACATTTTATATTGGCAAATTTCCAATGAAGTTATTTACATAAAGTTATTGGCAAATAAAAATAGAAAATGACATCATAGTCATGTCTGGCAAATGTCCAACATACATTATCTAAAAACATTTTAGATAAGATAAGGAAAAAAAGCTTCATCAGCAACATTTTATATTGGCAAATTTCCAATGAAGTTATTTACATAAAGTTATTGGCAAATAAAAATAGAAAATGACATCATAGTCATGTCTGGCAAATTTCCAACATATATTATCAACTACTATTCTATACAAAGAAAGATAACTCCAATTGAAAATTAATTGCTATTGCACAATGAAGTTATTTACATAAAGTTATTGGCAAATAAAAATAGAAAATGACATCATAGTCATGTCTGGCAAATTTCCAACATATATTATCAACTACTATTCTATACAAAGAAAGATAACTCCAATTGAAAATTAATTGCTATTGCACAATACTGTGCAATTAGATATTTCTTGCTATTGTGCAATACTGTGCAATTGAAAATTTCTTGCTATTGCACAATACTTGATATGGAATCCTGATTTGGACCAACTTGAAAACTGGGCCCATAATCAAAAATCAAAGTACATATTTAGATAAAGCATATCAAATAAGCCCAAGAATTTAATTTTTGTTAAAATCAAACTTAGTTTAATTTTGGACCCTTTGGACCTTAATGTAGACCAATTTGAAAACTGGACCAAAAATTAAGAATCTACTTACACAGTTAGATTTGGCATATCAAAGAACCCCAATTATTCAATTTTTGATGAAATCACACAAAGTTCAATTTTGGACCCTTTGGACCCCTTATTCCTAAACTGTTGGAACCAAAACTCCCAAAATCAAACCCAACCTTCCTTTTATGGTCATAAACCTTGTGTTTAAATTTCATAGATTTCTATTTACTTATACTAAAGTTATGGTGCAAAAACCAAAAATAATGCTTATTTGGGCCCCTTTTTGGCCCCTTATTCATAAACTGTTGTGACCTCAACTCCAAAAATCAATCCCAACCTTCCTTTTGTGGTCATAAACCTTGTGTTAAAATTTCATTGATTTCTATTTACTTATACTAAAGTTATTGTGCGAAAACCAAGAATAATGCTTATTTAGGCCCTTTTTTTGGCCCTTAATTCATAAACTGTTGGAACCAAAACTCCCAAAATCAATCCCAACCTTCCTTTTGTGGTCATAAACCTTGTGTCAAAATTTCATAGATTTCTATTCACTTAAACTAAAGTTATAGTGCGAAAAACCAAGAAAATGCTTATTTGGGCCCTTTTTGGCCCCTAATTCCTAAAATGTTGGGATCCAAAACTCCCAAAATCAATCCCAACCTTCCTTTTGTGGTCATAAACCTTGTGTTAAAATTTCATTGATTTCTATTCACTTTTACTAAAGTTAGAGTGCGAAAACTAAAAGTATTCGGACGACGACGACGACGATGCAGACGACGACGCCAACGTGATAGCAATATACGACCAAAAAATTAAAATTTTTGCGGTCGTATAAAAATTGAACCCAATTTTTTTAATCACATCCCCCTTTCCCTTATTCCAAATCTAATCTCAATTAAAATTTCTAATGGAGTTTGCAACAATAACTACTCATTTAAATCATGTAAATACATCATAAAATATTAAGATGTAAAAAAACTGCTTGTTATCACTGAATGGTAAAGATTATTTTAATTTATCAGTTGGTAGTAAAAAGTGAATATACATTGTATATTGTATATAACAAAGATTTAAGTTGATTCTGGACAAAGAAAGATAACTCCAATTAAAAAAAAATCTTGCTATTGCACAATATTTTGCAATTAGATATTTCTTGCTTACTATTCTGGACAAAGAAAGATAACTCTAATTAAAAAAAAATTTGCTATTTCACAATATTGTGCAATTAGATATTTCTTGCCATTGCGCAATACTGTGCAATTGAAAAGACTTGCTATTGCACAATACTTAATATAATAATTTTAGATCCTGATTTGGACCAACTTGAAAACTGGGCCCATAATCAAAAATCTAAGTACATTTTTGGATTCAGCATATCAAAGAACCCCAAGATTTCAATTTTTGTTAAAATCAGACTAAGTTTAATTTTGGACCCTTTGGACTTTAGTGTAGACCAATTTGAAAACAGGACCAAAAATGAAGAATCTACATACACAGTTAGATTTGGTATATCAAAGAACCCCATTTATTCAATTTTTGATGAAATCAAACAAAGTTTAATTTTGGACCCTGATTTAGACCAACTTGAAAACTGGGTCAATAATCAAGAATCTAAGTACATTTTTAGATTCAGCATATCAAAGAACCTAACTGATTCATTTTTTGTCAAAATCAAACTAAGTTTAATTTTGGACCCTTTGGACCTTAATGTAGACCAATTTGAAAACGGGACCAAAAGTTAAGAATCTACATACACAGTCATGACAGTTAGATTCGGCATATCAAAGAACCCCAATTATTCAATTTTGATGAAATCAAACAAAGTTTAATTTTGGACCCTTTGGGCCCCTTATTCTGTTGGGACCAAAACTCCCAAAATCAATACCAACCTTCCTTTTATGGTCATAAACCTTGTGTTTAAATTTCATAGATTTCTATTTACTTATACTAACGTTATGGTGCGAAAACCAAGAAAAATGCTTATTTGGGTCCCTTTTTGGCCCCTAATTTCTAAACTGTTGGGACCTAAACTCCCAAAATCAATACCAACCTTCCTTTTGTAGTCATTAACATTGGGTTTAAATTTCATTGATTTCTATTTACTTAAACTAAAGTTATTGTGCGAAAACCAAGAATAATGCTTATTTGGGCCCTTTTTTGGCCCCTAATTCCTAAACTGTTGAAACCAAAACTCCCAAAATCAATCCCAACCGTTCTTTTGTGGTCATAAACCTTGTGTCAAAATTTCATAGATTTCTATTAACTTAAACTAAAGTTATAGTGCGAAAACCAAGAAAATTCTTATTTGGGCCCTTTTTGGCCCCTAATTCCTAAAATGTTGGGACCAAAACTCCCAAAATCAATACCAACCTTCCTTTTGTGGTCATAAACCTTGTGTTAAAATTTCATAGATTTCCATTCACTTTTACTAAAGTTAGAGTGCGAAAACTAAAAGTATTCGGACGACGACGACGACGACGCCAACGTGATAGCAATATACGACGAAAATTTTTTCAAATTTTGCGGTTTCAAATTTTGCGGTCGTATAAAAACCATTCAAGAAATGTCAGTATAGATTAACTCTTCCTTATAAAACATCATTATACCAAGTTAATTTGAGATACTTCAACTTGTAGGCAGAATAAAGATACAGTCGACTACTTCATACATCTACTGCTAATGGTAAAAACTTTAGTCAACATAAAATGCAGTAATGATGCAGTAATTGTTTTCAAAGCACCCCTAATCTATAAAGATGGGTTATAAAAACTCTGTTAAACAAATTTAAATATCAAAAATACATATAATACAATATAAAACTCTTCTTGCATGATAATTATTAGGCACTAAAACAAATTTTACTGCAAGAAGTCTGTTGTTTTTTTTAAGAGAGGCAGACATTATATAAGTTGGAGAGAAACTGACATGTGAAATGGAAAGAAAGACAAACATAACTTCCCCAACTACTTCATAAAGAACTAAAAATTTACTTAGCAAAAGGATTGCTACCAAATACCTCCTCCCTTTTTATTCTACTGTCACTGATTTAACTGAGGCTCCCAGAATCGGTAGATGTTTCCATGAATATAAAAAGAAGATGTGGTATGATTGCCAATGAGACAACTCTTGACAAGAGAACAAATAACACAGAAACAAACAACTATAGTTCACCCTACTGCTTTCAACAATGATCAAAGCCAATACCATATCAGCTAAAAAAAAAAAAGCCCCAAAAAGACAAATGTAAAACATATCAAACAAGAAACAAATAGCTTAATTTATGTACAAAATAGTTAATGAAAAACAAATATGTAGCACAGCAACAAACAACAACCATTGAATAACAGGCTCCTGACTTTGGACAGGCACATCTAAAATGTAATTTACCCTTTAATTTAATATAGCCTATCCTGCTTACTTCACAAGCTCCTTATCATACATTTTGATACATTGATACTGTATATTCAAGCTCATCAATTTAACAAAAAAACTAAAACTTCTGTTAACACAGAAATTGAAAATTTGACTTTAGATGTTTGAACAAGATAACCAGAAGAGAATGATGTATATCTATTTGATTACTATATACATATATCTATCTTATTGAATGATAATGTCAAACACATCTGTCTATAGTATATCTTCAAAGAACAACCAATCACCCATGGAGGATTGATGAGATCAAAATAACAAATCAGAAATACTTCAATTTGCTTTTTTTTTTTGTTTTAAAAAATATACAATCTGATATAAAAGTAATTTCAATTTATTTTCTGTCAGCATTCTCAGATTGTCAATACATTATACACCTGTTATTAAACGTTCACAGTGACCTGATTGGTCTAAATTGATGGCTTTACTAGAACATTTCACAGAAACATACCATTGCTTTGGGAAGGAAAAAAGTATATTATTCTGGGAATTTTTTTCTTTATGCATGATAAACATTTGTAGAATAAAAACCTCAAATCCCAGGAGCCAATAGAAGATAATAAGAAGGGTAAAGGCTTAAATGTCCTAACAATCCATGAACAAAGGCAAATCTAACTTAACAAAATCTATGTACTAATATTCTAGTAATTTATGTAGGTAAATATGGATATAATGAAGATCCAATACAAAACCCACCTTACTATTATTTTAACACCACACTCCCCTGTCAAAATAAATCCCTAATTATAGAAACGATCCTCCATTTAAATTATTCATTACACAATTACATATAACATGATTAAGTTCTGTTATAAAGATAGATTTTCTCTTTATCATAAATGACAAGGGATTACATGTCATAAGACTATTCCATCTTTAAAACATAATTCAGTTATGAAAAGGGGATGGACTACTTCAATTCTTATCTTATACATTACAGCCTTCAACAATGTTAATTTAAAAACTTATATGTTTACTTTAAATATATATGCAATACTGAAAGTCATGTCATTCCAATGGCTTGCCAGAGTAGCTGTTGTTCTACTTTGAAAAAGACACAAAAAGTCTTATGTTACCACAAACCAAGGATTTCTATATTGACTTATACAAATCCTTCCACAATTTATAACTTATAAACCATAAAGATTTGAAGAAAATGACTTTAAGCCTGATTTCTTAAGGCATGTGAGAGGAAAACCCTTTTTTAGTCTTTGAAATAAATTGTAAATACAGATTCCCAAATACAAAACTTTATGATAAAGCTTAGTTCAAAGGCCAAAGTCCAGGAAAAGGATTTGTACAAAAACTCAATGGAAAAAAAGAAAACAAATAATGCCTTTAAGAATCTGTCTGTTTACCTATAAAAAGCTAGGTTTTGAGTAACACTTAAAAAATGTAAATTTTTTTTTTTTGGCAGATATAACTGAACATATTAGTTTAACAAAGGTTCAAAGTGAAGAAGCTGTGAAGTAATTTGTTGTTACAGAATTTACAACAAAACGTTTGTTTTAGACAGACATTAACACAGAGTGGGTGTACTTTAGTGTGAACATTATATCTATAGAAACAGCATGCTATTGAACTAACAAAATGAGAACAACTATTCCTATATCAGATTGTTTTAACAAATGATGTGCTGAATCAGGAATACTATTTACTGATTGATTGCTGTGTAACACCATTTTCAGCCCTATTGTGCTATTTTGTGGCATTCAGTTTCTATTGATGGAGGAAGCCCAGAGAAAACAAACGAGAATATGAAATAAGGAGATGTGGTATGATTGATAACAGGATAACTTCCCAAACAGAGTCTTATTTTTTACATGGATTCTAAGCAATTAAGACAAAATAAGGCAAAAGTCATACAATCTAAAATTAAGGATTCAGAGAACAAGACTGTTGACACAGAGATATGTCTAGCCTGTCACTATGTGCTTATTTTTGATAGTGTAATCCAAATAGTGAAATATTTTCAAGGTCAATGAACAATGACTTAGGGGAAGGTCAGAATATTGTCTCCATTGAACTGAAATGTGCATAATAATTATGCATCTGTTAAACTGCATACCAATTTATCGAATTGATTCCCATTAAACTGACTACATTTATCTGTAAGTTTAATCTGGCAGTCTTTTGGTTATTTTTGTTGTTGGGTTGCCTTCTTATTTGACATATTTACACTATCATTCTTCTTTAGATGGAAGTAAAATTGAGACATGAAATAGAATTGTCAGTCATTCTGTTATTCATAAAACTGGTTGCTTTATTATTTAGTAGAATACAATTATAACAGACATTTAAGTATGTACATATGGTGACAAGCAAACCATTGAAGAGTATATAATATAAAGGAAAGTATTAAAGAGAGATGCTTTTATCCACAAAGTGTTATTTCTCCTTCAGTCAGTAACCTATAGCTCTGTTAAGTTTTATAGACCTATAAAAGTCATAATTAAGGCTATTAATCATAAAATTAACACAATATCAAAGTCAAAACACATTTACTTCGTATATACCTATCTTATTCACTCTAAGTGTTAGTTATGTACATCACATCTAATAAACCTTTTTAAAAAATGCTTAAAACTGAAAGGTTATACTCAAAAACTGCTTAAAAGCTTAAAATACAGTGGAGTTGAACAATAAGAGGGGGGATAAATGGAAAACCTTATTTCATTGAATACCTGTTGGTGACCTTCTGCTGTTGTCTGCTCTATGGTCGGGTTGTTGTCTCTTTGGCACATTCCCCATTTCCATTCTCAATTTTATTCTGTACAATCAATTATCATAATGCCAACTGACAAGAAATTTAAAATTAGCATCAGAAACTGTTATAATAACCTCCCTGACCCTTTGATAGAGGTGTTGTTACAGTAAATTATATGTTACCACATTGAAAACTGGAAATTATTTCAGTGCAAAGGAGAAACACAGAACATAGAAGATTTTGGATTCACAAGTATATTGATTTTTATACTTATCATATATTTAGTAGTAAATACAGTCGTTTTGAATATTTGATAAATAGCCTGCTGTTTAATCCATATTGCATTTTTCATTTTTACATAAACTCAGTTTTAATTTATGCAAGCTTCTTCAGATTTTTTTTTTTTTTTTTCAAAATTGGTTCCTTAATAAACGGTCATTCAGGCGTGACGCAATTTATTGAATGACGTCATTGTTTGGAATGTGATGTCACAAACGTCGAGTTTACATATTTTTGATACAAGAAGTGCAACTATAAAATAGAACGCAATGAAATACCATACAAAACAAACAAACACAATTTTTTTTTTAAAACAACAGCACGCAAATTGTAAGGTAAACCATGTGCTTCGGATGAGTAATCGAGCAGTTCTTTTAAAGCTTTTAAAACAAGACAAAAGAAGAAATGAAGGTAACCCAGGTGCTTATAACTAAGGGATCAGAAAGCAGTTCATATATACTCTCCTGTTGAAATATATGATACAGTGTTTAAAACATGGCAAAGGCCCTCTGGCTGATATTGGTATCTCGGGATGATACAGCATATGATATGGATTTTGCCATGTATAATTCTCTATTTATTCACTTTATATTATAATTTACTTCTTCTTATATCATCTTTGAAAATAATACAATCAATCATAAATTTTTATTATCTATTATCAAATTGGTATGTCTCCAAGGATGAATTTCCTATTACAATTATTCCTCCTCAATAAAAGCCACATAAAACAAAAAGATATCAAACAAATACTGAATCAATGTCCATTGCTTCTCAAACCTCTTTAATCTGCAACAAAATTTAATTAACTGGTAAACTGCATTCTTCAAGTTCTTTCTCATATATCCTATGACAGAAACAAATAAAAAATATTAAGATCAATTAAATTGTCTTTTGCATTTCAACTTTTATTAATATTTTATAGATTTTATAAAACATTAATGTAAAATTCTGTTTTATTTTATGTTCCCCAATAATTTAATTGTATCTGTCTTTCATTGAGTTGTGTGATCATATAAACCGTCATCAATATAAAATAAGAAGATGTGGTATGATTGTGTGATCATATAAACCTTCATCAATATAAAATAAGAAGATGTGGTATGATTGTATGATCATATAAACCTTCATCAATATAAAATAAGAAGATATGGTATGATTGTGTGATCATATAAACCTTCATCAATATAAAATAAGAAGATATGGTATGATTGCCAATGAGACAGTTACTATCCACCAAAGACAGAACGATGTAGATGTTAGTGTAATGACCATAGGTAACCATACAACCTTCAACAATCAGAAGAACTCATAACTCACAAACCAAGCTATAAAAGGCAAGATAAAACAAAATATAAAACAATTTAGTTTTGATAAAACTGTACACATTTGATTCTGGTTAGGCTTGGCTGGGTACAATAAGGTCAAAAGAGATATTTTTTTGTCACACTCATCTATACATTATACAAATGCAGTGTAGTAATTTCCACTGAACCTTTATGAGCCATGTCCTTCCTGTCATATTATCTCTAATGACTTCCTTATATCAATGGTTTTTTGTGCACTGATTTGTATTTCATCTGCCTACCAAGTTTACTGATATTTTATAATTGCAAATTCAATTTTTCTTTCACTTTTCAGCAAGCGGATGATTAGTTGAAGTTTTGAATTTTTGTTATTTCATTTTTTTTTCATTAGAGACAATATTATATGGCTAGAGTTGTTGTCTGATCAAAAAGACAATTTTTTTAAAAGATAAATTAAACAGCCTAGTTATTCTTATAAAAAGCACAATGCATTACAGACTTTCCGATTTGAATTTTCCTCTGAGTTCAGTATTTTTGGATGATCAATTTGTCATATTCTAAGAGATTTGTGACTAAAAATTAATTTCTAGCGTAAACAAGACAGGTGGGTCAGGATCCCTAATGGACCTTGAGATGAGGAACTCAGATGACGTAATTAAAAAAATATTAGTCCGCCATACAATTGTGGATGCTGTGATTTTAAAAATGGACATGAATGAACAATAAGAACTGTTTTATAGAGCTGATGTGATGAGAAAAGAAATATGTAGATTTGACCTAAAATAAATTATTAGAAAGGATATTTTTTTTATTGAATTTTATGATCAGAATTTTGGGATTATTTCATGAGGAGAGTGACATTTTTCACCATCTTCCGGGGTCCAGCAATTTGCGAAAAAAGTAATCTCACTTGCCACCCTGAAAATTTAACCAGACATGTATAAATGTATCAGCTTCGATATGAGCCATCATACATGTTCAAGTAAACGATATGGACTGAGCAATGGAGGAAAACGTTACCATTACCGCCTATGGAGAATTAATTGTAAATGTTGACCCAGGTAATTAACAACCTTACCTGTTTATGACGGGTAGTTTTACCTGTCAATCAATCAATCAGTAATTATCACAAAAATACATGTCAAATATAGAAAAAAAAACACCTTTAGGGCAAAACAGATTTATGTAAATCTTAGTGAACTGCCCATCACCAGTAACAAGGCAGTGAATACTAATGAAAACACATTAAATTACACAAGAAATTTAGCATAATAATATACAAATGATCCAGCACTGAACAAACATAATTTTTCCTTCTGCTCTTTTACTTTTACACCACCCCACCCTCCCCATCTCATTTAAACCATGTTTAAGAAACGTAAACTGCAGTTTGACTCTGTTTATCATGAAACTGTTTTTGAAACTCATCCAGTAACTTTAAGGTAAGAACAATAATAAAAGCTTTGTTCCTTCAATCTTGGTTATTTGTCAGAAGTACTGCAGTTTACAGTTCTGATGCACACTTGTCTCTTGTCCTTGATACCAATTATTGCAAGGCTAGTGTTTGCGTTTACTTAAGTCTACATACAAACCCAACCCCTTCATACTTAAAAAACTTTTGAATTTTAATAAATAAGACCGTTAATTATCTCCTTATCAGAGTAAATAAAAATATATTTGATGTGTCAACAAACCAAATCATATAAACTTCTGCAGAAAAATGACAAAACATTTGATCATCTCTTTAAATTTGTATTACTGGTATTGACTTATCGAACAGCTTATTTAAAAGGTGATAATACATAAAATAAGACCTTATTGTAATAGGCAGTTATATATTAACTCAACAAATATCAAGTGTTTATATTATGATAAGATACAAGTGTCTACTCCTTCTTATTACTTCCCTGTAAAAGGCATTTACCATTGTTCACTTAACATTAACATGGGCTCTATAGGCCTAACTGGTTCAGTCAATGGAAGATTACTGGCCATTAATACTGGTTTTAACTGAGCATATTATTAGATGTTTTTACAGTCTGACAGTATAATCTACTGTATTTTTTATGAATACATAATTACAGAAATTATTATCAGTAATGATACTCCTGAAAGCCTAATATTTTGCTGTCATGGCTTGAGAATTATTTTAGTATCAATGTTTTCAGGAGGCAATATTAAATATTATACATGATATATAAGAGTAATTTAGACTATTCAACATTGGATGTGCATAATGTGATAATTTCAAGTTTTTAATTCAAGAAAATTTGTAAGAATAAAGTCAACATATATATATATATATCATGTAAATACTTTTCCCCATAGCCAAATATAGCACATCCTTGGTAAGAAATCACCTCATCTGAACCAAACAGACAGACTATGATAAATGGACTTTATAATGATTCTTTACTTCTGGGATATTTTACTAAATTGGCTAATTTGTTACACATGTAAACTGTCAGAGCCAACATTTATCATTCAATATAAATAGAGTTTTGGAAACTTTATCCAGAAATCCTGACTAAAATGAAAATAAACATTGACAAGAAAATTCAAAGCAATAATAACATAATGCATTTAAATTGCATAGATCCTATCAGACATTGTTGTTTTTGGGTTGCTATTTCAGTAATATGTCCAAGTCACATAACACAGATGAAATGTGTTGATGAGAAGTATACATTGGGTTTTGATGAGAAGTATACGTTGGGTTTTGATGAGAAGTATACATTGTCAGTTTTGATGAGAAGTATACGTTGGGTTTTGATGAGAAGTATACGTTGGGTTTTGATGAGAAGTATACATTGTCAGTTTTGATGAGAAGTATACGTTGGGTTTTGATGAGAAGTATACATTGAGTTTTGATGAGAAGTATATGTTGGGTTTTGCTCAAGATTGGTACACTGTGGCCTATAGTTACTTAAATACAGGTCAAATGGACTCTGGTGTATAGCTGTCTCATTGGCCATCATACCACTAAATACAGGTCAAATGGACTCTGGTGTATAGCTGTCTCATTGGCCATCATACCACTAAATACAGGTCAAATGGACTCTGGTGTTGTCTCATTGGCCATCATACCACTAAATACAGTTCAAATGGACTCTGGTGTATAGCTGTCTCATTGGCCATCATACCACTAAATACAGGTCAAATGGACTCTGGTGTATAGCTGTCTCATTGGCCATCATACCACTAAATACAGTTCAAATAGACTCTGGTGTATAGCTGTCTCATTGGCCATCATACCACTAAATACAGGTCAAATGGACTCTGGTGGATAGTTGTCTCATTGGCCATCATACCACATATCTTTATCTTAAATACAGGTCAAATGGACTCTGGTGTACAGCAGGTCAAATGGACTCTGGTGTTGTCTCATTGGCCATCATACCACATCTCTTTATTATCATGTTTATCATATATATTGGTAATCTGTTAGTATCATTATATACAAATTCTTTTGGCTTCATATATATACTATCATACATATTGACTTCCATAAAAAATCTATATATATTGCTATGAAAAAAATCCCATCAAAATTGCACTGAGATGAGCAGATTACTGATTGCTGCAGAATTAAATTCTTTCTTAAACTTTCCATCTATTTCCTGGAGACTCAGTGCAGCCAGGATTAAAAACTTATAAATGTGATATTTAACTCAAAAAGACCAAATAAATCTATATCTAATTAAAACTTACTTTATAATTAGTTGTTAGATATAATCTCTTTCATGGACTTGATGTTTCAAATGCTAGGAAGGAAATGTTACGATTTCCTGTGTCATTCCGTTTTCGACTGTTTTTTTTCCACGCATTTTTTTTTATTTGTGTCACATCCTTATTAACATCATGTATTTGATAACTCTTGACCTTTTTGTTCATAAGGATTTTAAAATCCATGATTTTAGAAAAATAAAATGACCAAAGCTACCGCTAGATTAATGTCCACACAAAACTCATCAGTAGCAACCATATCAAAACATTTGAAAGGCTAGCAGTTGCAATTTAAAAATTATAATTGCAGAGGAAAGAAACCCAAAACTTCCCTGAAAGACAGCAATACTGTAAAGGGATAGGAACAAAATGTAATATTAAAAAAATAGAAATAAAATGGAAATAAAACTAAAATCCTTAATTTATTATCAGAGATGGCAAAATCTATTTAAATTCTAATTATAAACAAGTTAAAGAAAAAAAACCTGCAATCACTTTGACTTTGTAGATAATGAATTACTTATTTCCTCTCCTTCAACATACCTGTGGAGTTGACGGAGTACAAACTTCCCAAGGACTATGTATACCTACTTACCAAACTCCATATATACATATTCATATGTATGTAGTAATCCAACATGCACCACAAGTTTACTTTATAGAACTCCAGACATATCCTATCTAAACTTTAAAGACTTAAATACATTCAAAATCCTCAGAGCCTTTTAATTCCATTCATACAGTCAGCATGGACAATTAAGAAAACGTCACGGTTTTGTGCAGTTACATGCTAGAGGCAATGTAAAGAAAAGGCATTAGACTGTGATAAAAGCAAGGTACTTTTAAAGTCAACTAATTACCCAAACAACTATTGATAAAATGACAAGAAAAACTTAAATCCATCAAAATTAATAATCTGCTAACATTTTATTAAAAATCAATTTATTATTGCCTGGATGGTATAGATATTGTATTACAGTTTCATTTCTCTATTCAGCATGTTCAGGGAGTTCACTTTGTGTACATCTGCAGCCACATGACATTTCATTTATTACTTTACTAAATTAAAAGTAATTATCTATTTCCAAAGGGAGGTTATTTTCATATCAACCAAACATCCGATGACCTGATTGGACTACACTAGAATTAATTCAGTATCAAAGGCTAAATACAATGTATAATCACTCCATTCAGGTCTGTCAATATCAAATTGTAGCCAGCTTATCAAATAATATAGAGTCAAACCTGTTAATGAGGTCATCAATATAGAGCCAAAACTCAAGGTAATGACCCTCTCCTGGATAAACCCCAAATCAAAGGGCACCTCTCTTTCAAGGTCAATTTTCACTAGCTTTGACCACTATCTTGATATTCAGGTTTAACTGTCTTTTAAGGGAGGAGAGGGCACCCAGGCAATGGTAGGAGTAGGATTACAGAAAAAAGTCTGTGTTATACATATATGAAGCTCATAAAATAGGGGGGTGACCCTCTCCCATAATCAGCCTACAAATACATAACAGTTGAACAGTTAATGCCAGCATGCAGGTCAGGTTTAAAGACTTCAGACCAATAGATTTACTTTCTCTAACAGAACTACCAATGAAGTGTAACAAAGGACAAACATTGTCAGATACATTTAAAAACTTGTCACAATCTTTGGCAGTATCTAAGATGTAGATGTTATATCAATCCTGATTACACCTTGGTAGAGAAGTTAATTTGACAGGTGATCTGCACCTTATAATGTCAATGCTTCCCCACATGCAATATCACTAATTCTTAAAACTGTCTATACCAGATATTTTTAGCTAAATTATCTTTTTTTCACAAATGAAAGGTGAGTAGATGTACATAAGAGAAAAGGGTAAAGCAGGTTTTTACATTTAGAAAGTTTTAAGAAAGAATATCTTAGCACAACCTTTATCACATTAAAATCAATCATATACCATGTCACAAATCACTAATTTACTTTTATCCAAATAAACCTGGTTAATCAGACAGTAATCATACAACACAAAAAAAACAAAAAACGGAAGGACATAAACTAGAGGCTCTAAAGAGCCTGTGTCGCTCACCTTGCTCTATGTGAATATTAAAGGCAGCAGATGGATTCATGACAAAATTGTGTTTTGGTGATGGTGATGTGTTTGTACATCTTACTTTACTGAACATTCTTGCTGCTTAAAACTATCTCTATCTATAATGAACTTGGCCCATTAGTTTCAGTGGAAAATGTTAGTAAAAATTTACAAATTTTATGAAAATTGTTAAAAATTGACTGTAAAGAACAATAACTCCTAAGGGGGTCAATTGACCATTTCGGTCATGTTGACTTATTTGTAAATCTTACTTTGCTGAACATTATTGTTGTTTACAGTTTATCTCTATCAATAATAATATTCAAGATAATGACCAAAAACAGCAAAATTTCCTTAAAACTAACAATTCAGGGTCAGCAACCCAACAACGGGTTGTCCGATTCATCTAAAAATTTCAGAGTAGATAAATGTTGACCTGATAAACAATTTTACCCCATGTCAGATTTGCTCTAAATGCTTTGGGTTTTGAGTTATAAGCCAAAAACTGCATTTTACCCCATGTTCTATTTTTAGCCATGGCGACCATCTTGGTTGGATGGCCGGGTCACCGAACACATTTTTCAAACTACTAACCCAAAAGATGATTGTGGCCAAGTTGGATTAATTTGGCCCAGTAGTTTCAGAGGAGAAGATTTTTGTAAAAGATTACTAAGATTTACGAAAAATGGTTAAAAATTGATTATAAAGGGCAATAACTCCTAAAGGGGTCAACTGACCATTTCAGTCATGTTGACTTATTTGTAAATCTTACTTTGCTGAACATTATTGCTGTTTATAGTTTATCTCTATCTATAATAATATTCAAGATAATAACCAAAAACAGCAAAAATTCCTTAAAATTACTAATTCAGGGGCAGCAACCCAACAACGGGTTGTCCGATTCATCTGAAAATTTCAGGGCAGATAGATCTTGAACTGATAAACAATTTTACCCCTGTCAGATTTGCTCTAAATGCTTTGGGTTTTGAGTTATAAGCCAAAAACTGCATTTTACCCAATGTTCTATTTTTAGCCATGGCGGCCATCTTGGTTTGATGGCCGGGTCACCGGACACATTTTTCAAACTATTAACCCAAAAGATGATTGTGGCCAAGTTTGGATTAATTTGGCCCAGTAGTTTCAGAGGAGAAGATTTTTGTAAAATATTACTAAGATTTACGAAAAATGGTTAAAAATTGACTATAAAGGGCAATAACTCCTAAAGGGGTCAACTGACCATTTCAGTCATGTTGACTTATTTGTAAATCTTACTTTGCTGAACATTATTGCTGTTTACTGTTTATCTCTATCTATAATAATATTCAAGATAATAACCAAAAGCAGCAAAATTTCCTTAAAATAACTAATTCAGGGGCAGCAACCCAACAACCGGTTATCCGATTCATCTGAAAATTTCAGGGCAGATAGATCTTCACCTGTTTAACATTTCTACCCTATGTCAGATTTGCTCTAAATGCTTTGGTTTTTGAGTTATAAGCCAAAAACTGCATTTTACCCCTATGTTCTATTTTTAGCCATGGCGGACATCTTGGATGGTTGGCCGGGTCACCGGACACATTTTTTAAACTAGATACCCCAATGATGATTGTGGCCAAGTTTGGTTTAATTTGGCCCAGTAGTTTCAGAGGAGAAGATTTTTGTAAAAGTTAACGACGACGACGGACGCCGGACGCCAAGTGATGAGAAAAGCTCACTTGGTCTTTTAGGCCAGGTGAGCTAAAAAGGCAAACAAAAGGTCTCTAACCAAATAAAAAGTCAAAATTTTCTAATGAATCAACTGATGAATTTTAAAAGAGGATATAGTACATCATAAAGCTGACTTGTTACAGGAATAGTTTAAGTTAGGTGCACAAACCATTATTATTTGATAACCTTTTTATGTTTCATCTGTTTAAACATTAAACAAAGAACAGTCTAGTTTATTTTTTACAATTAACCTAACCAGATCAAAGTGCTAAGTCAGTGTATGTACAGACTACTTATTGACTTGTTTATTGCTACAAACAAAATAACCATGAGAAGGTACATCCACCACCCTAAATTTTCTAAAGTAAATTTTTTTTCCTCAATTTTCTTTAGTTTTTTTCAGGTGTTCATGGACTTATCAGTATGCCAGGCTAAAAACTTACTTTTAAAACTGTCTAATTATCCTTCAGAAATTGAAATTCTCCTTTTTAAATGATCCTTCAGAAATGATCCTTTTTAAATGATCCTTCAGAAATTATCCAGGTGGTCAATTAACTCAGGAAGATTTATTATCTTCTAAAATACACATTCTAACTGTCAGTCCAACTTAATTTAAATTCACTCAAATATTGTCATTCTATCAAAAGAAAGTAGCTGAAAATCTATCTAAATTATGTTTGTTGTGTTCAATCAAGCTGAAATATACGAGAATAATTTCCGTAAATTTCAAGATCAATTTATCGTTAAAAACTGATTCACACAGACATGACAGAAAAAAGAAAGCTATATCAACGAAAATAAGTTTCCGTTCTTTGATCAATATTTATAAATCACAGGTGCTATAATCCAGGTGATATCTATCTGTTTGTATAATACAGATGTTCTACGATAATCTTATAAAAACTTGTATCCAAATAATCACAATGAAGAATTGCACATCTTACTAATAATCGCTCTCGTTAAACATTCATCAATGATTTACCGAAGTCTGGCTTGTTTAAGGATGGGTGACTTCCAATAAATCCATACGTCCTATATCAATAATATTTACGATATTAAGTTTTCATATTAGACATAATATTTCTATCTACCATCCAGATGTACGATTTAGAATTAGATAAGAGAGTTCTTCTCCTACCTTGAACCAGCCAATTATACAGATGTGCAACAAAAATCTAAAACAACTTGCACATAAATTTTTGTGGAGTAGAAATGCACCTTGAGGCTGACGAAAAGCTTAAGTGCTACACCTGTAAAAACTTCTGCCTTCAGCAGTGTAACCTTCCATCATTGTGAAATCTTACTCCTATAACTGTCCAATCGTAGAACTTAAATACACATTATACTAAACACATTAAAACTATTATATTGACTGTTTATAGCTTTTTCTATATTTTTTTTTTATCCACATAGGAATTAAATCCATCAAAGTTATGGGAAATTAACATCCTCAATGTCAAAACGTGTACTTCAAAAACACTTTGTAAGCTCTTTGATAAATTGTTAGGTATAATTAGTAGTGGATGTAATATAATTATCTATGGTAAGCAATAACTACCACTATTTAACATGTAACAATAGAAATAACTGTACTGTTAAATAATGTACTACACTGTCTACACATCCAATGCAAATCATTCAAGTTGTAAACAAACTGTCAAATAGGAAGTCAAATTTGCATGTGCAGAGTTCAGAGGTTAAGATTTGGATCATTAGACTAAGGAATGTTATAGTAAATAATTAGTGTGTAAATTTCACACACTTTGTCAAGAGAACTGGTGTTAAAGTAAGCTCATTAAGATTATTTTATCTACCAAATGATCCCCTTTGATAAGTAAAGTCACTTCAGAGAAGCTTTATCACTAAGTCTTATCTTTTTAATTTAAGTGAAGAAAATCTGTTCAACATAGGTGTTCTCAGAGTGTATACGTACCAGGACTTACTTGTAACACTTTAGAAACGGAGAGAGCAGTGTGGCACAAACTTTCTCAAGTCAGCAATGTGTATTAAAAAAGTCACCAAGTAAAACTGGACCAAATACTAACATGTATTTCCGAAATGTAGGTGAAAATACACTAGTACTACCTTAATCTGCTTATCATTCAGGTCAATTTGTTTTTAAAATTCATAATCGACTTTAAGGGTTTATCTTTGTTGAATAAAGTTAATTCTTAATTTTGGATGATTACACTATATATTTTTATCTTTTAGATACATAAATAAAATATATTATACATGATCACATTTAGTTATGTAAAAGATAATCAAAACATAATCAAGATTACTTCACATCTGACAATGCCTGGGCAATGCTGGGTGTCATTTAATTATAACACATAATGTTTTAGTTTACTAATAGAAGAATTCATGCTTCTAAAGATATATATATATATATCTATTGTAAAGACTATCACAATCTGGAAGGGTAACACATGAAATACCATAAACTGAACAAAACAAAACAAAAATTCTGTCTGTAAAACTCCCCAATTATTATGAAATTTACAATTTAATCAAAAGAAAAATAGTTTTTATTTCTTTTTGTTTTTCACTAAGAATACAAAACAAAAGCTAGACTTACCCAGCTGAAAATGAAATAAAATGTCCTTGGTGTAAAACTTAATTTGGTTATGTTTATTTTCTGCCTAACTTTAAAACCCCATTCACAATTGTTAAAAGTTAAAGAAATAATCTGTTTTTAAATATATCATTCACAAGTTTGTATTAGCTTTGGGGGATGTATACTACAGGGTCAAAGTTCATACAACTTGTTGTCAAATTGACATGATCAATCATTGAGAAATAGGAAGTATGTCTGATTCTCTGATAAAGGAGTTACATTGAATTAGTCTTTAATTAATACATGTCATTCTCAGGGTTACATGTGCAGGTTCTCATGGTCATTTTGTTGACATGGTGCTAACAGATAAAAGAAACATGGTATGGTGGTTTTTAAGGTTGCATTTTCAAATGGCTGCTATGATGTTAAAAAAACAGTCAAAACAGTGATAACACTGCACTGTTTATGAGTTAGCTAGGTGCTAAATGTTTTACATCATAAGTTAATAAAATTTTAAACCTCTGGCACCTTATTATCACTTCTTTGTTTAAGTTATTCGCCAAATAAAAATAACATCTTTATATAGCATCCTTCAAAAGATGGCTCCTTTATAATATACAATTGAAAAATAAAAGAATTATGGTAAAAAAGAGGCACAATATTTTTTACAATTAAAATCTGTTACACAGCTTTATAAACCTGATTTCAGGCTTTTTTTAAACATCTGTTGATGGCTGTGTGTAGATGTTATTGTTTATTTTTGTCATTAGGTTGCTGTCTCTGTGTATCCCCATCCCTTTTATTCATCAATGTATCAGAATTTAGTTCTTTAAAAATAATAGCACCCCTCCTGTCAAGCCACCCTGCCTCGTGTTTACAATTATTCCCATCTTAAAACAATCTAAATGACCTACCTTTTTGTTTACTACATGTAGTTTAACCTAAATAATTTATCAATATTTTTATATTTCTTATCACAATATTATCATACTGGCAAAATGAACCGAAGTTGTCCCCTTGTTATTCAACACTTTCTTCATAATAGCAGTAAGTTTTACAGGAAAAATGTTATAAGGAGGAAACCTCATGAAAACTGGAAAAAGTATGTCCTCGACAGATATTTTCTCTCACTTAATGTTTCTCTCTGTAATTTCATTTGGATGTTAAAGCATTAAAGAACATAAAACATAGAAAGGCTAATGAATTGTGTAATATAACTGGTCCAATTAAAAGAAAGACTGAGTTTAATAGTATATACTTTGTAAACTATATTCTTTCTAAAATATGTCCAAGACTGGTTTACACAAGCTTCTATAACTTTTAATAAATTTCAGTGTTCAATCTGTCTAAAATCAAATGTATGATTCTTTGTAATTCCTAGAGGATTGTTTCAGTAAATCTATTTCTGTTCTATACTAATAGATAAAACTACTCTGTGATTTCAATCAGAATAAGAAATAGAATATATATAATAAGATAAGTATGAAATGGATTTCTCATTATATATGTCTAGACAGGTATATCAATGGTCAAATCAAAATTACCTCTTCTCTACAGTCTGACCAAGTCTTAATGTGTCAATATCTATCAGATCAAATCTTTGATTTCAGATGTAAACATAAAATTGTACTACTAATTATCTGTGATCTGACCGAAACATAACTCTATATCTGTTTCATTGGGGCAGTAAATATTTCAAATCTAAGATCTTCTGTACGGAGAGGATTTTTATGCTGGATGACAGTTGGGCATCTCTAAGGCAGGGGTTCAAATTTGTTTTAAAGAAAGAAAGGTCTAGCACCACCTGGACCATTTAAATTTTCAAGCAAAAGACCCACCACCTTCAGAAAGTCAATAGCCCAGTATCATACATCAATATTAAGGATGGGAAGTCCTAAAATGCAGAACTGAGCAGAGTGATACAGACAGTATGAGGACAGATAAATAATCATTTAATTCAAGGATGCCAAGACAACTTTCACAGATTTCTACCCAATGTCTGTAGAATGGATGGACAAAATGACACAAAGCAGCAAGCCATTACTAGACCTACTTTCACTGTCAGCAACACTGGTACAATACAATACATACCTTAGATACTAACACCCTGCTATTCATTAACTAATTTCCAATCTGTTAAAAATTCTTAGTAGTTTACTGATAATATGGATAGGTATTTTCATGCATGGAGTAGACTACCAGTTTGACTGTTTTTTGCATTCAGTTAGACCATTTACACAGGCTAGGTCTGGTGTTGAAATGTCATACAGGAAAATTGTTTTGAACATTTCTCTTGCAATATCAAAACTTAAAACATTACAAGCAAAAACTGACAAACTGTGTTTCCACCCCTTTCAATCTTCCAAGCTTATTTTTAAATGAGAACTCATAATAAAACACTCTTCAGTTGAGGAATAAGTTTTTTTTCCCCTTTTTCAAATATAACAAATAACCATTTATTATTATTTCTATAAATATATCATTACAAAATTTCAATGGTTTTACTATGCTGTAAAAACAATGTTTTCATTATTTTATTCAATAAACTTTGTAAACAATAAACTTTTTTTTGTTATTATTACAGCTAGAGTAGCTGTTTCTATTTATTGTTTACTGTCTAATCTAGTAGCTATATATAACTAAGTCTAATTACTCACCCCTCCCCCTTTTTTTAAAGAAGGAAAGATAAGAAAATTAAGTAACAGATTAATGTTAATCTGATTCAAAATATAGTAAAAATATGTCAAACCTTTGACCTTTATAAAAATATTAAAAAAATAAGAAATAAACTAAACCATGTTATGAACTGGGTAGTTATGGGAAGAACATTGAAAAGGCATTACCATGCATAATGTTAACGGAAGAAAAAAGGAGAAACCGGAACCACAATAAACAAAAATACAACAATACAGTTCTCAACAAATCTTATCACAATAGTTTGTAATTTCTTCTGAAAAAACTAAAATTCATATGTAAATGCAATTTTTGAAATATCTATTCCAAGTCTGTGATTTCTCTTACATAAATCTAAAATAAAAATATCAGCATTTATACCATGTATACCAACTTTCTTTTTTTTCATAGTGAAACTTTAAAATGGGCTAGCAAACAAGAATGATTATTTTTATTTAATTCTGTCCAATACATTCTGACACAATGAAAGGTACATTACTAAGATAATTTTGTTGAGAACTGTTTTAACATTGAACATTACAAAATGATCTTTGACTTACAGCTAGAAGAATCTCCGATACTCAAAGCAGCTTAAAGCAGGGATAAAACATCTGATTAAAAATAAGTAAAAATAAAGCAGTTATCTCCCTTGTCATACACAACACAAATCACTCTTCTCTTATGATGCTGTCTACACAAATCTCTCTCCTCTTATGATCCTGTCTACACAAATCACTTGATAAAACTTTCCCTTGTGGACAACTAAGTTCTACAGCAAAGTGGAAAATTTTCTGAAGAGGTTAAAGGCAACTATTACTGTTTGTAATTTAAAAAGGCGATATAAATGGCAAAGGTGCTAGTATTAGATATGCCCAAACGAAACATACTTCAGTTCTAGCGAGGAAGTGTGTTATCTACTGGATTTCTACAATTTACGAAAACTAAAGAAAAACTTCAATCTCCAAAGAAACATT
This sequence comes from Mytilus galloprovincialis, assembly GCA_037788925.1. Lineage (NCBI taxonomy): Eukaryota > Metazoa > Mollusca > Bivalvia > Mytilida > Mytilidae > Mytilus > Mytilus galloprovincialis. The sequence continues at coordinate 1,295,054 of CM075341.1, read as the reverse complement.
TGTTAAAAAAAAATAAATCAGAAAAAAATATGGGTACCCTCCATTAAGTATGCTGCACCATCTATGGCCTTCTGGGAAACCTGCAAAAATTATCCAAATGTGTACAGGGAGTTTGAATTATATTCTTAAAAGTTAACACGGTCTCGGTAGGAAAACCACCATTAAGATTGTTGCAATGAATGAGGGCTTCAATGAAACAACACTAATGTCACAATGTGCAACTGGTGCAATAAAAAAAGGTTTTCATAAAATATCGATTAAGTTTCTCACCTGGGAAATCAGCAAAGATAATTTGAATGTGAACACAAAGCTAGCTTCAATGTGTATACAAAATACTGACAAGGTTGAAAAGTGTAGAAAATTATACACAGATTAGGAATGTTACTGAAAATTAACTAAGTTTCGACATCTGGAAAGATTTTTTTTAATATGTACTAAAAATGAGAAGCACATCTCTAATGTATATTAATATATATTCCCAAACATTAGAAGGTTCTCTGTGACAATCTATAAGAGAAGTTTTCTACAGAAAACAAGTTATTGTAATGTCACCTTTATACTTTTAACATTTTTTATAAATCTTATGATGTTTGATTACACCTCTTTTTAATTGTTGCTTCTTTTGATAGATTTTGCAAATAAATCAGCAAAAATTTCACATCATGCATTAAACACAAAAACTGTGCTGCATATTATGTTTCAGTGCAGAGAAATAAAATTACAAATTGCTCAAACACAAATTAAAGTCTTTCTGAAAAAGAGAATAAAAAAGAGAAGTATTAGCAGGTTGGAAAAAATGAACATTTAGATCTTGAAAGAATAAAGAAAAAAAATGCATATATTTACAAAAAAAAAGGATAGATGTGGTAGTTGACATAAACTGATATAAATAACCTTGTACGAAGAACACTTTAATTATTCAACTGGTCATAACAGAAATCAGGTTCAATTCAATCTCTAAAATTTAAATATAAGAGATTAGCTGTGGTAAAGCTATCCCCTATATCATGTATATAGGAGCAAAGCCTTAAAGGCTGTTAAAGCAAATGCTGACAAGTTAATGTTTTTGTGACTTTTATTTTTCATCCACACTTATAAGAAATAAACCAATTTTAATTGATCTGGCAAAGCCTCTGATCTGGGTCACAAAGATGGCCATATGCCATAGCAAGAAATAACTCTTAACTCATTTTTGGAATTTAAAATAAGGAGAACAGATTCACATTTTCTTCTTGATATGAATGAATTGAAAAAAAGGGCATTCTGAAGCCAATTGACCCTTTTGTGAGAGACATTATAGACACATGATTTTATAGTTGACCTACCAGCAAATGGTTCTAAGTCATCTCCAATTAACACTTCCTGTCCGCCACTACCAGTGCTGGTCCGCGATGACTTCCGTAAAACAACAACTTCTTCATCTTTCTTGTCATGTGACCTTCTTTCACTTTCATTTTCAATGTGTTCTGTACTTTCCTTTTGTTTTACAGGAACATTATCCTTAACTTTATGTAACTCTGTCTGATCACTTATTTCTTTGGTATTTGCTTCAGATAAATTATCCCCAGAAGTTTTTCCGTCCATAACTAAATCTTCTGTTATAGTCTCTATATCTCTTGATGATCTCTTGTTCTGAAAATACACAACAATGCAGATATAAAATATGTAATTGTCTCCTTCTTGAATGATCTCTTATTCTGAAAATACACACAAAATACTCAAATCATATGAAGAGTAATCTTCACTTCTATAAAATGTAATATTGTTTTTCTCTTTCTAGATTTCTTACTCTGAAAGTACACCAAAAATAGTCTCTGATGAAGTTCTCTCCCCTTATATAAGCTGTAAATGTCTCTATATCTCAAGAGGTTCTCTAATTCTAAAAAAAACACAAAAATACTTAAGTCTCCTTGAGTTATCTCCCCTTATATAAAATGTGCAATAATCTTATATTTCTCTGCATTTTTCATAGGAAATTGACAAATGGATAAAAATAATAACAGATCCCCTAAAGCAAGAGAAAAATTTGATAATAAATGGGAATTGATTAAAAACTTAGTTCACATGTGAGGAGAGATCTTTCTATTTTGTACTCACTAAAGGCTTTAAAATAATTCATGTAGAATTAATAATATGTTGATGCACATCACAACTGGACAGTGATTTATGTGCATCTTAAAAGTGTTTATTGATATTGTTATATATAATATTGATATACTTGTTTTTGTTTGATTGTATTTGAATGATCTCCCCTTGACTTAGGTTGTTATTTGTTTTGTGGTTCGGTCCAACATGTCATGTCTGACCCTTAACTGTTAATGATCTATGGTGGCCTCTCCTAGTACCTCTCATGTTCAACATTATTGTAAAGACAGTGATGCATGTGGCTAGAGGAGAAGGCTGATGCCATCATTAAACTTATCAGCATAATCAGGTATTCTAATCCAGAGTGATAAAGGATGGGTATGATTGAGTAGATAATTATAATATATATAATATACAATTAGCATATCTAACTTTTTAATTTTAGACTGTTATTGAAAAATTTAACATCAGTACATGTATTATGAATTATCTATATATTTATGTATCACAATGCTTGGTGTTTTTACAGATGAAATACAAATAAATTACAAAAAAAACTTGTTTAAATAAAAAAAAAAACACAAAAAAAACTGAAACAATTTGTCTTTCAGTACTAACCAGTAATAATTCCCTTTCTATCCCATAAATTAAATTATGCCAGACTTTTTATCACAGTAAAAGAATATGTTCTAACATCAAAACACACATAAAAGTAAACTGTAACTCCCTTTGAGTCCCTTAATCACTTTATATGATTCAATTTGAAAAAGTATAGTAAGAGTTAATTCCCCCTTGATAAAATTCTCATATATCTTGAATAGCTTATTCACAAATGAACTCAAGGACACAACCAGAACACCTTTACACTGAACATCTTTTATAACACAGGAAAGAAACATTGATAAATAATGGAGCTGATAGAATAGTAATTCAAGTTAAACTATAACAAAGACCTCTTATAAATAATGGCCTTAATCTATATACATATTATAAATTATGTAAAAAGTCTGCTAAGATAAGGAAATATTCTATTTTATTTCATAACTCTCAATTAATGTTAATGGAGGGGGAGTTTTAGTGTGCATGTACTTAATATGTTTGTTTTTGTTGACCCCTAAAGGTTCACTTTGTAAATACAGCTGTTTCTCAAACCACGCCTCTTTTTGGGAGATTTAGAATATTCATAGAAAATTAATTTTGTTTACATACTGGTTCCCAGTTATGCTCTCTGTGTTTGATCTCATAGAGACATAACTTGGGAATGTTACCAGTAAATATACATGTGCATATTGTTTACATTGAAATCTGTGGTAGCCCTTCATTCGAGGTAGGGGTAGTTAAGAAAATTAGTGTTAGTTTAAACTTTGAAAAGTTCAGGGCATATAAACGTTAAAAATATGCCGAACAGCCCTATATTTTGACCTTTGAAAAAAAATTGTAGTGCATAAGAACTTTCAATTCTAGGATAAGATTTTTTTCAAAACTTCATAGTAAAAGTGGTACAGTTTTAGCCGTAAAAGGAGTTCCTATGGGAAATTGCATTGTCAATATTTACAGAAGTGCAACCTAAAAGGCAAGATAACATCAATTTAGCTATGTCTATCATTTGATGTCAATGGTTTCTGATTTCTGGTGTGAAAGTGTTTTGTCAATGGTTTCTGATTTCTGGTGTGAAAGTGTTTTGTCAATGGTTTCTAATTTCTAGTGTGAATGTGTTTTGTCAATGGTTTCTGATTTCTCGTGTGAAAGTGTTCTCACTGTCACTAGTTTCCAGTGTGAATGTGTTAGGTAAAGTAAATGGTTTAGGATTTCTAGTGTGAATGTGTTATGTCAATGTTTCTGGGTTTCTAGTGTGAATATGTAATGCTATAATGATGTGTTTTTGGTGTGAATGTGTAATGTCAAAGGTCACAATTTATGTTTAGAATTAGTTTTTTGACTTACAGAAGGCACTTCAATATCTGCTATTTTTTGTTCTATCCCCTTTCTTGCTGTGTGTGGAGACGGAGGTGGGAAGTCAGGTGTGGGTGGTTGTGGGTAGCCTGTTGGAGTCGTAGGAAATCTGTGCTCTGACAACCTCTTCTTGGTAAACTCTAATGAATGAGGCTTGGGTGCTGTACAGAAAATCAAAATGGTTAAACATACATTATACTGAATCAATCTTTATCCTATAAAATTTTCAAAAGATGCATGCTTTAATTGACAGTTGTGCAATCAAAATTATTTTCTAACTTTTATATGAATGAAAATAACATTAAATTATCAACACAATAATAAAATCTTTGGACCTCGTTAAAATTTGATTTGAATTTAAGCTTTGAATCTTTGCAAAGGACATGTCATTGATTCATGCCTGTCATATCAAGGTTTTTTCGTTAATTATTTTGTTAAATATTAAACAATTAGTTTTCTAGTTTGAATTGTTCACATTTTTTACGTCAAGCCTGTAATAGCTGACTATATGGTATAGTTTTTTTCTCATTGTTAAAGGACTAACAGTGGCCTATAATTGTTTACATTCTCTTAATTAGAACTCTGGCTCATAGATGTCTCATTGGTAATTAACCCCCAGCTCCTTATTTTTATATAAAATATGCAAAGAAATAAATGTATACTTTTACACTCATCACAATCCTTTGGTTCTCCTGATCCATTAGAAATTCTTTTCTCATCTACCACTAAATCTTTGGTGAGATCACTTAGACTGGATTTTGGTGGCAACTCTGGAGCTGCTGAATCAGCCAATGGTTTGTATGATGAGTTAGGTCGAGGTTTTATTTCTGGTCTAGTGCTATCTGGACCTTTGTTTTCATTGCCTGGACTAGATACAACAGAGACACTACTTTCATTCTTAACACCTTTTTTTGGAATGCCAGTATTTTGTAAAGATTCATGTGGAATGTTATTATCAGTTTGTAAAGAGTCTTTTGGAATGCTATATTCAGTTTGTAAAGTATCATCTGGAATGTTTCTGATTGAATCACTTTTTTCAGGAATGCTTTTATTTATAGAACATGATTTACGAATATCACCATCTGGAATGTCACTATCACAGTTATTTGATTCACATAATTTCTCTTTCCCTAAAATGCTTTTACAGTCATTACTATTTTCCTTACTGTCAAACACTTCAGGGATTGTCTTATCACTTTCACTATCAATCACAGACAATGGGTCTTTACTTTTACTATGTATTTCATCACTTGTATTGGTCTGTCCAAAACCAGTTGAAGTTCTGTCTAATTTACTTGAGCTAGACGTATTCTGAATTTCTCCCCGTAATTCTGTACAATGAGACTCAACTCTCTCAGTTCTGATGTCTTTTGACGGGGATGTTGGTTCGCTATATTTGGTAAATGGCACAGTTTTTTCATCATCAGCAGTTAACTTTGAGGAACGGTATTCAGCAGCCATACTTGTGTTTGTGTATTCAGGGTCACTAGAAAGAGATTCAGAAGCAGTGTTTTTATTTGTATATTCTTGGTCACATAACCTCAGTTCAGAAACAACAGAACCTATATTTGTATATTCTGGGTCACGTGACAGAGATTCGGCAACAGCGCCTATATTTGTATATTCTGTATCACATGACGGAGATTCTGATGCTGTACTCATATTTATAGATTCAGCATCACTGCTATCTTTAGACTCAGTTTTAAAGCCAGAAAATAAAGCATTATAAACGTCTTCAGTAAAAATTGAGTCAGATTCTACTTTTTTAACGTTAGACATGGTCTCATATTCCTCCTTATCTATTTCTTTAACATTAATTGGACTTTGCTCCATCTTCCTGGACGGTGCTGGACTCTTTTTCCTTGGAGGTTTGGCTGGTCTTTTCTATAAATAATAAAAATATTTTCTATTAGAAGCATAATATTCATTTGGTTAATACTATTATCTATCATCACTGAATTGTACAATAGACAGTTTTGAATGTATTCTAAGATTAAATAAATTATTGTATGACCTCATTGACTATTTCTTGTCAATTGGAAATTTGACAGTTGTACATGCAGTTTTACCTGTGACATATAGTTTCTGAGAACTGAGAAACTTCTTATGTCAGAATTGTAAATCCTTACTTAAAATAGTGTTGACCATTAGGTACTTCACTGTTTTCAATTTGAGTAGTATTTTCTTTGAATGACAAGAGGTATAAAATGTATACCTCAATCCTTAACAAAAAGTAGAGCATAGTAACAATTGTTTTTATTTGTTCAGTGTTTCTGTTGTTCCTTTGTTCTGTTGTTTTCTCTTGTGGATATTTTTCCTTCAGTTTATATTTGTGACCAGGATTAGTTTTTTGTTTAATTGATTTATGTACATCTGTAGACTACTGTTGCTTTTATTTACCATAGTATTATCATAACTTTTTTGAATGACTTTTAAATGATTTTGATCATAGCATAAGTCATACCTTCTTTGAAGCAGGACTTAATGTAGAACCTTCTGTATCTACTGGTTTGGCCATAACAAAATATCCTGAAGCAAAAAAAAGATTTACAGTTAGGAATACTTAAAAATGTTTAAATAAGTGTAACCAACTTTATACAGATTTACAGGACATTTTCTTCTCATGGTTCAAAGATGAAAATTCCCTATAAAAGCATTCAGTAACCTTCTTTTTAAGTCAGTAATCTGTTATTATTTTACCTTTACTTTTCAGTCTTCCTATGATTGTACCCTTGATAAGAATGTGTCCCAAGTACACGGATGACCCATCTGCACTATCATTTTCTTTGTTCAGTGGACCGTGAAAATAGGATAAAATCTCTAATTTGGCATTAAAATTAGAAAGATCATCAGAGGAAACATGTTACTAAGTTTGAAGTTGATTGGACTTCAACTTCATCAATAAAGGGCTGCGCTTTAGCGCATGATACGCCCGTTGCTCTTTTAACTTGTCTTTTATGCTTTAAATGAATTTATATGATCAACTAGAAATATATATACAAATCAAAAGGGATGTTACATTAATATATTCACCAAAATTTCATAAAATCCCCCTTTTTTAAGTATAAAAATTCATTACTTAAGAAAACGTAAAATCTAAAATTTATAAAAATGGAAAGGGAGCTTATGTCAATAGATATAAACAATTTATCAAAGTTGCATAAAATTTTGTGAAAGTGTTAGTTATTGTCCCAAAATTGGAAAATCCCCCCTTTTTTAAGCATAAAAATTCATAACACGGAAACGTAAAATCTGAAATTTATAAAAATTGAAAGGGAGCTTACATCAATAGATATAAACAATTCACCAAAGTTTCATGGACATTGGTGAAAGCCTTTTTGAGTTATTGTCCGAAGTGTTGAAAATCCCCCTTTTTTTATGAATAAAGCCCCATAAATCCAAAACTTAAAATCTGAAATTTATAAAAATTGAAAGGGAACTTACATCAATAGATATAAACAATTCACCAAAGTTTCATGGACATTGGTGAAAGCTTTTTTGAGTTATTGTCCGAAGTGTTGAAAATCCCCCTTTTTTTATGAATAAAGCCCCATAAATCCAAAACTTAAAATCTGAAATTTATAAAAATTGAAAGGGAGCTTACATCAATAGATATAAATAATTCACCAAAGTTTCATGGACATTGGTGAAAGCCTTTTTGAGTTATTGTCCGAAGTGTTGAAAATCCCCCCTTTTTTATGAATAAAGCCCCATAAATCCAAAACTTAAAATCTGAAATAAAAAAAAACGAAAGGGAGCTTACATCAATAGATATAAACAATTCACTTAAGTTTCATGGAAATTGGTGAAAGTGTTTTTGAGTTATTGTCCGAAGTGTGGACGACGGACGGACGGACGGACAGACGGACGGACGGACAACGGTATACCATAATACGTCCCGTCTAAAAGACGACGGGCGTATAAAAACTACCTCGACCAATAACTTTTAACCTAAAGCAGGACAGACAAACGGACGGACAGATGAATGGACGCACAGACCAGAAAACATTATGCCCATAAAGGGGTGATACAAATCTTTGTATTTGACCAAGTGTTCATTATATGTCTTGAGTGAATAACCAATAAATCATTTTTTAATCTACGTCTGTTGAGATACAAACCTAAGAATGGAGCATCAGTATGATTTGTTAGTGTAGGCTTTGTTAATATTTTATTTTTTCAGATACATTACTTAGCTCTAAAACTGATCAATTTGTCATTTTGAACAATACAATAAGTTTAAGATAAACTGTACAAATTCTGTGGCCTTGTTAATTATAAACTTTTTTTTTTTTTTTTTTTTTTTTGTTTTTTTTTTTTTTGTTTTTTTTGTTTTTTTAAATGTTAAAATATTTTATTTGAATTTTACATTTGTTAGAGATACATGAAGTACCGGTACCTTATCCCGGCCTCGTTAACGTTAGTATATAGCATTTTATTGATAAGTTAGTACTTGTTAGTGCACAATATGTATATATAGTAATAATGACATGTATGTAACTGAATAGAAATATGATAACAAGATGTATAATAAATTCTAATTTATGAAATTAATTTAATTTTTTCTGCAACCAGATTATGGAATTTTTCATATTTGCCTTCTTTATTTATCAATATTTCGTGATATTGAAGAAATTCTTTTTTGAAAATTTCAAACATATTAATTTGTTTTGTTTTTTGTTCGGATGTATAGTATCCTTTGTATACAGTAAAAATAATAATTGTAATTAAATCATTTATACTGTAGTAACTTGTATCGTTTATTTTGTATCCGTACAAAAGTGATTTAATTGATATGATGTGATGTCCTATTTTAAGTTTATCAAGTAAAAGTTTTATTTTATCCCAAAATGATTTCAGAAATTTGCATGTTAAAAAGTAGTGCTCATAATCTTCGATGACATCACAAATATTACATAGCGGAGTTTTAGTTATTTTCCAAGAGAAAAGTAATTGTTTGGTTGGTAAAATGTAGTGCAGAAATTTCCATCTTAACATTTTGAATTTATTATCTTGTATATAATAAAAGATATAATTTAGCATTTGTTGTCTTTTGTTTGTGTTGTTTTCCAAGATAAATATGTTGTCCCATTTTTGAAATCCTATTGGTTTTTCATAATATCTATTTAAGAGGGAGATGTAAATGTCTTTGGAGGAAATGTTTTTAAGTGATACCATTTTTCCTTTTTTATCTTTAAATTTATATTCGGAGTCAGTGGCAACTTTTGTTTTTAATGATTCTTCTTTAGTTAGCTCTTGTAACCACTGTTTTGGTATTGCTTTCATTAATTTAGAATATTCTGAAAACCAGTTAGCATGACAGGAAAGTTTATCTAAGATCATGTTTTGATTAAATTTTCCTTTATTATCAATAATGTCATTTAAAAAAAGAATTTTGCTGTTTATCCAGTTTTTGAAGATGAGACATTTACCGTTTAATTTGATATTTTTATTGCCCCATATAAGCTGCTGTCTTATTTGTTTATATGATAGATGATCCAATTCCTTTTCAGATTTTGTATTTATCCATGATTTGATTATTCTTAAGTAAAATTGTGGAATTAGTTCTTTCAGTTTATAGACCAAATTAATATTGTTGAAATTCATTTTAAATATAAGGAATTCTTGTCCAAATTTATCAAAATAAAATCTTGGTAATACTTTCCAATTGGGTGATAGATCTTCGTTTTCGATGAGTTTTTTTACCCAACTAATATTTATCGCTTCTAGATATTTATCTATGTTTATCATTTTAAGCCCGCCAGCATGGTAATTTTTACTTATTATATCCCTTTTAACCTTTTCAGATTTATTATTCCATATAAAACTGTATATTATTTTTTTAAATTTTGCTAGGTATTCGTTATCAATTTCGGTTACAGATGCAACATAAGTAATATTCGGTAAGATTAATGATTTAACAAGAGTTATCTTACCTAACATAGTTAAATTTCTTTTATTCCAATCTTTAATTATTTTTTCAGATTTTTCGTATTGTCGTTGCAAGTTTAATTTTTTACACTCATTTTTATTAAGTCCAAAGTATATTCTTAAAACTTTTATAGGTTTTTGTGTAAAATTAATGTTTTCAACTTTATCTTTGCAGGCTTTTAAATTGCCGAGCCATATTCCTTCTGTTTTATTTCGGTTAAGCTTTAGGCCTGAAAGTGATCCAAAAATTTCTATAATATTCAGAGTTAATGACACTTCTTGTTTTGAATTTAAAAATAAAGTGGTGTCGTCTGCAAGCTGGCTTAATTTTAATGTATGGGTTTTATTATCTAGTTTAATTTGAAAGCCTTTAAAATTTTTATTTTGTCTTAATCTACTAGCTAAAATTTCAACAGCAATTACGAAAATTATAGAACTCGCGGGACACCCTTGACGGATACCGCGCTCAATGTTGAAGGGTCTTGAAATCCAGCCATTATTTAATATGCAACCCTTTATATCTGTGTATAAAGTATTTATCCACCTCAAAAGAGATTCCTGGAAGCCAAATTTCTTTAAAGAACAATACATAAATTCCCATTCTAGCGAGTCAAATGCCTTTGTGAAGTCTAAAAATAAGATAGCTCCATCTACATTGAATTTTTCCGAATAATCTATAATATCCTGGATTTGTCTAATATTAAATCCTATATATCTGTTTTTTACATAACCGTTTTGATCACTATGAATGATTTTATGCAATATTGGTTTCAGTCTTTGTGCAAGAGAGTATGCTATAATTTTGGTATCTACATTTAGTAAGGTAATTGGTCTATAATTATCTAAATTTAATGGGTCATTTTTCTTGTATATAAGGGTAATCAATCCAAGTTTCTGAGAATTTGTTAATTCTTTTTTTTCATAGCAATTATTAAAGACATCTACAGCAAAGGTTTGTAAATTTGACCAGAAAGCTCTATAAAATTCAATTGAGAGACCATCGATACCTGGTGTTTTATTAAGTTTCATTTTAAAAACAGATTGTGTACATTCCTCTATTGTCAGGTTGCCGTCAATTTCATTACCTTCTTTTGTACTTAATTTGTAATTTATTTTAGTTTTTTCAATATAATTTTCAATTTCTGTTAGATCAGGATTAGTTGACTTATATAAATTGACATAATAATTTCTCCCCGTTTCTAATATTTTGCCTTGATCTTCTGTTAATTCTCCTTTACTGTCTCTTATAGCAGTAATGTTTTTCCTTGTTTGTCTTGATTTTTCTAATCCCAAAAAATATTTTGTATTTTTTTCGCCCTCTTCTATCCATTTAACTCGTGATCTTATTTGTGCCCCTTTTATTTTATCTGAATATAAAGTTTGTAGTGTTTCTTCTGTTTTATTTATTAAATCTATTATATTTGGCAAATTATTATTTTTTTCATCTATGTAGTTATCGTGAATTTCATTCAAAAGTTTAAGTTCTTGTTCTAGTTTTGTAATTTCATCTCTTTTATGTTTAGCTTTTATTTTACAATGTTCTATAGTTTTCTCTCTAACTTCTATTTTAAAAAGATCCCACACGATTGCTAGACTTTTTTTATTTCTTAATTTTTCATATTTATCTATCAAAGTATTTATTTTTAGTTTGTATGATTCGTCGTTAAGGATATTATTGTTTAATTTGAAGTATCCCTTTCCTTTGTTCCCTTGACAATGATTAATTTTAAGTGAAATCGCTAAGTGATCTGTATATTGAATTGTTGCAGGTCGTATATCAGTGCTGAGTACTCTTGGTCTCACATCTTCACTTACTAGAAAATAATCAATTCTACTAGCTACTTCATTATTTTTTCTTTTCCAGGTATATTGCGTTTTATTTGGATTTATAGCTCTCCATATATCTATAACTTTTAGTTTTTTTATCAGAGTTTTTAGCCCATTTGTCTTATTTTTTATTTTTTGTTGATCTTTTCTATTACTTTTTCTATCTTTTATATTAAGCGTTTCATTCATATCACCGCCTATGATAATTATACCAAGACTATATTTTTCAATGACACTTAAAGCTTTTTTAAAGAATATATTTCTATCTTTACTTGTGTTTGGGGCATAAAAGTTTACAAAAGTAAATATATTTTTGTCGATTTCTATGTTGATTAAAACAATTCTTCCGTGTTGATCTACATATTTATCTATGATTTCATACTTAATTTTTTGGTTGATATAAATCGAAACACCTCTTGATTGTGTGCTTCCAAAACTATGATATAAATCGCCCGTAAATTCTTTATCTATTAAATTGTTCGAAAAATGTGTTTCTTGTAAAAATATTATGTTGCATTTTTGTTGTTTTATCCATTCTTTTAGTCTAATTCTTTTTTCATATTTTCCTAACCCCTGACAATTTAAAGAACATATATGCAATGGATTAAGTGACATCTTGATTTTGTTTTTAAAAAAGTATTTGATACATGTATTTCAAATATAAAAAGCATAATATACATACAAATATATACAGAATTTAGAGATAAAAATACAATCATATGTGCATCTCTAGTGACAGTTTTAGCTTTGACTGTACATGTGTGAGTTGCTAGACGAAATATAATTACATGTACACACATACATTTAATTTCATATTGACCGACTTTAATAGGTTTCCACCTATTTCTATATTTAGAATTGTTAGCTGGTAAAATATATTGACCTTCACATGTAAAACGATTAATTCGCACGAGGATTAACTTTAATAAACTAATATACCGTACATAGAAATATATAAATGTGATGGATGTAATATATATCTTTCTGAATTGGTGAGTATTGAATTTATTTTTCGTTAATTGTATATTTTTAAAACACTTTTCAGAAATAAAGACATTAATAACCAAGTAGCAAAAATAACGGGAGAATATTATCAAATACTTTCGTATGCTTGTGATAACAGCTACAGATAATATTACAACTATTTTGTTTAGGGGCTTGACTTTAATTATACAGATATTTAGCAGGACACGGAGATTCTGATGCAAATAATTAAAAAAATGAAGACTTAATACATGAATGAAAACTTTTGAGGCTACAACTAAAAAAGGATAATTATCTGCATATAAAAACAGGTATAAATAGGTCAAACTGATTTGTTTACATTTTGTATACAGGTGTGTGGAAATGGCGATGGAATTAATTTGCATATCTATATAAATATAGTAGAGTGCTATTGCTTTTCTGTTTACATGATTATATGACATAGTGCACATATTGATATTGTGGTACATTGAAGCACAAATTATTACATATATATATATATAACTATACTAGTTGTTTCATATGAAAAAAAAAAAGAATTAGTTTCATTGATCTATACATATTATATTGACAACAATCTATATATAGAGTTTATTGTTTTATTTTGTTTTGTGCAGAGTATATACAATCTAATGTTATTGTATCATACACTGCCACATATTTTTTTAATTGTTTTTTATGAATATATATAAAATAGGAGTATATACAGATATTTGTACAAGTACAAATTATTATGTCGATTGACTTAGGCATTGTTGTATGGATAATATATTTTGAAAGGAAATGGTATATGGTAACTGTTCTTGTACCTATGTCTTTGATGATTTACTGGAATCAGTTTGTCTTTTGTGATATTCATCTGTAGGGGTTGTTGCTGGTCTTTTCCCCTGTTTTTGTACTGGTGTTGTTGATTCAGGGTTTACAATGAATTTGTCTATTGGTCCTTTTGATTCAACTTTTGGCTTGTTTTTTGTTTTGTCTTTGTTTTTCTTTTTTCTTGTTTTTTTCTCCTGTGAATCAGGATCAATTTCTGTAACGACTTTACTGATAGCTGTTGTTGTTGCTGTTATTGCTTCTGTAGGTAGCAATATGGACTGTGAAGGTGGGGTTTCACTGTGATCAACATGATCACCAATGTGAGTCTCTTCCCCACTTTCACTTTCACTAGAATCAGACTGGTCATCTGTTTTATTAGCTTCATTGTCTGATGCTGTTTTACTAGGAGTGTCATTATCTGGTGCTGGTTTACTAGGAGTTTGGCATTCTTTTGCTTTATGCCCTTCTTTTCCACATTCATTACAAACCCAATCGTTTTGGCATTTGTCCTGTTTGTGTCCCTTTTTCAGGCATTTTTGACAAGTAATATGTGCATTTATGTAGATTTGGCCTTTGTAATATATTTTGGCATTGTACTTGCTTATCCTTGTGAATCTGGGTAGTGTGCCTTCCAATGGTTCGACAAAAAAGATTCTGTCTCCAGATTGGCAGTCGGTCATTTCGCCATTTATTCTCACTCTCTCTCTGAAATAGCTTGTAACGACTACGCCATTAGATTGAAAGAACGAGAAGATCATACCGTCCTCAGCTGATAATGGAATGTTGGACACACGTATTCGGAGGTATTCTGGGCGTTGTTCAGCTACAGGGATTCTTGGGTTTTTATCGTATACTGTTAAAAGTTTGTTACGTATAGATACACCTCTTGTAAGGAGGTGATCTCTTGCTAGTTCTTGTGCAAGATAGATACGCCACATTCCCTTGACTCTTTGTAACCCTTTCATTTGGAATCTGGGTACCTCTGAACCGATACTTTTGTAAACTTCTTCATGTTGTAAGAAGTCTTTTTGTTGGAGTTCTGTATTGCCAAATAAATCTGTTTCTAAAATGAATACCGGTTTTACTGACCTCAGTTCCTCAAGACCTTCATGTATCGGGTAAAAGTTGGTATGTTTATGATATGCTGGTTGTGAAACCGCATCGGAATATGAGTTGATTTCAGCCATGTTGTTTGTTTTGGTTTTCTTGACTGGTTGGATATATTAAATTTACGGTGTTAAGCGTTTGTTAAAATGTTTAATATACTTTTCAAACTTTCCTGATTGTTATTTTCTGTAACACTATACAAATTGGTAATCTTAGACGAATATTTCTTTGGTCATTTAACAATATTTAAGGAGCACGACGAGTTCCGTGGATATCGTTCGATGCCCCTTACATCCCCTCACTTTTAATTATAAACTTAAAGTGAATCATAATTCTAATATTCCTAAAATAAGTTTATAGCTCAGTATCTTTTTAAAATCTCTTTTTATTATCCTTATGACATGTTAACAGATTTCTGATTACATTAATCATACCACAGCCCCTATAAACAAACGACTGTCAGACAGGACAAATATCATATAATGTCCCCTAACTAAACTTATTTGAGAAGACATAAAAAGCTATACAAATGATATGTGTATATATATCAAGCGCTATTCATGCTGTTAATATGTTAGTTTCTGTCTTCCCCTTGCAAAACTCCAATTTCTTCTGACCTGTAAAAATCAACCTTTGTTGCTTGCACTTAACTTTTAGTTGAAATGCTTATGAAAAGTTGCTCTTCAGAAGCACTATCACATGTTTTAATTTGACATCTTAATTTCCAGGGAAAAGATCAATTATATTAGTATTATCAGTTAAAGATGGATTCAACTCAAAACTAAGATTGCGCTGATTTTGAGGTTTTGTTGACATTTCAACGTTCTTGTTCATTTAATATTTTTATATTGACAATCTTATTGTTTCTTCTAAGGAATATCATTCAGTCTTTCATTGAGTCAGGTATATTCA
The DNA here is from genome assembly GCA_037788925.1 of Mytilus galloprovincialis. NCBI lineage: Eukaryota > Metazoa > Mollusca > Bivalvia > Mytilida > Mytilidae > Mytilus > Mytilus galloprovincialis. Next base: position 1,279,439 of record CM075341.1, on the reverse strand, counting down.
ATTCCTTATATTTTTTATTATATAAAATAATTTATGAAGGATCTCACTTATTCATGAGTAGTTTCCAGCCTAATATATTGAGTGTGCTATATATTTCTGTTCTATAAATGGTAGATTAGCAATCTGATTTAAGATTTGCCAACAGCTGAGGGGAGATTCTATTAGGAAGATATTTATCATTTTATACTATAACATTTTTATAACGAATACTCTTTGGGACTTCAATTACATACATTTCAAAAGCTAGCTGCATAACTAAAGCATAAGGCCTATTCCTGGTTGAATGATAACTGTCCTGGATTAGGCCTTATTTAAAACCAACAGTCATCTAATAATATAACAAAATTTGTTGATTCTGAAGACTTTTCTATACATATTGTTTTTTAAAAATTCAAATAAAAAAAATTAAAAAATGTTGACTTCTTAGCTTAACTCAGCCAATAAAGCATGTCTAGTTTCAATTAATTTGGATTCAGTTATTTTGCTCTAAAAAGCAGCCAAATCAGTTATAATGTAATAATTAAGTGTTTCTCACAGTTAAACTATTGATCAACTTTATTATGATTGTGTATTTTATATAAGTGTTAAGTATATATTTTTTTGTTTTTACAAATCCAACACCTTTGAAATGTTTACCTGTTGTTACATTCGCATAAATATCTTCTGAAATGACCATTAAAAAAGTAAAATAATGTGCCAATGAGTATTTTCTTAGACATTTTAGTTTTTAAACACAATTTGCCATTAAAAGCATTCACATTTATCATAAACTTATTTCTAAATAAAATATTATCTAAGACTATAGGATCTGATGAAAAAGTTAGTCACAATCATTTTATTTGTGATTTTTGTGGTCAAATGAGAACTCAATTGTTCTTGAATAATACATTTTCATTTAAAGTTGAAATGTTAGATTTATCTTAAAGAAGCAGAATTGTTTGAATATAACCTTTAAAAAAAAATTCATAATATGATGTTTCTTCCATAAAAATCAGCATCAGGAATTTTATGACCTGAAAATCTCTTACAAATGATTTGTTATATCTTTTAATACGACTAATTGTTTTTATTTTGCATAACATCTGTTCATAATTGTTAAAACATGGTTTGAGTTTTCAGTCTTTATCAGAATATTTTTATATACCTGTATATTCTGAATCAACAGTCCCCCCTTCACATGGTGGAGGACCATCAAATGATCCTTGGCTTTTAGATCTGACCGGTGGTAAATCAGCTACAACCATATCAGCAGTGGGTGACATAACTTTTGGTGGCAGGATTGGGATATCATCAGTCTTTGGTGGCAGTGGTGGCACGGAATCTCTTTCTTTCTTTGGTAAATCTGGTGGGTAATGTTGTTCAAATTTATGATCAGGAGAAATTACTTTGGATTCTCTTGGTGCTGGTTTAGGAGAGATACTTCTAACTGACACTGGAGAATCATCAATTCTGTTAAATATAAGAAAATACAAATAAACCAAATATCAGAAATAGAAATGTTGACATTTAAATGTCTTTTGATTTTGTTTTATAGTGTTGCCTTCTCAATGAAAAACACGAAAAGTATCAGGAATAAATATAATCCATCTCAACAATTGACACACAATTTAAGTGAACATGTGAATTTGATATTTGATATTTTATACTAACCAGTGCATGCATGTATTTAATAACAAGAATGTGTCCCCAGTACACGGATGCCCCACTCCCACTATCCTTTTCTATGTTCAATGGACCGTAAAAATGGGGTCAGAACTCTAATTTGGCAATAAAATTAAAAGATCATATCATAAGGAACATGTATACTAAGTTTCAGGTTGATTGGACTTCAACTTCATCAAAAACTACCTCGACCAAAAACTTTACCCTGAAGAGGGACAGATGGACAAACGAACGAACAGACGGTACAACGGACGAACCGACGGACGCACAGACCAGAAAACAAAATGCCCCTCTACTCTTAACATAATGGCCCTCTACTATCGTACATAACCTGATATAAACATAGACATAAATATACATGATAAAAAAAATTGTAAGGGTTCCACGGAACCCAGTGTCTCGCCTACTCTTTCTGTTAATCGCAGGCTCAACAAAAATGAGGAAATAAATCAATAAAATATTCCTGTTGATACTATCTTTTGATTGTAAGAAGCTTCTGTCCAAGTTGGGTAAAAATCCAGGATTGTTTATGAATCTAATAAATGTTTAAAAACTTTTAACTGCAGACCGAATGAAATGTTAACTGGAAGAAAACAAAATTTCCTTCTAGATACTAGCTTTTGATCATAAACAAGCTTCTATCCAAGTTTGGTACAAATCCAAAATAGTATAAGAAAGTTATTAAAATTGATAAAAGTTTAACCACAGAGTGAATGTGTTGTTTCCTGGCAGAAAATCTAAGTCCATTTAAAAGTAAAATACGAAAAAATGGATTTATTATTTTACAAAATTTCCTTCTAGATACTAGCTTTTGATCATAAACAAGCTTCTGTCCAAGTTTGGTACAAATCCAAAATAGTATAAGAAAGTTATTAAAATTTTAAAAAGTTTAACCACACAGTGAATGTGTTGTTTCCTGGCAGAAAATCTAAGTCCATTTAATAGTAAAATACAGAAAAACGGATTTATTTTTTTTACAAAATTTACTTCTGGATACTATCTTATGATCATAAACAAGCTTCTGTCCAAGTTTGGTACCAAACCAGGATAGTTTACAAAAGTTATTAAAATTTTAAAAAGTTTAACCACAGAGTGAATGTAGTATTTCCTGGCAGAAAAACTAAGTCCATTTATAAGTAAAATACGGAAAAAATAGAATTTTATTTTTACAAAATTTACTCTGGATACTATCTTATGATCATAAACAAGCTTCTGTCCAAGTTTGGTAGAAATCCAGTATAGTTTAAGTAAGTTATTAAATTTTCAAAAACTTTAACCACAGAGTGAATATTTGTGGACGCCGCCGCCGACGACGGAATGTAGGAATCGCTTAGTCTGGCTTTTTCGACTAAAGTCAAAGGCTCAACAAAAAGATTGCGACCTTATGCAATTATTTTTATAGGTCTGATTGATTTTATGCTATAGGTTATTTTACTTTTATTAATGATTGAACCCCACAAAATCATATATATTTTAATTTTTTCATATCTCATAGCTGTGCCCCTTTAAGAATATACTTCTGACATTTCACCTGTCATGTTGATTTTTACCTATTTCTATTTTTGTCAGGTTTAGTATACAGGGCAGACTTTCTCTCCTCATCATTAACAGCATCACCAAGAGACAGTCGGGGTTTAGGCACAGGTCTGGTTTTGATTTCTGGTTCTTCCTTTCCTTCTAGTTTACTGCTGCCTGTTTGGTCTTTGGTGACATCTTCCTCAACAGCAGGTGCTAATGGTGGAGGTGTTGCTGACTTGACATTAAATGAAGTGTCATATACGTTACTGTCATCATGCGGGTCATCTGCTGCACCAGATATCATTATGTGATCTGTAATGGAGAAAAAAATAGGTTTTATATTCTGGATTTATTATAATTTATGAGATACCAATGTGTGTGGATCTCGTGGATACATGAGAACAACAAAGTTAAATGTTCAACAAAAAGAATAATTTCTAAATGGTTGTATACATGCATGGTATACAGACTTTTTCAAAACCAGGACATCAAATATCCACAGTAAAACAATTGTTCCTCAATCCACAAAAACTGGTCTGCATGCTAATCTAACTCTATAATAATGTACAATCTAATATATGTATTGAGCATTGAGCAAGTTCTTGTTATTTTTATAAGCATTGTACAATTCATTTTTAGTATTTAGCCATTTTTTTCGTAATGAAGGAAAGTAATGTTCTATCTAATTTTTGTGATGATCCTCTTTTTTCATAATTTTAGGACAATTTTTGTGTTGAGCCAATTTTTTTTTCGCAATGTTAGACTGTATTTTATAATTTAGTTTTTCAGTTGGGCCAATTTTTCATAACATTAGACAGTATCGTACAATCTAATTTTTGTTTTCATCCTGTTTTTCATAATTATAGACAATAACGCAAAATCTAATTTTTGTGTTGGGCAAGTTCTTGTAGTTTTAGACAATATTTTTCTGAGACAGTAAAGTCAAATCCTATTTTTTTCGTATGCAATGCATTCATGTTACCTCTGATAAATTTGGCAATTTCTGCATATTTCTGTTGTGACTGATCATTCTTCAATACAATCTCCAGAGCTGTTTTACCCTCTCCGTCCTGGGCATGTATATCTATACCTACAGTCAAATACATATATATAAAAGTGTTAGTATAAATTCATGATTATTATACATTTCTTAGAATGAAATTTGATATATAGTAATATAAATGACAAGCAAAAGCAAATCATTGCATTTTTTTTACATTTTTTTTATTAATAAAAACTTAGCTGTAGTGGATTGGGGATTGGGGTAGTGAAAAAATAAGGATTTCAAAAGGATCTTCATTGGTTGAATTGCTGGATCGAATATAAAAAAAGAATGATTTTTCTGTGCACAAATTGTTTCAAACTGCAAGTTTTGAATATTTGATGTGAAATAAATAATCAAAGCGCGAAAGCGCTGTAAAGGCAGTTAATTACAGGTTGTGTGTATTTCTAGTCCAGTTATATCATTATCTTCCATAGAACAGAGGTGGTTTGTAGAATTTAAGATTTAGAGTTCTTTTGTACCTAGTTCACCTTTATCTATAGTCTACTGTTTACAGTATATTTTCTGTGCCTCGTCCCTCTTCTTTAGACATATAAGAACTTTTCCTTTTCAATATAAATAGACTATTTTTAATTATTGATTGTATACGCATATTCTATGACTCCCATAAAAAATAGTTCACAAAGATTGACTAGTCTCTGTACTGTGTGTATAGCAAGAACATCAATTAACATAATGGTAAATGTACATAGTAACATGTCAACTTTTTTGATGACCATACCTGCCAGCTGTCAGTATTTGCAGAGTATTTCCCCCATCGAGCTCGAGGCTCCCAAATGGAAATTTTGTAAGAGCAATTTTGTCGACTATTTTAAAGAAAACAATTAATTCAACAATGGCTATGAGCTTGTTAATGCACGAAGAAGCCAAAAACCACATTAGAATATATTTGAAGGGAATCCATGACAAATCGCCCCATTAGCAAATAGCCCCACTTTTTCACTAACTCGCCCCACTTTAAAAAAACAAGAGTGCACACGCTGAAATGTCTCGCCTTCTATATTAATCATTGATATTATGTTAATAGTCCTAAGTATAAAGCTAAGCTTTAATACAACTGTCACATAAACTTAACATTAACCAAGATAACTAAACAAAGACCAATGAACCTTGAAAATGAGGTCAAGGTCAGATGAACCATGCCAGGCAGACTTGTACAGCTAACAATGCTTCTATACAACATATATAGTTGACCTATTACTTATAGTTTAAGAAAAATAGACCAAAACACAAAAACTTAACACTGTGCAATGAACCATGAAAATGAGGTCATGGTCAAATAAAACCTGCGCGACTAACATAAAGATCATAAAATATTTCCATACACCAAATATAGATGACCTATGGCATATAGTATTAGATAAAAAGACCAAAACTCAAAAACTTAACTTTGACCACTGAACCATGAAAATGAGGTCAGGGTCACATGACATCTGCCCGCTAGATAGGTACACCTTACAATCATTCCATACAACAAATATAGTAGACCTATTGCATATACTATGAGAAAAACTGACCAAAACACAAAAATTTAACTATAACCACTGAACCATGAAAATGAGGTCAAGGTCAGATGACACCTGCCAGTTGGACATGTACACCTTACAGTCCTTCCATACACCGAATATACTAGCCCTATTGCTTGTAGTATCTGAGATATGGACTTGACCACCAAAACTTAACCTTGTTCACTGATCCATGAAATGAGGTCGAGGTCAAGTGAAAACTGTCTGACAGACATGAGGACCTTGCAAGGTACGCACATATCAAATATAGTTATCCTATTACTTATAATAAGAGAGAATTCAACATTACAACAAATCAGAACTTTTTTTTCAAGTGGTCACTGAACCATGAAAATGAGGTCAAGGACATTGGACATGTGAGTGACGGAAACTTCGTAACATGAGGCATCTATATACAAAGTATGAAGCATCCAGGTCTTCCACCTTCTAAAATATAAAGCTTTTAAGAAGTTAGCTAACACCACCGCCGCCGCCGCCGCCGGATCACTATCCCTATGTCGAGCTTTCTGCAACAAAAGTTGCAGGCTCGACAAAAACTGCCCCAACCTGGATTACCAAATCGCCCCACTTGTGAACTGTGTTAAATCCCGTTAATATTACTCCTGCCAACTCGCCCCACCTAATAGAAAACGATAATATCTGGATAAATATATTATTAACCAGGAAGAATTTAGTAATGCCAACTCGCCCCACTTATGTAAAAAGATGTTATCCCGTTGTATATAACTTAAATTCTGTTAATATTACTCCTGCCAACTGGTCCCACCTAATGGAAATCTGTGAAATCTAGATAAATATATTATTAACCAGGATGAATTTAGTAATGCCAACTCGCCCCACTTATGGAAAAAGATGTTATCCCTTTGAATATAAGTTCAATTCCTTATATTGCACTATGATACAATTAACAGGTTTCTTTTCAATTGTTATGCAAATAACTAAGCTTCAAAACTTACAGTTATTCTTCAACAATCAGGTTTTTTTTAGAATTATAATTTCAGTATATATCAATAATAGTAATTAAATAAATTTTCGGTTTGTTTGTATTCTGTGTAGATTAGTTTTCATTAAAGTGGTGCAAGTTTTTATTTTTAATTATATATTAATCTAAATATTACCGTTTTTTTTATAAGTAGGGCGAGTTGGCAGGAGTATTATTAAACATGATTTAACCAATTTCACATGTGGGGCGATTTGATGAATCAGTTTGTGGCGGTTTTTTTAAAAGTGAGGCGATTAGCCAGTGGGGCGACTTGTCCTGCTTCCATTTGGAGGCCCCCTTGAAGGTTTTGTATGACTATATGAACCATCTTTCACGTAAAACCCCAATGTGCATTTTGAAAAGTTGGCAGATATGTTTCTAACTCCAGGCAAAATCTACCGGTATGAATGAAAAAGAAGTTTTCAATTAAGGCTCTGTGGCCATAACAGCTGTCTCATTAGCATTTTAACCACTTCCCATATTTGCAATTAAAACAATAGAAGAAAATTATTCAACGCAAAAACAAAACTTACTTGTAAATATGAAATTCTCTTTACGGTATGAGTTTTTCTCATTGTTTGAGATTGTACAGTAGTACCTGTAACTGCTTATACCTATTTCTTATTCACTTTTGCTTGATAAACTCACTAAATATCATGTATATACATTGTACCACATCTCCTTATTTTTATATGCATTCCAATAACATGAACAATTGTAATTCAATTCTATATACCAAAGCAAAATGAACTGCACCACTTTCTTTCACTAGTATGCATCTTTTGGAAAATACAAGTTCTTAAATGACACAATATATATTTATTGATAAAAAAATAAAATTTAGTATACAACTCTTTAACAGGTATAAAAAAGCACAGCTGTGTCATAACTTGTGAAATCTGTGCTGAAAACATAGACATTGATGGTATTTGAGTAATTCCATATGTGAAGCTCAACATTAGCTCGTCAGTTGGTGATGGACAGTTATAGTTCCTTTCTGCAGGCTAGGATGAATGACTTTTCAGGAAAACCAATTTCACAAATCAAAACTTTCCTCTAGATTTCTCCTACAATATTCATCCAGTTTAGTTCTTTTGTTTTAATTGGACACCGTCCTGATTTTTAATTTTGCACACCATTCAGTCTCTTGCTTGCAAATGGTGCATGAAAATAGGATGGGTATGGCAGTAGACAAGTCTCTTTAAAGTGGGTTTGTGCCCTGAAAAAAGTTTTATAACTTAAGTTTTTTTGAAACTTGTGCAACACACATACCTAAATAACTATAACATAGAAGAGAGCATCATTTGTGTCAATGTTTTGTTTCTGTTTACATTGTCATTGATATTTTTTCAGAAAGCCTGAGGCATAGCTCATGAATTCCTGTCATTACATCCTAACTTAACATAATTACTGCTAGAATAATTATCAGTATGATATACGTACACTATCATTGTACAGCCCAAGTCTTCAGTATATATAATTGTTGCATTCATTCACTCCTGTGTTCAGTCGTTCAAAAATATTTAAACATCAACAAATGAACTTTAATAAGGACAAGAAAACACTAGAAAAGATATGTACATACAACCCGTGTTTAAGTGTATTTGAAAGAGAAATATATCTGGTTAAACGATGTATAAAGGAGAAATATATCTGGTTAAACGATGTATAAAGGAGAAATATATCTGGTTAAACGATGTATAAAGGAGGAAAAAATTGTAGATATTGCATTACGATGCTTTCTACCTAATAGCACGTGGATATGTTTACATATTTAGACTTGACCCAGTATGACCCGTACCTTGTAGGTCACCGCCGTCGTTTAAACACTAGACTACAGTCGTGTATAAGACAATAAAATGCTTAAGCCTGTACTATTTGTGTGAAGTAAATGTGTTTGTTCTGTACATTTAAATTGTTTTACCTGATAGCAAGGGCGTATATCTATCCGTTTCCTTCTCAATTCACTTTGTCAAATTGTTCGTGCTTCTTCAAAACATACGTATTACTGCGCCCGGAAGTGAAAAAAATATGAGAAATCCTCGTAAAATAATGCTATTTTCAATTTTGTGGAATCCATTTTGTTATAATTATTATACAAAGATAAAAAAAGTTACGATTAATTATGAATTTGCATATCATTATACGGAACGTTTATGGACTATTTTTCCATAGCTGTAAGTCAATCATTTTGGCGGGAAATTATGTACACATACACACGTAGATTGGCTGGTACCCGATCGTAATGTTACACATCACATATATATCAAATAGCTAATACCCGGAACGTAGAACCGGGAACCAGGATAATACGTAGACAACATACATAACTAATACCGAAATTGAAAACGCTTTACGGGTTCTCGTTCATAAACCGAATTCCGCTTTTGAATTATAGAAGATGCAATATTAATCATGTTCAGTCGACTTTTCATTGTTATATCAACGTCTGAACTAATTAAAGAATCTTTAGATGTCAGATAACACTCGAAATTGACCCGACCTCTTTCCACACGGAATACAAATAATGATAGTTTGTAGTCAGGTTGACTGCTTATAATGCAAAATACACATTAATAACAAGTTCTATAAAACGAACAATACACACTGATCGTTTCTTTAGTCCCCAATGTAAATGAAAGAAACAAAAACCATATCATACCATAAAAAGAAGAGGAGAAATTCGAACATTTCCGACTCTATTTCTGGCCAAAAGACCCCCTGCATAGATTGCGTATGAAAAGATTAACCTCATGACTTGAAAGTCAGGCCTTAAAGCACTGCCTTTAAAAACCAAAGTGTGAGTGCTACAAAAGCAATTGCTGCTAAGTCAATGTTTTTTATGATTTGCACAGGTAAAAACATTTATTTTCACTCACATTTCTACCTTATTCATCTAAGACAATAGGAAAGCATGAAACTTGCAAAATACATCTATCAAATAATGTTTTGAAACTTCACCAATTAATCATTGTCTTTAATGGAACTTGTTCTAAATCCATTAATTGTAACAAACAAACAAAAATTATCACAGGGTGAAAAGAATATATTTTGACCATGACAGTTTTCACACATATTTCTTACCTTTTTCGACCAGTAATTTGACCACTTCTGTTTTACAGTACATAGCAGCCACATGAAGTGCTGTTCCACCCGTCGTCTGTAAATAAATGGACAAATTATTCACACTTGTTACATATACATCTTAAATATATCATGTATATATATAGGTTACAAGTTCAAAATTTCACTGACAGTATCAGTGTTCCTATATTGCTTCAATGTGACTTTAAATATTTAGAATTTTCCAAGTTATAAAGGGACATAACTGTGACTCACTGATGATACAATTTGCCAGTATTGCTATTGTTTTGTACATAAATCAGGCTGTTGCTTTTTATCATTTGAATTAGGGTTTTGTTTTGCCATGTTAAAGTTTCTATATAGTATGAGCTTTGCCCATTGTTAAAGACTGTAAATTTTGACAGAAAGGCACTAATGTTCTATTGCATTACACGATACCATTAATTTGCATATTAATGAATTACCTTATTGTAATATTTGTTGCTTACTATATTTAATGTAATATTTATTGTACTTGATACCTATAAGCTGTATTGCTTTTGGAATAAAGAATATATATAATTTACTGACAATTGTCAACACAAGGCAGCCAGAAAGAGTTTTTGGGGAGAGTGTGGAGTTGTTATATTTTTTAAAGGAGTGCTTGGTACTCACTGTTGCTTTGTTATATTTTAATAATTATTTGTACATGTCGGCAGACAGGAGTCAACGAGAGATATTTGGGGGGAAGTGTAGTGTAATTATAGGTTCAAAAGGTACTCACTGTTGTATTTATATCATAACCTGCCTCCAGTAATGTACTGATAATTTGTACATGTCAGCAGCCAGGAGTCAACGAGAGATATTTGGGGGGAAGTGTAGTGTAATTATAGGTTCAAAAGGTACTCACTGTTGTATTTATATCATAACCTGCCTCCACTAATGTACTGATAATTTGTCCATGTCAGCAGCCAGGAGTCAACAAGAGATAGTTGGGGGGAAGTGTAGTGTAATTATAGGTTCAAAAGGTACTCACTGTTGTATTTATATCATAACCTGCCTCCACTAATGTACTGATAATTTGTACATGTCCACACGAGGCAGCCAGATGTAGGGGGGAGTGTGATGTGACTGTATGTTTGACCAGATCTGGGTTCTTGGTTACCAGTAGCTGAACCACGTCATGTCTTCCATACTGGGCAGCAAGATCTAAAGCTGATTGATCTTTCAAGTTACGAATAGTAGCATCAACATTGTACTAAAATATTCAATAAAAAAAAGTAATATAAACATGATAAACAATTGGTCCTTTAACTTTTTGTATTTTCTAAACATCAACATTATACTCAAATATGAACAACAGACAAATATCAACCCATTGTAAAGCAAATTTTGTTTAGTGGAAGCTTAATGCTGAACATATGCATACTAATGATTTTACACTCAGAAATTTATGTGTGTAAGCATTTGATCATAGTGTTCTGTCTTCTACCATATTATTAATCAATTCTTATTGAAATGATTTAATCTGCATTATAAAATTGTAAGATTGTAAATATTCATATTTCATTGGGTTTTTTTTTCGTTTCGTTCAGTGCATTATATTGTGCTGTTGTACCACTGTCAAAAACTAGGGCAGGGTTGGACATCTGCTTACATGTTCAACCCTGGCCACATTCTGAATGTGCCTGTCAAAAGACAGGAGCCTGTAATTCAGTCATTGTCATTTGTTGCTGTATATCAGATTTGTTTTTTTTCACGTCTTTTATAATGGGTTTGGCTCAGTGTTGAGGACTGTTGATGACTTGATCTCTTTTGGAGAGTTGTCTCATTGGCAATCATACCACATGTTCCTATTTTTATATTGGTAGAATCAAAAGCTGAGGAACCAACTATATTGTCAGACTAGGAAATAATATCACATCAAGAAATAAATCATCATAGAAACAGAAGTTTTACCTTTAGAAGGACGTCTACCACATCTTTGTAGCCATATTGGGCGGCCATGTGTAAGGCTGTGTCTCCCAGACTGTTCTATTAACATAAAATATAATTCTAAATCATTTAATATACAAATTAAATAACTAAACATCATATTTTTCATCTTTTTGGTCATTGTTATGATTTTGTTTGCTTGGTTATTACAAACCTATGTTTTGCTGTTTGATATTTTAATTTAAATATGTCTTTTGATTGTTATCTTAAAAAAAATGTTTATAAAGAATTGAATTTCTGGATATGGACCTTTGTGCTGCAGTGTCTGTTTTGTGATATATTTGTTTTCTCTCAGAAAGTGTACAGTTTAAACTATCCTTGCAGTATTACACAAAGGTTATTTGTTTTTTCGTTCAATGTTTAAGTATAAATCAGACAGTTGATCTTCTATTTTGAATTGTTTCCCATTTTTTCTAGCTATTTACTCACACCTACATAACAAGAAATACTCGCATCATTTTACATTACTGTGGATTCATTTATTTTCGTGGGTACCAATTTTCGTGGTTTGAGGAAAACTTGCATATTCGTGGAAATTCAACTTCGTGGTTTTGACAAAGTATGCATATATTCCTTTAGAAAGTTTGCAATTCGTTGAATATTTAAATTCGTGGTTTCCCAGTACCCACGAATTCCACGAAAATTGGTATCCAACGAATAATAATGAATCCACAGTATTAGAAACAAACTTAATACAAATATCTGTAAACCTTTTGTTGTTTCTAGGAATTAGGGGTTTATTTTGCAATAATTAGGAGTGGTAATTGAACAATATTTATTTCTAAATTTTACTAAGTTCAATCGGACAACTTATCTTCTTAACAGTTAATCTAAAGTGTTAATCATTTTAAACATTCTATATCAGCACATGTGTTGTAATGAGTCATTGACTCACGAGAGTATTGACTTATCAGGTAACATTCCATGTATGGTAAAGCTTCATATATAAAGCTTATAGGTCAATCAACTCATAAATCATACTTAAATGTTATCTTTGTTTATATAAATATTTAATCTTTTACACAAATAAGCTGAAAAAATCATCCTTATTTTTATAAATAACAATTGCATGTCTATTGTGCAATGTTCAATATGATCAGGAAGACTTTTAAATATTTTACTTGAGCACTTTCTTAATTTCCTAGCCTAAAAATTAAATTCAAATTGTTCAAAATTTGAGCAAACAAGCACAAGGCTAGTATGGCACCATGTTTCCAACCAAATAGGTTACCAGAATTGTACATTTGTTATACATGTAAATGAAGGCATCAAAAATACTAGACTTTCAATTTTATACACCAAACACTTGTTTTATGTACAAAAGGCTCATCAGTAAAAGAACTGATTTGTTTATCTGTTACTGATTTGTTTTTGTTCATTTTTAGTACATAAATTAGGCCATTAGTTTTCACGTTTGAATTGTTTTACATAGTCATTTCAGGGCCTTTTATAGTTTACTATGCAGTATGGGCTTCACTTATTGTTGACGGCTGTACGGTGATCTATAGTTGATAATTTCTGATTCATTTGATCTATTGTGGAGATTTGTCCCATTGACAATCATACCACATCTTCTTTTTTATATTAGACAAAGCTGTTTCCACAACAAAAATTGTACAGAATAAAATTCAGTTCTTCTTAGAAAACCACAACAAACAAACAATAAAATTGAGAATGGAAATAGGGAATATGTCAAAGAGAACACACCCTGAACAAAGAGCAGATAACAGTCAAAGGTCACCAATGTGTCTTAAATGGAGCAAGAAAATACAGTACCAGGAGGCAGGCCTCAGCTGTTTTCATATGCTGTAAGGATAGGGTCACCATACTACATTTACAATTGAGCTTACATCAAAACTGTTTCTAGTGGTGATAAACGAATTAGTTTCAATTGAAATCCAGGAAAAAAATTACTGTCCTGGTGTCAGATTAAAGGATGTGTCAATTTATTGATGCTACTTTACTGTGTGAGGCAGATATAAAACTTCTCTCATTAATACATATAACAATGAAACTACAACAATACAGGAAGAAATACAATGTGAAAGTCAAGAATTTAAAGTTTTCAAGGAAGTACATGTTACTATTTTAAGACCAATTACTAGTTACATAAATCTCTCTTTTCTGTAATGGACAGTGGTTTTATAGAATAGAAATATTCCAATTCCACTCAACCTAATTGAAATTGGTGTAACTGCTTGTTGAAACACAGATTTTCAAAACAACAATTTTACATGTAGACTTAAACTGGGTGATTTAAAATTCTTTCCTTTTTTAATTAACAAATTTCTATATTTCTGTTTCTAAACAACTCATAAGATTTATTTTTAAAACTATTATATATTGAAATCTTTTGCTGAGTCTTAAATAGTATTGTACATCTATAGCATAAAAGGGGTGTTGGCATTTGAAAATGCAAAGAAAAGTTACGAGATTTCATCATATCCTTTCTAGGCTGCAAAGTGTGGAGAAATTTATACTGCATGCATGGTGCCCAAATAAAACAATAGACATTTACCTGTACATCTATAGGGATGATAGCATTAGTAAATGTTAAGAAGAGGGTACAGATTTCATCGTATCCCTTCCATGCTGCCAAGTGTAGCGGAGTACAGCCGCTGTTATCTTTGGAACTGACTGAGGCATCCAGGTTCAACAGGCATTCTACTGCTGATCTGTAAAAATATTCACAAAGGTTAAACATTTCTAAATATGAAAGGGCATCAGGTATAAAGTTGACATAAATTCAAAATATTTTTCAATATTTTTGTTTCAAATATTTATAAAATCTGACTGATGGAATAATATTTGGCCTTCATATTAACAGTCGGTAAGTTGTAATTTGTCAAAATAAGTTCAATAACATCACTGATATTTTATTGGCTTGCAAGTCAATAATTGAACTCATTTGAATCTGTTTAATTGTCAACTTCAATTTGACCCTTTACTCAGGGGATGGGTTGTGCATGGGGTAAGCATGTTTAGTGTAAAAAAAGAAAAGGATGTCAACATTGTAAAGGGAAACAAGGCAGCCAATAGAAAGAACTCTTTTTGTTGACTAATTCTGCCCACAAAATTAATTCCAATGGCAGAAATTACATATGGCCTTGAAATCAAACAAACCTAGAAATTTCAACATTTACAATTACACATGTGTGACCATTAGAATGCTTTGGAGATAATCCTTATGGTTTATTTGAGGGCAACTAGTCTAAAATACACATGAAATGCTCATACAGTATCACTAATTTTAATTGCTAATTGCAGTTTCATTTGGACTTTTTGTAATTTGGATAGACATTCTAGTATGTTTATATAAATACATTATGAGAATGGGAGTCCAATGAGTTAACATTAATTTGACTGCTAATGCCCCTTTTATTTGTATTTGTATATTAAATGAGTTGAAACTTAAAACTAATTTAGTACACTTTTGACACCTTTTTACAGATCAATGGTATGAAGATCTTTTTCTTTAAATCCTTTTAATTCCTATTCATAAAAGAAAAGACATAATGTGTATGTAAAAAAAAAATTGGACGTTATTTGATATCAAACAAATTACATATGTACACCAATTATATAATGTTGCACATTCTTATTCATATCTTTTTCTACCAAAGATATTATGAATATGAAGTTGTCTTTTGAAATGCCCACATATACATGTTGTGATCTGTTCACATAGATGGTGATAAATTGTTACTTTACGATAACATTATAGATTATTTAAGATGTTTCTTTCACTTTCTTGTAAACTGCAGTTTAATTGTAAAATTGTAAAAAAATAGGTACAATGTAATAAATTCACACAATTTTATTGCCATAAATATTACAAGTATCATAAAATTGAAACATATACATATATATTTATTTAATTTTATACAATTCCAAGAAGTATAAATGTAGTAATATACTTTATTGTATAACAGACATTCCATCATCTATGACAGAACTTCCCTATATATATGTCAGGCTCAATAAGGAGAGTTTATCATTGGGAAGTAGAATATAAAGAACATTAAATATTTATGATCTTCTGATAAAAATTATCTTATTTCATCAATAATTTAACCCTTATCAAGCCATAAACAAAATATAATACACTGAACAAAAAAATAGCTATCCTTAAACATTTGATGGCCTTTTATTTCATGTCATATATTATACCAGGTCCAAAGTCTGATTATATAGCTGTTTAAACCTTTGTTGTGTCATAAAACAAGGAGTGACAAAAAGTTAAATAATATCTCTGAATCAGATTAAACACCATGTACAAAGTCTACTTACAGTCTATTTAACTAGTATTGTGGAATCATATAAAAACACCATGTGCAAAGTCTACTTACAGTCTATTTAACTTGTGGAATCATATACATAAATATTATTCTGTTGACACAGAGATATGCCTCATCTGTCAGCAGAAAATTCATAAAAAAAAACTGAACAAACAAACAGACGGCAAACATACCCACAGATCAGAAAACATAATGCCCCTCTACTATCGTAGGTGGGGCATAAAAATCATTTGTAGAGAAAACAAAAAGAATATGAATCTTATTATTTCCACAGTATAAATTCTTCCGATTTCCAAAGCTTACACTTTATTTTCAAAACTTAAGTTAATAGAAAGTCTACATGTACATACATTGTAGCATGTCAATTTACAATTTATTTCTCTCCTTTTTTTTTTTAACGATAAATCTTTTATTGCACATTTCTCTGCTGTTTAACAATTTATTTCTCTGTATAAATTCCTTCTTAAACTTCTTGGATATCTTCAAGCATGACCAAAACAAGTGTGGAAAACTGATTATTAAAGTGAATTTTTAAAGTCCAAGGACCATAAATAATAAATACTCTCCACAAAATTATCAGGCCTTAACAAAATTCGAACTTGATCTGAAACTTGTCATGATAAAACAATATATATAAATATCAAATCAATATCTTCAATCACGAATGAAAAAAGTGTGGAAAACTTATTTGTCGGACTGACAGACAGAGTGCAAACCTTAAGTCACCTTCTACTTCATGGTAGAGGACTAATGATGATCACTGATTCTCACAAAAACAAATAACTTTGTGGAACGTACTAAATGAATTAGTAAGACACTCTGGTTATTAGACAGAAAACAATATGGACATATTTTGTCAGCCTAATGAATGGTCATATGTTACTCTGTGTTAATTGACAGAAATTATTGCTGTATAACACTGTATTATTTATTGATTAATCTCACAGATTTATAACATTTAGATTGTCACTTGATAATCAATAGCTGCTATGCTGGGATGGTTTACATCTTGTCCTGGTATAGCAGTAATTTGTATAAGGCTTTATAATCAACAACTGAAGATATTATTCTTGTATTACCGTAACAATTTGATTTTTGTAACCTTATCAGTTTTATCTGGCTTCGATTTTACTAGAGGTAGAAAAAAATTAGCATTTGATCCTCTAACATATTGTACTGTAAATGTTCATATTTCAACATTGTTTGTTTAAGGAATTAAAAGCTATATTTGGGACTATGTAAGAACCATCCTTTATTAGGCATTGACCTTGAACCTTGTTCCATGTAGCAACTTTTCATGATAACATAAAACTTTTTCCTCGTCCGTTTTCAAAGTCAAAAATCCAAAAAAGTATGCAACATATCCAAATGATCTTTGGTACCATGTATCAGGGGTATAAAATCTATCTTGTATTAGAAGAACCATGATTTACTATTAACCTTATAGGAGTTATTCTCCCAATAACAAAAAACACTGTTATCACTACTCCTCATAAACTATAAGACTTAGCGGCAAATGTTTTTTATTAAATGTTCCTTGCAAAATGTCGCAACTTCAAATAATTTTAATCGAAGCGATCCAGTGACTTATTGTAGGAGTTTTTTCCCCTTGAATATTTTACTTTTCAGTATGCATATAAATCTCATGAACCGTAAGTTGTGAAGATCTGGGGTCTTTTGATATGAAATCATTGGACCATAGCTTGAAAATAGGTCAAGGTCAAAGATCAAGGCCATATTTTAGATTTTCACATGTCTTTGATTTCCCTATAATTCTTGAATGGTTATAGATACAGAAAATTTCAGTAGTGAAAAATGCTTGGTACTTCAAGGGGCAACTTCGTAACATTATGACTGTATTGGTTTTACCCTTATGTAAGGGACATAACCCCCATTGATAGTTTATAAAAAAGCCATTATTAGGCAAAACTCTTAAACAAAAGGTCCTTGACCAAGAGGGTCTTTTGCAATTACATTGTGGAGAAATGACCTTGATGAAGGTCACAAGGTCAAAGGTCATGTACTAAGTGGCAAATTATGTGATTTTGGCACTATTTAAAGAGTTTTATCCATCAATCAATCAACCAATCATTCAATGCATGTTCCTGTTTCATGTGTTTAATACACGGGTCCAAGATCTCATTTGTTTCTTTTTCGCTTGTTTCAAGAGGTCCTATCCAATGTGTTTAATCAACCAACCAAACAACCAACCAATCAATCAATCAATCAATTGATCAATCAATTAATCAATCAATGTATGTTTCCGTTTCATGTGTTTAATACAGGGTCACAGGTGTCATTTGGTTTTTTTTTCGCTTGTTTTAATTGACCCAATCCAACGTGTTTGATTGATCAACCACCTAACCAACAAACAAATTGTCAACCAATCAATCAATCAATGCATGTTTCTGTTTCATGTTTAATATGGGGTCCAAGGTCTCACAAATTTGTGTTTATTTTCTCACTTTTTTAATTGACCCTATCCAACGTGTTTAATTGATAAACCAACCAAATTGTCAAACAATTAACCAACCAATCATTAAATCAATCAACCTACTAATCAATAATTGCATGCATGCATGTTGTCGTCTCATGTGTTTAATACGGGGTCCAAGGTCTCATTTGTTGTTTTTTTTCCCGCCTGTTTCAAGGGACCCTATCCCACGTGTTTAATTGATCAACCAACCAACCAATTAATCAACCAACCAATCAACCAACTAATCAATCATCTCATGCATGTAGCATGTTCCGTCTCGTGTATTCAATACAGGGTCCAAGGTCTCATTTGTTGTTTTTTTTCGCTTGTTTCAAGAGACCCTATCCCAAGTGTTTTAAGTTATAAACCAACCAACCAATCAATCAATATGTATGACAGTGTATTTAAAACAATATGGAAGGAAAAAACTCTCAATTATTCAAGAAGAAATCAATTTTAATCTTGTTCTTACATCTCTTCTGAAAAAAAATCCACATGTACTCTGAAACTATAAGTCCAATCGACCCCAAAATTTGCAGTCAGCAGGGCATACATGTACTACAAGTTCATGAAACAACGTGGTGCAGATATCTCTCAAGAATTTTCCTAGAGAAAAGAAATGAAAATGCCGTAAAAATCGCTTGCTAGGTAAATAAATCGAAGTGAAACCCTACAATAAAATGTCCGCTCCTAGATTGAAATACTAACTGTTGCTGAAAAATGTACATTATAAGAAAATAATCATTAAATGTGTTTTTAAGTTACACCGGATCAATTAAATCCAAAGCATACACTGCTGGTGAACTGTGATCAAAATGTCAATATCCTACAATGAGAAAAGAAATTACATTGTGTACATTCCGTCTCTATACATGTTGTCTGTTCAACATCCCCACCTAAAAAGAAATAAATATACTAAGTTTTCCTTATTATAAACCTGCGTCACCTGATGTCTCCTCAATTTAGCGCGAGAGTCGTGCGCTGGACCTGAAATAAATTAAAACTTTCCAAACTAAACATGCAAATTCTCCAGTAACACAATAACTTGAATAAGATAGACCCCTTACAAAAACAAACAAACAAACAAACAAACATACACACACACACGCATACCAATCAATCATGTTTCAAAGGGGGAAAAGACCATTTACAATTGCTTTTTAAAAGCAATTGATTTATATTTTTACCTGTTTTTTATTTTATCAGAAGATCAAAGGATGTAGGCTTCCAATGAAGAAACTCTAATGTCTTAGTAAATGCTTCTAGTGTGAGTTTTGAAGGTTACCCAACATTGTAAAATCAAAGAGCAGAATGCTCTGAGGGATACGATTGCCATAGTTTTCATTGACACATGTATAGCAGTTCTGCCAACTTTTCATTAAGCAAATGCGTGAGATTTGGCCAAAATTGAAAAGATCAAGGATACTGCCGCAAAAAAATGAAGCGTGAGTCTCACGCATTATGAGTGAGACTAATGCATGTTCAAATTTTTTGGCAGCCCTGGTACAGCTGGATAGTATTATTTTCAAAACTAATTCAACTGCACATGCAAAATGTAATAATCTGAATAAGCACTCAACTTTAAAAATAGCCAATCCCAGATACAAGTGTATGAGCAATGTACCTATTGTGTTCTATTTTTGTACTATCAATTCCAAGTTTGCTTTCCACAGCAGTCACTGAGAGTGCAGTGTTCTAGGATTCCCATTACCCGTTACCCGGGGTAAGTGGATTAGGACAACGGGTAAGTCATTTTTTAGCCTTTGTCACCCGGTGGTAAGTCAATTGTCAAGTTCGGGGAAGCCAAAAACTCTTGAAATTTCCCGGTCCTCTTCAATTTTCCCATATCTGCTTTTTATTTTTATTAAATCACGAGAAAAAACTTTGATAAAAGATCGAAGATTTTGTCGATGTCTATCGGCGCTTTTATTCAAGCACTCGTTTACTAGGTGTAATCAAGCGCAAAAGAGACCACATTCTTCTCCTATCATTCTAAAAGTCGGTCACGGTGTCGGTAAAATCGGAAAATCCGGATTGATAACTGGTGCTTAAATCGGGACATAAACGATTTTTTTTCTTGTCATCGGAGGAAAATAAACTTACAGTTGCATTTATTATAGCTCTTAATAAATGACATAGTAATAACTATAACATATTTGTCAAATTTAGTAAGAAATCGTTTTTTTTAAATTTTGTACAAAATTCAATCGTATCCGAATCCAGCTTTGTTCAGACAAACTTCACAACATACAATTAAAGCATGTCATAAAAGTTTTTAAATTTAAAATCTATGTGCAACAGCGGCCCCCAGACCCCCGGCCATAAGGGCGGCGAGCTAAAGCTCGCAGCAGCGGACAGCGCTTTGCGCCGTCCACATTGGTTGGCGGATTTAACTTTTAGATGTGGGTAAGTAATTTTTTTATTGATCTTACCCGTGGTAAGTCAAGGTGCCAAAAAAATCCTAGAACACTGGAGTGAGAGAAGGTATTTCACTTCGTATCTTATCACTGTTAATTCTAGGAGGAACCCCATTTCTAACTCTTTAAATATTAATTTCCTTTGGGTCAGTGGGCATGACTCCTTTCCGTACACACTCCTCTGTTTAAATTGAGATCGTTTTGAATATAATACGACGTTTATCGACATCTAACGAGTTAATTTTTCTTTAGGAGCCTATTGTATTTCGATTTGGCGGAAAATACTTCCAGAAGGGAGACAACTCGAAACGATAATATGGAAGACTCCATTTCGGCTGAAGGGGTGTTAGGTAAACTGTGGACTACATTAATTTTAATTTAAATGATGCATATGATTTGAAATAATGCAACAACAATAACCCTCAATAGCAGACAGACATAGAAAGAATCCCATGAGTTTCAAATTAATCAATGAAGCGGGGAATCCAGAGCAACCACTCAATCTGATACCCCTTGAAATCAAGAAAACTATACGCATGCGCATTAATACATAAACAAACCCTCGACTTGCGATTTGGAACAAGAACGTTTATTAAATGGTTCTCCATTTCTTTATCGGAGAGTACAGTATCAAATATCAGTTTCATAACGGTAAAATCTGGAAAAACTCCACTTCAGTTCTTATATGACAGAAATAGAATCATCGAAATTCAGAGAACTCTCGCATTTATCAAAACTAGGGAATTCCCTCTGACGTGTTTCTAAATTTATAAAAACACTAAATATAAATACTGCTTAATTCTGATTTTACGTGTTGTTAAAAACACGCATATAGGTCAAGGGAAATATCAAACATGAAGATTATGAGAAGAACATTACAGGAAAGTTGTTTATGTTCAATCCTGCCTGTTTTTACCTTTTAAAGCAAGACAATCATAAGAATCTGAGATGTTGCTGAATGTTTAGAATAAAACGGTTGACGTGAGGGATTGCAGCCCTGAGTCAGCGGTAAAAGTCTACAGATTGCTTGAAAGCAATCGTATCCCAAAAAGGGGAAATCTTTATGACTAATTTAGAGGATAAATAAGTTTCATCAAAATAGAAATTCTTCATTTTGTTTTTTGCTGAATTCAGCAAAAAAAATCAGATTAAAATAAAATATATATGCTCTGATGATAAAATGTCCCATTAATTCACTAAAATATAAGAATTAACATATAATAGTTTAATCGTGTGTAACACATGACTTACTTGTGAAAATTGCATGTACATGTAAGGTACTGTATCTAATTAACATAATCAGAGCAAGCAGAATTAGAAAGATTGTTATGAAAGTGCAAATGATCAATGCCTAAATTTTGTAATGCTCCATAGGCCCCTGCACATGTGATTACATGACTTACTTGTGACCATTAAGTGTTGCCAGGTGCAGTGGTGTGTATCCCTCCCTATCAACACAGTTGATATTAATTGATCCTTTCAAAAAACTGAAATAAAAAAAGGGAAAAAATTAAAGACATTCACATATGAATGAAAAGAGGTATACATTTGTAATATTCACTCTGCATCTACAAACATTACCCTAGTGTTATGCCCCATCATACATTGTCATAACTGCTGGGCCATCTACATCAGTGGCCGAAGAAACACAATTTTTAAGTGCGATTTGTAAAATTGAAACGCCAAAACTTCTGTGATCGCACAACAATCATTTGGATGAAGATTACATAGATTTGTTTTTCTTTTGTAAGTATAACACACGATTGACATTGCTTGTGAAGTGAACTCAATTTTTTCTGTTTGATTATAGGTTTATGCTGAATTGAAACATATATATAGACTTTTAAAAAAATCTTGCATCTTTTGGAGGATATCAATCCAGGAAAGTGGAAGGATATCATGATTGTCAGTTTATTGTCTAATTTTGTATGCCATAACCATTTAATGTAAATGTGTTTGTGCGAATAAAATATTGTCTATTGTATATTGTCTATTGTTTACTGGAAGTGGTGCGGCCTAGTAAAAACAGCAAACAGAAAGTAGAAAAAAAATGTTTTGACTTCAGGATTACGTAACTTTTTATTCTTCGTGGCATGACCCACTTTTTTTTTCGATTAAATCACAATTTCACATTAGTACATACATGATATGAACATGGAAATTTTTTTCTATGTAGCATTTTTTTATTTTTTTATTTTCAAAGATCAGCTGTTTTGCATGTAAGCCCATGGAGCAGTCAATTACAAGACTGCAACCTTTAGACTCAACAGGTCAAGACCACAAATATATTTTCAATATTAAGAAATGAATGTTAAGATAACACAGGATGTAGAGTCTTGAGGAGGGGCAGTTTGTCACCTTGTAAACACTTGACTAGCTGTACTTTGACGTTTCTTTGAGGTAATTTTAACAATAGCTTCAACATCTCCAGATTTGGCTGCCTCAAGAAGATCCTGGTCCTTGCTACTGATTACGCTTTTTATTTTAAATAAAGCCATTTTTCTCCATCATTTTTATCCACTTCCTGAATAATACAGCAGCTCCATCTAGTTTCATTTTTGAATCGGCAAATTTTATTGGTCAAAAGGTAATATTTTTATCGAACGAATACACATTTCTAATCGAAAGTGTCACGAATGTTAACTTGATAATGATTGGACGTTTTCCTTAAACTAATCCAATGAAAGCCCCGGATCTACATCTTTGTGACGTTATTTTTAGTAATCAGATGTAAACAGTAGGAAAGAAACAGCTGTATTTTGGTGTTGAAGAGTGCTGCTATATTAAATAAAAAGAGAGACTAGGAACATCAACGATGACAAAACCTTTAACAGTGGTAATTTTTCATTATTATTGCTATTCAATAGCTCCGTATTTTTTATGATACTTTGTTCTTTTGATTAAAATATATATATATACGTAAATAACCATTGAAGGTCAGTTCTGTGACCCACTTAATTTATTTGTAAATATTTGTAAACAAATAAATTATATGTAATTTAACAGTTTTCTATGACTAAAATATTAAAGGGTTTCTTTACATAGTTAACTTTTGATAATTTAGATGGATATATTGAGTATGCAACGTGATATAAACGCGTTTTAGTGGTTACATTGTCAACAATGAGCAGAAGTTGAAACGTTGCCAAAATTGACCACAAAAAAACACACATCAGTTTTTGTTTACACTCTTCACATGTATCGATGCCTTAATATTTTGAGTCAGGACATTAAATATTTAAATCAGATTTTTTTTTATCTTCCATCCCATATACTTCACCACTGATCAGAGACATTTTAATATAAATGACTAATGAACATGTGATGAAACTATCATTATATGTCACGTGGTAAAATACATCAACCATATCCATATACACTAGAATGAGTATGTGCTTACTATTTAACTAGACTTATCTGTTAAACTTTTATAATGTCAGTGAAGCACTTAACATGCTGAATGGTACCAGGGACTTACTATTTAACTAGAATTATCTGTTAAACTTTTATAATAGTCAGTGAAGCACTGAACATGCTGAATGGTACCAGGGACTTACTATTTAACTAGAATTATCTGTTAAACTTTTATAATAGTCAGTGAAGCACTGAACATGCTGAATGGTACCAGGGACTTTCTATACTTTTTTTTCACCTCTGAACTAGTCCAAATAATTATGATGTCTGGCAAGGCTATTTTAATTTTTTTCTGGGACGCCTTCCTACATCAGACGTCATAATTATTTAGACTATAAGGAAGGCGCCCCAGAAAAAAATTAAAATAGCCTTGCCAAACGTCATAATTATTTGGACTACCTCTGAACATGCTGAATAGCAGCTGCCGTGCATGTTTACATTATACATTTTGTAGTTTAAAATTACTCCTACTACTTGCCATAGTGGAGGTGGCATTAAATTTTACCAGTGGCGGATTTACCGGGGGGGGGGGGGGGCACAGGGGGCAAGTGCCCCCCCAGTTTAGGTCACCAAAATAAAATATTCTATCATAATTTTATTGTTACTGAATCTTCTTATCTAGAGCGGAAATGATTCACAGCTTGATTATAGACTTCTTAAACTGGCCGTTAATTAATGCCAGCGTCCACATGCGTGATTTATGACAACTTATCGATGGGTGTGTAAATATTGACACCTTGTTGTGTTTTTAATGTCTCTTTGCAAGCTTAAATTATGGAAAATACATTTACATGTTGATTGGAATAGTACGAATTGTTATTGGTTTATAATACAATAGATCGATTACCAGGTGAAACTTCTGATCTGTGTTTTTAAAGAATATGTACAAATTATATGTTTAATATCGATAATGTTGGTATACATCTATATTTAGGTACTTAGTTTCTCTTCATTCAAAAATACAACTACCATTTTTTTTTTTTAGAATTTATGTTTTTTCTCTCTTAAAAACTGTCTTTTTGTGAATTTATTCAGCAACAAATCAAATAATTTATTTTTTAATACCACACACGTTTGTTTTTTAAATGGAATGTCCTATTTCCATGTTTCCTTCCCTCTTTTTTTCAAGGGAAATCGACAACCCCTCTTTTTCTACCGGTCGAGGAAAAACATGATGAATTGACATTTTCTTATAAAAAAAAATCATTAATAAAATGCTAAATTATTTTCCTAAGATCTATTTTGTAACTGATTCTGGGACTTAATCATTTCTTTAAATGCCTGAGCATGCAGTTATATTGTTTATATTTTTCTTGTTTCAATTGCCATGTACATGTATGAGGCTAAAAAAAGTGGTCACCATTTGTAAGGATATGAAGGTGTTTTACAGATATTAGAATAATGTACAAAAAAGTAAGTCTGGAAGCGAGGCCAAAAAAATATGGAGGTGATGAAGAAAATATTGATTGATTGTATGTTGTTTAACGTCCAGTGGCAAATATTTGATGCATGTTAAGGACAAATATAATAAAGATCAATTGGCAGGAACAGAAAGTATAAAGTGAAATAGTAAAAACAATAAAAGATCTAGAAATATAGAGATATAGACACGATGATCTGAACCCCACCCTCTAAAAAAAAACACAAAAAAAACACACACTCACACTCGCATATACGGTAAATATATCTCTAAGAAATTGAAAATTTTGGTTTCATGGTGCCCCCCTAGACATCAAGGTTCTGGATCCGCCCCTGGTTTTACCCTTGTCCATCATCTGTAGTATGTCTCATTAGGGTCTAAGCGTGAAGCGGGATTGCCAAATTTTTGTAAGCATGATACATGAAAGTCAAATTATTGTGCCGTGAAAACAGGAAATTACAAAAAAATGAGAACTGCTTTCTTACATAGTGTAAGTGGGATACAGGAATCTGACAAAACAGTAAGCGTGATCCGTGATCAGAACCCCCCAATATCGCAAGACCCCCTCTGTAGATACCTCCATAAATTGGTTTCCACTCTCTAACTAGTAACTAAAGTTTGTCTCAACCAAATGTTATGAAACTTTTACACAATGCTTACTACCACATAACACAGATCAAGTTTGAAATTTGGTGGCATATAACTCTTTTAAAGTTATGCCCCTTTACAAATGGAAAAATTATTGAATTTTTGGTTTCTGTTCTCTAATTTAAAAAAAGGAGATGTGGTATGATTGTTAAAATTTAGTTTGTCACAATCAAATCTTATGGAACTTATAATTTGCTTATAACCATACATAATACGGATCAAGATGGAAATTGGGTGGCGTCACTTTTATCATTCTTGAGTTATTCACCTTCATAAACATAAAAATCTATGCTGAATTTTATGTTTTGTTCTCTAACTTTAGTTTGGCTCAACCAAATGTTATGAGAACTATAAACAATGCTTATTACCACATAATACAAATTAAATTTGAAATTGGTAGGCGTCACTTTTATTGT
Organism: Mytilus galloprovincialis; assembly: GCA_037788925.1. Classification (NCBI taxonomy): domain Eukaryota; kingdom Metazoa; phylum Mollusca; class Bivalvia; order Mytilida; family Mytilidae; genus Mytilus; species Mytilus galloprovincialis. Next base: position 1,252,541 of record CM075341.1, on the reverse strand, counting down.
TCTTGATTTATGTCCCCCTATAGCATAAAAGTTGCTGAATTTTTACTGCTCTATAGTTATGTCTGTTTACACTTTACAAATGGAAAAATTGCTTAATTTTTCGTTTCTGTTCTCTAACTTAAGTTAGTCTTGAAAAGGGCTCAGGGTAGCACTAGTTAGGAAAAGAGCAAGTGGACAGCTCTTGTTACAACAACCTAGCTGGAACACTGTATACATGTACATGTAACACAATACTTATTACGTCAAAACTCAGATCAAGTAGGACCTTAGGGGTATTATGTCACTTTTACCCTTCTTCAGTTATGTCACTTTATACATCTAACTTAAAATGATATACAATGTATATGCAAGCGGGGGCATCATCTGATTCCCATGGAAAAATTCACCATTTATTTAAAGTTTTAATACACATGTACAAATGTAGCTAGTTTTACACTTTTAAAAGTCTTTCAATGCTTTCTGTTGCCGTAAAAAATGTCATCCAAACAAATATTGAAAAATAAAATACCGGTATACGACAAAACCCCAAAATGAATGAAAACATGTACTGATGTAGATAAGTTAAAAAAAAATAATGAAATACTTGTTTGTCTGAAAAATGATGTATCCTGTCTTACTAATATAACTTGTTCTTTTAAAAAAAGTTATCTTCTTATATCCTATTTATTAATAAGCATGATATAAAGCTTCTTGGTACATTGTAAAGGGACAAAGCTTTGATAATCTTGTCTATACATGATCTATTTATAAATGCTTATTTGTAACTTCTCCAAATAATAATATTGCTCTAATTTTGCAACTGATATATCATGCTCTTAAGGGATGGTTCAAATACAAAAAAAATAATTACATATTCATGTAACATATATATATATTCTCTCAATTTTATTTTAATTATTTTTCAGTTGAAGAGTGTTGGGCCAAAGTTGGTTCCGTTCTTCAAGACATGTGCTATTTTCTTCGTTCTGTATGGCAATGAACCAGCAGCCTGCGGGATAGTTTATTGTATACTGAAATGTCTTCCCGTCATATCCCTAATCTTATTTATATTACTGGATGGAATGAGCTTGTCCGAATCGTATTATAGGTATTCCAGAAGAATCTTGATTGGACTGATATTTTCATGCTTTGGAGATGTATTTTTGGTATGGAAACATAAAGGCATGAACTTTGAACTTGGACTACTCATGTTTGCTGTTGCCCAAACCGAATATGCACGTGCTTTCGGATGGAGACCTTTCAATCTGTATGCTGGTGGAACCTTTGCAATACTTGGAGCAGCCGTTTACTACTTTTTAAGTTCAAGTTTGGATGGTATAATGTCCTATCTAGTGGCCCTGTACATCACGCTTATTTGTACAATGGCCTGGAGAGCAGTCGCTAGAGTCCAGATATTCGATGATTTCAGAACTTGGTGCAAGCTATGTGGTAGTTTTGCAGCTATTTTCTGTCTGCTTTCTAAAACTACAAACTTTGAACTGCTTTTTGGATTAGTTCTTTTTGCAGTTGCTCAAATTGAATACGCACATGCTTTTGGATGGAAAAGTTTGAACCTGTATGTTGGCGGATTGATTGCGGTTCCCGGGTCAGCTGTGTACTATCTTTTAAGTACATATGTTGGCGACATGGTGTCCTACATGTATCTAGTGGCCCTATTCATTACACTTGTTTGTATTATGGGTTGTAGAGCTGTAGCTAGGTTCCAGTTACTGGACGATTTATGGACGACTTGGGGTAAGCTGTTTGGTTGTATAGGAGCTATGTTCTTTGTCCTGTCTGATCTGACAATAGCAGTGGATAAGTTTTGTTTTGATGTACCATGTGCACACCAGATAATCATGCTGACATATTACGCTGCCCAGGTGTTGATTGCACTGTCTGTTGTTGATAGTCAGGTTGATGAACTCTTGAACTCAAACCAGAAGAAAACAGACGGTCCGATTGATAAACTCTTCAAGAGAACTGCCAATTATCTATCACAAACTCTACACCCTGTACACCATGTACATGTACACCGGGAACACCCTATACACCATGTACACCAGGAGTGATTGAGCCGGAGTTAGAACTCTATATTTCCAGAGTTAGATTTAAGTTTATTCCAAGTGAAGAAAACAAATCTTTGAAATTAGTGTACCATGATTCAGTCATATTCACCGTAAACCAGAAATAAGATATCTGAATAAACATGATACTACTCGTACAATGATGATAGAGACACACTGGTCAAAAACTGTGACACGGAAATACTCAGAACCAACGTGTTGTATGTGGTTGTATTATATACCTTGTTGTGTAAACCCATTATACTGCCACTAGTTTGTCAAATACATGTACATGTATGTTACGTATAAATTGTTATTGCCAAAAATAATGATCAATTTGTCTTTCATTTGTTACATTTTACCATGGTTACAGTTATTGTTCATTTTATCATGTTTATAGAAATCAAAAGTTACAACGGAAACAAAACTTACCAAAAAAAGAAAATTAAATTATATCAAAAGTGTAATGTAATTCAATTTCATTATATCATTTATATATGAAATGTTTTCTTTTTCTTTATGAATTTGAGAGAATAATATGTACACTCATTCAATGTTTTGGCACAGGAAATTTTATTTTATCACCCAATTCAATGCACCTCTGACTGTAAACAGAACATTTACCTTTTCAGCAAAACTGCATTTATATTCTGAAATCAATTGGATTAAAACATTATAGAAGTCTAAGCACAGATTTATAAAGTTAATTTGAAATTCTATTGCTTTTTACATTTTTTGAGTTATGAGCATGTGATGAAATTAATTTGAAATAAATTATTTGCATTATACAAACTTGGCCAACTCTTTCTTGAAATGTACTTAAATTAAGATATTCACATTTTTGATTAAAAAAGAAATAGTCCCCCTTTTCTTTTTACCTCAGTAATAGAAGCTCATGTACAATGTACATCAATATTTAGTCACAAAATGGTACCACCAAAATTATTTATAGAAAAACTAATCAGAGAAATCAATTCAATATAGAAAAATACTCATCAAATAACTTTGAACAACAGATTAAGGGGGCTCGTGGGTATAAATCGACAATTATTTGAAAAAATAATAAACAGTGGCGGATCCAGGGGGGGGGGGGGGGGGGGGGGTTCCGGGGGTGCGCACCCCCCTTTATTTTTGCAGATCAATGCATTTGTATCGGGATATATGTTTTGCACCCCCCCTTTGCCCTGGGTTAGCACCCCCCTTTCGAAAATTCCTGCATCCGCCCCTGATAAAGAATATAGGTCATTGATGAGTTAAAAAAGATATTTCAATATAAATTCAAAAAAAATGCATTTTTTCACTAAAGGGAGATAATTTGAAGCTTTTTCAATTATATAAACATTTTAAAAGTCATGTGGGGCCAAAACAAAATGTTTTTTTGGGTTGATTTTTGTACCATATCATATAGTTACAACTATTAGTGTAATAAATAAAATTTGTAATGAAAAAAAATGTTTAAATTTGTTCTGAATTTTTTGTACCCTTGAGCCTCCTTAATTCACATTTTTTTTTGCAATCCATGAGTTTATTATCAGTGTTGTTCAGTCACAAGTTGAATTTGAATTCTTTGATTATGTTTTTTTTTACTATTATAACATTGATCATGGCAGGCTTATATAAATGGAAATTAACTACATTTATAAAATATAGGGAACTATATCTTTTTCTACACATTCCCAGTTTGATTGTTGCATCAACAATTTTACAATGCCCTACATGTATGTCTATGAGGTCAAGAGGACTGGAATAATCAGATTCATTTCACATGGGAATAATTGGTTTTAATTCACATGGGAATTGGGGTATTTCTTTAATTTGCAATCAATGTAATACTATAAAATAATTTTGTAGCAAATCCATTTTTAACATTCTAGTCATTATAGCTCATACATTTCAGAATTTGAAGACATTAATCCCATGATATATGGTCAAATAACTGGCCTTTCGGATTTTAGTGTAGTGTGGACTATTGATAATCTTGCACTTATTCTGAATTAATTATTTTGTTGCTACCATGATTTTATATTGATTTATGTCCTGAAACATGTTGTGCTGTCTTGGTTTTGTTTGTGTTAATAGTCATTACATTCTATTGTCTCATTATTACATTGTATTATAACATGTATATATATTTACACTCACTGAAGAGTATTATGTATTTTTCTTCTTTTTTCTTGTGTATTGCAGTGTTTAGAAACAAAGATCTGTGTTATCTGTGTGGGATTGTTTTTTGACAGTATTGTAAAGAGCAAAGTATCAGTGTTGTCAGTGTACTTAGTCACTTGATTTTTATTGCAAAATATTGAGAAAAAATGTGCATTGCACCACTCAAATTGTTTTGAATGAAGGGTATTTAAAAGTTTAAAAGATATTTATATTCGGAATAAGTGCAACCACTTATATAAAAGCAATCTTTGATAATTAAAGATGTATAACCAGATCATCGTATGTATATAGAATTCAAGGAAAACATATTATCTTCAAATATTAATGTGGGTTGTTTTGCTTGCTAATTTCAAAATTGATTCAACAAATATTGCATGTATTTTGACAAGGTAGCTTTTGAAAATCCCAGGGGTGGATCAAGTCATAAATATAAGGGAGGGGTTCCCAACCCAGGATAAATGGGGTTCCAACCATATGTTCCCATTCAAATGCATTCATCGTCCAAAAAAAAAGGGGGAGGCGTGTTCAAACCCCTGAGTTGATCCGCCACTGAAATCTGGGAGTTTACCTCTGATACTGAAGGATTAAACTAAAAATTAACAAAATTCAGTAGATTTTTCGAGTCACAAACATTTGCTGATATATCATGTTATCATTCCTATTGTAGCTGACAAGCCATTGTCTTACCTGATATTATGTTTTATTGTCTTACCTGATATGTTTTATTGTCCAACCTGACATTGTATGTTTTATTTACATGTACATGTTTACAATTTATAATAATTTGTTTGTTACATGAAGATATTCTTTCCTTGTACTAATGATTAACACTTCTGTTAGACCAATTGGGGCTAGACACTATAAACATGATAACATTATAGAAAAGGTTGGGTTATATTAAGGTATATATATAGGATTTTTTTTCTGAGACAAGTGCCTGTGCTTATACATTTGGGTCTCAGTTCATAAGAAAAATATATCAAGAATCTGGTACCTAACACTACAGGGAGATAACTCTGTAAAGTCAGCTAAACGTTTTAATTACGTTGTGTTGTAAAAGGAATATTAAGATTCTCAATGATCAAAATTAGTGTTTGTCAAATTGCTATATAACCAGTAATTTTTCTGACAAAACGGTTGGTTCAAAAAATTTTATATTTTAATATTTTTGTTAAAGGGTCAAAGTAAATACTTTGACAAAATTTTATGAAAATTAAACGAGCCAAATTAATTTTAGTGAAAGTGTTGGGTACCACCTTAAATGTAATTAACATTGGAAAAGTGAAACGAAAAGTTGTTGTTATGGGGAAAATATTTGATGCTAAAAGTCCCTTAGTCATTGGAAAAAACCCAAGAAGTCAGGACATTTTACAAAATTCATAAAACTCACCCAAGTACATCCTTTAGAGGATATTCCCACATTTAAGTGTATGTGTACATACCACTGGAGATGATATCAACTCCATTTGTCTCAGAATAATTCTTTCTAGTCTTTTATTTTTAATTTCTATTTTTTGTGGAAAATGTATCAATATGTGTATTATTTTTTAAGTAAGTACAGATTAAGATGTGTACTATGAGGAAAGTTAGTGATGGCAGGAAATAAAAAGACACAACAAAATGATTTTGCTTTTGAAAGAAATAAAATAGGTTCTATGTTACACCTCAGTTGCCACAGATAGAAATGGACCTTATGCAAACATCTGTTAACCTATTTTGGCTTGAAAACATCTCTAAAAAGTCTGTAACTGTTTGAAAATTGAGATATAAGCAAACTGCAAAACAGACTGAAGTTCATCTTTTGTTTGGTATTTGGATGTTCCAATATCAGTCAAAAGTCAAAAGTCTTATACATGCACACATGCACTTGCAGAAAGATAATATCTATTGCAGCTCAGATTATCTGATTATATATATCCTCTGTTATTTTTAGTACACTTATGATTTAAACATTTCATGCCAGGGTCAATGGCAATTATTAGTAAAGGTCAAAATATGATAATGAAAAGGGAACAATATCTTCATGGCTTTCTGTATCTTGTCAATGCACAAAAAATGCAACAATTTAATCATTTGTTATTTTATTATATGTACAACAAAGTCATTGTTGCTATAAATTACATGTACAACAAAGTCATTTTTACTTAATTACATGTACCACACAATCTACACTTATGTTACTTTATGACAAAATAAAAACAGTCAACTATAGAATCATGGAAAAAGGAAATAAGATGATTTATTTTCCAACTTATTTTACTATCTACTGAAGCAATGGTATATATATATATATAGGGATGTCCATTTGTTTGTTTGTTTGTTTGTCCCCTTATATTAGCTCACCTGGCCTAAAAGGGCCAAGTAAGCTTTTGTCATCACTTGGCGTTAGTTATCCTCGGTTTACTTGTACAAATATCTTCTCCTCTGAAACTACTATGTCAAATTAAACCAAACTTGGCCTAAATCATCCTAAGGGTATCTAGTTTCAAAAAAGACCCTGATGTCATTGCCCATCAATCAAAATGGCAACCATGGCTGAAAATAGAACATTGGGGTAGAATGCAGTTTTTGGCATATATCTCTGAAACTAAGCATTTAGAGCAAATCTGACAAGGGGTCAGAAAGGTCAAGAACTATCTGCTGTGAAATTTTCACACACATCAGACAGCCTGTTGTTTGGTTGCTGCCACTGAATTGGTAATTTTAAGGAAATTTGGCAGTTTTTATGCACCCGCAGTAGCAGAAACCCTTGTCCCTCAGTACGTACGTATATATGTACATGTATGTCCCAAAGTTTGTTTCAGTTCTCTAATCTTAGTTTGCCTCATCCAAATGTTATGAAACTTAATATACACAATGCTTTATACACGTACCACATTACACAGATCAAGTTGGAATTTTGATAGCCTCACTTTAACCATTCTAGAGTTATCGCCCTTTATTTATTTTTTTAAATTGCTGAATTTTTGCTTTCAGTTCTCTAACATTAGTTTTCCTCAACCAAATTTTATGAAACTTATACTCAATGCTTATTACCACAAAACACAGATCCAGTTTGAATTTTGGTGAGGTCAAATCAACCTTTCTAGAGTTATGCCCCTTTATAAATGGAAAAATTGGTAAAATTTAGTTACCATTCTCTGACTTCAGTTTGCCTCACCCAAATGTTATGAAATTTTTACACAATAATAACCACAAAGCTCTGATCAAGTTCAAATTTGGATAGTGTCACTTTTACCATTCTTCAGTTATGTCCCTTTATCAGATATGCAGATGAAGATGTTTATTAAAACTTTATTTCCATTAAAGGTCTTATATAATTAAGCTTTTTTTTACAGATTGACTGATTTATTTACAAAAATTCTAAAAACTGACCAGGAACACTGAACGAGTTTGTGCCACGGTGTATTTGTCACTATTATTACATGCCATGGTGTATTTGTCCTTACTATTACATGCGGTCAGCATGGTTTTCAAATTATTAAGAAAATATATTGGTCATTTATAAAAATGTCGAATTTTCAGTACACCCATGCTAAAAATTGTATTTCTTATGGTATTTAAGGGGGCTCGCGGGTATAAATCAATTTTTTTTTCTAATATAGGATTTTGCCAATTTTTTCTATAAATTTAAGCTCACAATCTGCCTCCGAAAGAAGCATACATTTTTGTTAATGTCCTTTTTTTCTGTTGAACTAATAGGAGAAATATAGGTAATATATCGAAATAAAAAATAACCTAATTACAGAAATCACAAAAATTTTATAATTATTTAGTCTATGTACAGCTTATTTGAAAACAATAATAAAAAATATAGGTCACCGATGTGTTAAAAAATATATTTCAATTTTAATGCCAAAAATGTCATTTTTGCACCATAGGGAGATAATTTGGAGCTTTTTCAATGATACAAACATTTTTAAAGTCATCTGGGGTCAAACCAAATCGATTTTTTGGGTTGATTTTTGTACCAAATCATAAAGTAATAACTAATAGTGTAATAAATAAAATTTATAATGAAAAAATAAATATTTAATTATTTGCTGAAATTTTTGTACCCGCGAGCCTCCTTAAATGAAATTTCTTAGGATTTATGATTCAGACCATTAATAATAAACATGATTTAGATCTATTTTGATAAGATTAGAATATATTTAAGTCTGATATCTATCCTGTTACTTTAACTGTCTATCCTGTTACTATTGTTGCTATTGTTAATTAACAGGATAGACAATCATTGTGTAAAACCTCTTCCAGTAGTTTAAAAATTTATATTTCATTTATATGAAATGACATATTTGCTTATTAAAACTTAATATAAAAGTAGCAGCATCTTTATTGTCCCAATATAAGTACGTGATATGCAGCACTCCTTATCTGTAGCAGCATCTTTATTGTCCCAATATAAGTACGTGATATGCAGCACTTCTTATCTGTAACAGCATCTTTATTGTCCCAATATAAGTACGTGATATGCAGCACTCCTTATCTGTAGCAACATCTTTATTGTCCCAATATAAGTACGTGATATGGAGCACTCCTTATCTGTAACAGCACATCTTTATTGTCCCAATATAAGTACGTGATATGGAGCACTTCTTATCTGTAGCAGCATCTTTATTGTCCCAATACAAGTACGTGATATGCAGCACTTCTTATCTGTAGCAGCATCTTTATTGTCCCAATATAAGTACGTGATATGGAGCACTTCTTATCTGTAGCAGCATCTTTATTGTCCCAATATAAGTACCTGATATGCAGCACTCCTTATCTGTAGCAGCATCTTTATTGTCCCAATATAAGTACATGATATGCAGCACTCCTTATCTGTAGCAGCATCTTTATTGTCCCAATATAAGTACGTGATATGCAGCACTCCTTCTCTGTAACAGCATCTTTATTGTCCCAATATAAGTACGTGATATGCAGCACTCCTTCTCTGTAACAGCATCTTTATTGTCCCAATATAAGTACGTGATATGCAGCACTCCTTATCTGTAGCAGCATCTTTATTGTCCCAATATAAGTACGTGATATGCAGCACTCCTTATCTGTAGCAGCATCTTTATTGTCCCAATATAAGTACGTGATATGCAGCACTCCTTATCTGTAGCAGCATCTTTATTGTCCCAATATAAGTACGTGATATGGAGCACTTCTTATCTGTAACATCATCTTTATTGTCCCAATATAAGTACATGATATGCAGCACTCCTTATCTGTAGCAGCATCTTTATTGTCCCAATATAAGTACATGATATGCAGCACTCCTTATCTGTAGCAGCATCTTTATTGTCCCAATATAAGTACGTGATATGCAGCACTCCTTATCTGTAGCAGCATCTTTATTGTCCCAATATAAGTATGTGATATGGAGCACTTCTTATCTGTAGCAGCATCTTTATTGTCCCAATATAAGTATGTGATATGCAGCACTCCTTATCTGTAGCAACATCTTTATTGTCCCAATATAAGTACATGATATGCAGCACTCCTTATCTGTAGCAGCATCTTTATTGTCCCAATATAAGTATGTGATATGCAGCACTCCTTATCTGTAACAGCATCTTGATTGTCCCAATATAAGTACGTGATATGCAGCACTCCTTATCTGTAACAGCATCTTTATTGTCCCAATATAAGTACATGATATGCAGCACTCCTTATCTGTAGCAGCATCTTTATTGTCCCAATATAAGTACATGATATGCAGCACTTCTTATCTGTAGCAGCATCTTTATTGTCCCAATATAAGTACATGATATGCAGCACTTCTTATCTGTAGCAGCATCTTTATTGTCCCAATATAAGTACGTGATATGCAGCACTCCTTATCTGTAGCAGCATCTTTATTGTCCCAATATAAGTACGTGATATGCAACACTCCTTATCTGTAACAGCATCTTTATTGTCCCAATATAAGTACGTGATATGCAGCACTCCTTATCTGTAGCAGCATCTTTATTGTCCAAATATAAGTACATGATATGCAGCACTCCTTATCAGTAGCAGCATCTTTATTGTCCCAATATAAGTATGTGATATGCAGCACTCCTTATCTGTAGCAGCATCTTTAAATTGTCCCAATATAAGTACGTGATATGCAGCACTCCTTATCTGTAACAGCATCTTTATTGTCCCAATATAAGTATGTGATATGGAGCACTTCTTATCTGTAGCAGCATCTTTATTGTCCCAATATAAGTACGTGATATGCAGCTCTCCTTATCTGTAGCAGCATCTTTATTGTCCCAATATAAGTACATGATATGCAGCACTCCTTATCTGTAGCAGCATCTTTATTGTCCCAATATAAGTATGTGATATGCAGCACTCCTTATCTGTAGCAGCATCTTTAAATTGTCCCAATATAAGTACGTGATATGCACCACTCCTTATCTGTAGCAGCATCTTTATTGTCCCAATATAAGTACGTGATATGCAGCACTCCTTATCTGTAACAGCATCTTTATTGTCCCAATATAAGTACGTGATATGCAGCACTCCTTATCTGTAGCATCATCTTTATTGTCCAAATATAAGTACATGATATGCAGCACTCCTTATCAGTAGCAGCATCTTTATTGTCCCAATATAAGTATGTGATATGCAGCACTCCTTATCTGTAGCAGCATCTTTAAATTGTCCCAATATAAGTACGTGATATGCACCACTCCTTATCTGTAGCAGCATCTTTATTGTCCCAATATAAGTACGTGATATGCAGCACTCCTTATCTGTAACAGCATCTTTATTGTCCCAATATAAGTACGTGATATGCAGCACTCCTTATCTGTAGCATCATCTTTATTGTCCCAATATAAGTACATGATATGCAGCACTCCTTATCAGTAGCAGCATCTTTATTGTCCCAATATAAGTATGTGATATGCAGCACTCCTTATCTGTAGCAGCATCTTTAAATTGTCCCAATATAAGTACGTGATATGCAGCACTCCTTATCTGTAACAGCATCTTTAAGGTCCCAATATAAGTATGTGATATGGAGCACTTCTTATCTGTAGCAGCATCTTTATTGTCCCAATATAAGTACGTGATATGCAGCTCTCCTTATCTGTAGCAGCATCTTTATTGTCCCAATATAAGTACATGATATGCAGCACTCCTTATCTGTAGCAGCATCTTTATTGTCCCAATATAAGTACATGATATGCAGCACTCCTTATCTGTAGCAGCATCTTTATTGTCCCAATATAAGTACGTGATATGCAGCACTCCTTATCTGTAACAGCATCTTTATTGTCCCAATATAAGTACGTGATATACTGCACTCCTTATCTGTAGCAGCATCTTAAAATTGTCCCAATATAAGTACGTGATATGCAGCACTCCTTATCTGTAGCAGCATTTTTATTGTCCCAATATAAGTACGTGATATGCAGCACTCCTTATCTGTAACAGCATTTTTATTGTCCCAATATAAGTATGTGATATGCAGCACTCCTTATCTGTAGCAGCATCTTTAAATTGTCCCAATATAAGTACGTGATATGCAGCACTCCTTATCTGTAACAACATCTTGATTGTCCCAATATAAGTACGTGATATGCAGCACTCCTTATCTGTAACAGCATCTTTATTGTCCCAATATAAGTACATGATATGCAGCACTCCTTATCTGTAACAGCATCTTTATTGTCCCAATATAAGTACGTGATATGCAGCACTCCTTATCTGTAGCAGCATCTTTATTGTCCCAATATAAGTACGTGATATGCAGCACTCCTTATCTGTAGCAGCATCTTTATTGTCCCAATATAAGTACATGATATGCAGCACTCCTTATCTGTAACAGCATCTTTAAATTGTCCCAATATAAGTACGTGATATACTGCACTCCTTATCTGTAGCAGCATCTTTAAATTGTCCCAATATAAGTACGTGATATGCAGCACTCCTTATCTGTAGCAGCATTTTTATTGTCCCAATATAAGTACGTGATATGCAGCACTCCTTATCTGTAACAGCATTTTTATTGTCCCAATATAAGTATGTGATATGCAGCACTCCTTATCTGTAGCAGCATCTTTAAATTGTCCCAATATAAGTACGTGATATGCAGCACTCCTTATCTGTAACAGCATCTTGATTGTCCCAATATAAGTACGTGATATGCAGCACTCCTTATCTGTAACAGCATCTTTATTGTCCCAATATAAGTACATGATATGCAGCACTCCTTATCTGTAACAGCATCTTTATTGTCCCAATATAAGTACGTGATATGCAGCACTCCTTATCTGTAGCAGCATCTTTATTGTCCCAATATAAGTACGTGATATGCAGCACTCCTTATCTGTAGCAGCATCTTTATTGTCCCAATATAAGTACGTGATATGGAGCACTTCTTATCTGTAGCAGCATCTTTATTGTCCCAATATAAGTATGTGATATGCAGCACTCCTTATCTGTAGCAGCATCTTTATTGTCCCAATATAAGTATGTAATATGCAGCACTCCTTATCTGTAGCAGCATCTTTATTGTCCCAATATAAGTACGTGATATGGAGCACTTCTTATCTGTAGCAGCATCTTTATTGTCCCAATATAAGTACGTGATATGCAGCACTCCTTATCTGTAACAGCATCTTTATTGTCCCAATATAAGTACGTGATATGCAGCACTCCTTATCTGTAACAGCATCTTTATTGTCCCAATATAAGTATGTAATATGGAGCACTCCTTATCTGTAGCAGCATCTTTATTGTCCCAATATAAGTACGTGATATGCAGCACTCCTTATCTGTAACAGCACATCTTTATTGTCCCAATATAAGTACGTGATATGCAGCACTCCTTATCTGTAGCAGCATCTTTAAATTGTCCCAATATAAGTACGTGATATGCAGCACTCCTTATCTGTAGCAGCATCTTTATTGTCCCAATATAAGTAGCTGATATGCAGCACTCCTTATCTGTAGCAGCATCTTTATTGTCCCAATATAAGTACGTGATATGCAGCACTTCTTATCTGTAGCAGCATCTTTATTGTCCCAATATAAGTACATGATATGCAGCACTCCTTATCTGTAGCAGCATCTTTAATTTGTCCCAATATAAGTACGTGATATGCAGCACTCCTTATCTGTAACAGCATCTTGATTGTCCCAATATAAGTACGTGATATGCAGCACTCCTTATCTGTAACAGCATCTTTAAATTGTCCCAATATAAGTACGTGAAATGCAGCACTCCTTATCTGTAACAGCATCTTTATTGTCCCAATATAAGTACGTGATATGCAACACTCCTTATCTGTAGCAGCATCTTTATTGTCCCAATATAAGTACGTGATATGCAGCACTCCTTATCTGTAACAGCATCTTTATTGTCCCAATATAAGTATGTGATATGCAACACTCCTTATCTGTAACAGCATCTTTATTGTCCCAATATAAGTACGTGATATGCAGCACTCCTTATCTGTAACAGCATCTTTATTGTCCCAATATAAGTAGCTGATATGCAGCACTCCTTATCTGTAGCAGCATCTTTATTGTCCCAATATAAGTACGTGATATGCAGCACTCCTTATCTGTAACAGCATCTTTAAATTGTCCCAATATAAGTATGTGATATGCAGCACTCCTTATCTGTAGCAGCATCTTTATTGTCCCAATATAAGTATGTAATATGGAGCACTCCTTATCTGTAGCAGCATCTTTATTGTCCCAATATAAGTACGTGATATGCAGCACTCCTTATCTGTAACAGCACATCTTTATTGTCCCAATATAAGTACGTGATATGCAGCACTCCTTATCTGTAGCAGCATCTTTAAATTGTCCCAATATAAGTACGTGATATGCAGCACTCCTTATCTGTAGCAGCATCTTTATTGTCCCAATATAAGTACGTGATATGCAGCACTCCTTATCTGTAACAGCATTTTTATTGTCCCAATATAAGTACGTGATATGCAGCACTCCTTATCTGTAGCAGCATCTTTATTGTCCCAATATAAGTACGTGATATGCAGCACTCCTTATCTGTAGCAGCATCTTTATTGTCCCAATATAAGTATGTGATATGCAGCACTCCTTATCTGTAGCAGCATCTTTATTGTCCCCATATAAGTACGTGATATGCAGCACTCCTTATCTGTAGCAGCATCTTTTTTGTCCCAATATAAGTATGTGATATGCAGCACTCCTTATCAGTAGCAGGGTAGACAATGTTGGTATTTGTATGTTCCTGTTATAAAAAAATAACAAAAAGACTCAAAAATAAAACACTATATGTAAAAAAACTTGATGTTGAGTCTTTTAGAGAGATAAAACAAGACTGAATAAGGACCGGTATCACATGACGCAAATGGGAGAGGGGGAAGGTGCACTTGCTATATAATATAAGGTGATATGACTTGCCGCTAGAAGAATAGGTCACCTTTCCAAGCTTGATAATTTGTGCATAGCTCTAGAAAACAACAGAAATATATAAAAAGGTCAATAAATTTCCAATTACTTCGTCTGCCATCTCACTTAGTGTTTCCGGCTGTGTTTTTATCAACCAATTTTTCTCTTGACACTTTGATATTCCACTCTAACAGAACCAGCTGAACAGAACACACCAAATTTTATCTACACACTATATACGTATATATACCAGACTCAAGCTAACGAACAATAAGCCAGCGAACAATAAGAAAACGCGCCAACATGATCATGCCTAAAAACCGAAGACTTGCAATAACACCGTCTGGTTATATATATGAAAAAGTACACATTTATAAAATCTAAATATATAAAAACAGGGGGGGGGGGGTAACAGAATCCCAGTTGTACCATTTATCAAATAGATATTGAAGTAGCCACCTTCCCTCTGTGATAAAATTAGCAACAAGTAAGAAAAAGAACAATCCCAAACGCAACACACTATCTCTGATTTGCATACCTTTAACCCCCATCCTCAATTCTCATTCTAATGATCTGAACTTATAATATGATATAAACGGAGTACATTGTAAAGTTTTGTAGGATGAGAAAAACATGCACCTGCAAGAAGTTAGGCATTGCTTGGTTTAGGTTATGTCTGATAGTGGCAAGTATTACAGACAAAGCTGTTGGTGTCCTGTTTGAATTGTTTTACACTAGTCATTGTGGTGTCCTTTATAGCTCACTGTTCGGTGTCAGCCAAGGCTCCTTGTTGAATGGCTATTTTTGACCTTTAGTGGTGAACTTTTACAAATTGTGACTTGGATGGATTTGGTAATCAAGTTTTGGCAAGTGTATTCTTATATTTGTTGTCATTGTCTCAAAATAAAGTGAGACAGCATTTTTTTTTAGTGTTGAATAAATCTTAATCATGTTTTGGATAGTGTATTGTCAGAGACATATAATACAATTATTATATATTATATGTATTATAAGTCTCTGGTGTTGTTAAAAAAAAAAATCTTTCTAAATAAAGTGGGATTCTGTCAACGTTTTTTTTTTTTTTGTGTGTGTTGAATAAATTGTTATCATGTTTTGGTTATAAAAGTGTATTGCTATATTTTAATGTTTCAGATCAAAGGGACCAATCTGTTAAAAACAATTATCTTTTCTTCATTTAAAATCTTGAATGTTTTACTTACACCAAAGCAATTTTATAATTTTATAACAACAATCATGATTTTCCAATTATTCAACTCGAATTTAAATTAAAATTGGACGCGAACGTGTAGAGTGCGAACGGACCTTGGGTGCGAACGTGTAGGGTGCGAATGTGTATTGGGCGCGAACGAACCTGATACCGTTCCTCCTAGAATTAACGTAGGAAAATAGGTGATAAGATACGAAGTGGAATACTTTCTCTCACTCTGAGTCTCAGTGACTGCTGTGGAAAGTAAACTTCAACCCGGAGAATTGATAGTACAAAAATAAAACACAATAGGCCTAATTACATTGTTCTTACACTTTTATCCGGGATTGGCTATTTTGTAACTATTTTACATGTGCAGTTGAATTAGTTTTGAAAATAATATTATCCAGCTAAATGTATACATGTGTCAATGAAACAACGGCAATCGAATCCCTCAGAGCAATCTACTCTTTGATTAGAAACAAGAAACAACAGTAGTTTGTCAATTGGACCTATACTTCGATACTATTTTTTTTTTTTATTATACATACTTTATTGAAAACTTTCACATTTGTTAGTTTGATACAGAAAGTACCGGTACCTTATTCCGGCCTCGTTAAACATTAGATTGTATATTAAGAAAAATTGTTAGTAATTGTTAGTACTCAAAATTACAAAATATATATACAGTATATTATTGTGTATCAATTATTTCAATATTGATCAATAAAGGGAGAATTTTATTTAAGAGAGAATGTGAGAAGAGAACAGAAAATAATAAATAATTAAAACACAAATGCAAAACAAAAACAACAAAAAATAAAAACTAGAGAAAAAAAAATAAAAATAAAAAATAGAAAGTCCTTGAAATTTGGAAGTTGGCAGCAGTATTTTTACTTAAGATACAACATTAAATAAATTTGGCAAAGTTGATACTATACTTCGATACTATTACTGCGCTTGAAATTTTACTAGATAACATTTATGTTCGGTAAAAAGATTTCGTAAATCGTCAAGTTATTGGTATTTCAATGACCGAGAATAATTATGCCCCATTTATTGTGGACCTGTTTCTTTATTGTTAGGAGTTACAATTTATGACCAAAATCAGCTCAGAACTTGTTTGTCTGTTCTTCTTTCTATTTAGCATGATTTATAAAGATATTATTTTGCAGGAAATGGTGCCAGAGGTCTTGTTAACATAAATAGACCTACACGTAAAGATAATACTGAGTGTCCTAAGGCAGCAACCATTTGAGTTTCGGGGGGGGGGGGGGTGGGGGGGCTATGGATTTTTTTCTTTCAATTTATCAGTACATATAGTGGGAGCTGAGGGTGAAACAAACAATTATTTTTTCTCAAGGTCAAAAACGAATTATTTTTTTCGCCAAAACTTGGAAACAAACTTTTTTCCCCAAAAAAATCAATAGCCCCCCCCCCCCCCCTAATATATAGACAAGATACATGATAACATTAAATAACAAAAAAAGCATTACAAATAGTATCAACAGGTTAAATGAACAAGAAAGTACGATTTGAGAGTAATCGAATTAACTGAAACGATCATTTAGCACTAGTAAAAAGATTTCAATCTGAAACGATCATTAAGCACTAGTAACAAAATATGAGTCTGCAATGGTCATTAAGCAGTAGTAACAAAATTTCAATCTGAAACAGTCATTAAGCAGTAGTAAAAAGATCTCAATCTGAAACGATCATTTAGCACTAGTAAAATGATTTCAATCTGAAACGATCATTAAGCACTAGTAACAAAATATGAGTCTGCAATGGTCATTAAGCAGTAGTAAAAAGATTTCAATCTGAAACGGTCATTAAGCAGTAGAAAAAAGATTTCAATCTGAAACGACCAGTAAGCACTAGTAACAAGATTTCAGTCTGAAACGGTCAATAAGCACTAGTAACAAGATTTCGGTCTGAAACAATCATTAAGCACTAATAAAAAATAGATTTCAGTCTGAAACGACCATTAAGCACTAATAAAAAGATTTCAGTCTGAAACGATCATTAAGCACTAATAAAAAGATTTCAGTCTGAAACGATCATTAAGCGCTAGTAAAAAGATTTCAGTCTGAAACGGTTATTTAGCACTAGTAACAAGATTTCAATCAGAAACGGTCATTTAGCATTAGTAACAAAATATGAGTCTGCAATGGTCATTAAGCAGTAGTTACAAAATTTCAACCTGAAACAGTTATTCAGCAGTAGTTGAAAGATTTCAATCTGAAACGATCATTTAGCACTAGTAAAAAGATTTCAATCTGAAACGATCATTAAGCATTAGTAACAAAATATGAGTCTGCAATGGTCATTAAGCAGTAGTTGCAAAATTTCAATCTGAAACAGTCATTTAGCAGTAGTAAAAATATTTCAATCTGAAACGACCATTTAGCACTAGTAAAAAGATTTCAATCTGAAACGATCATTAAGCACAAGTAACAAAATATGAGTCTGCAATGGTCATTAAGCAGTAGTAAACAGATTTCAATCTGAAACGGTCATTAAGCAGTATTAAAAAGATTTCAATCTGAAACGACCAGTAAGCACTAGTAACAAGATTTCAGTCTGAAACGGTCAATAAGCACTAATAACAAGATTTCGGTCTGAAACGGTCAATAAGCACTAGTAACACGATTTCGGTCTGAAACGGTCATTAAGCACTAGTACATTGTAACAAGATTTCAGTCTGAAAAGATCATTAAGCACTAGTAACAAGATTTCAGTCTGAAACGGCAAATAAGCACTAATAAACAGATTTCAGTTTGAAACGATCATTAAGCACTATTAAAATGATTTCAGTCTGAAAGGATCGTTTCGTTCTGATCAAGTCTAAATCGACTGAATCAATCGAGAGAGAATATCAATTTTTCTAATACTTTCATACGCTGTTCCGATCGATAGGTAATACAGTCCGTAATCATTAAAAAAGAATAGGTGATATAAATTAAATTTTAGATCCTGATACGGAATAAGCGCAAGTTGTCATAAGCTATAAAATGCTAAAAATGAGTCTCGAAAAAAAAAGAAATTCTTTTCAAAATAATAAGTGATAATTTCCTACAACAGTATCACTTTCCAGTTAGCTGAAAGACTACAAAATTGTTGTAATAGCTTTTTATTTGAAATTGAGCTACTAGTTACAATCTAATCATAGGCCAATTACGCTTTTATTTAAGTTGTGGAGGGGAATAATGACGCGAGTTGTTTCTTAACATGTCTTTAATTACCTACTCAGAAGTAAGTTAAATTCACAACAACAATTCGTTCATGCATTACGTCATATGCAAATTAACTTTTTTTCTCTAAGATTGTCTTGGCTATTAAAAAACAATCTGCAGAGGTTTCCACAACACCAATGATAATAAAGTATTTAGACCTTAATCAGATGAATTAAAAGCTGTACAATTACTCAATAAAATGAACACTAGAAATGGAACCATATTCTGATATTCAAAGTTTTGCCCTTATTTGGTAAGATGTAAATGAGACTTTTTGGGGTCTCAAACAGATGGTATATTAGAAGATATACCATATTTATAGCACATCAATTTGTACATCGCAAAGCACTAAGTTTTAACTTAAAACACAAATCTAAGTACATTATAATATATCACACAGGACATTCTTATTAAATAACAATTGATACATTCTAATAGTTCTTACCTCTTATAGCATGGCACTAAGTACATTCTTATACCATAATACAAGACAAGACACATTCTGAACTTCATAGCTTCAGTACTCAATCAAAAGGAATAAAAAAAACTGTACACGTTCCATTCAGACACATATGATTTATCCTTTCTCAATCTTATGTACGAGAAGGTGTATTCTTACTGAAATCATTAAAGATTCTGCAAGATACACTCTTATAGCAAAATCACTAAGTACATTATTATAATTTAAAATAAGACACATTCTGAACTTTTTAGCTTTAGAACTTAATCTGATGAATGAAAAACTGTAAACGTACTCATTAAAAGGTACATTCTTATAGCAAAGCACTAAGTTCTTACTTAAAAACATAACACAAGGTACATTATATTATCAGAAGATTAAGTACATTCTTGTTAGATACCACTAGATACAATGATATAACATAGCATTTCAACCTTAATCCGATAAATGAGAATCTGTGCAATTACTCAATAAACTGTAGATTAGACTGGAACCATATTTTGATATGCAAAGCTGTGCCCTTACTCAGTCAGATGCATTTGAGACCTGCTTGGGATCTCAATCAGATGTTTGAGAAAGCTTCACCCTAAGCCATATCGACACATTTGGTGTATCTTTTCTCAATCTTATGTATGAGAAGGTGTATTCCTACTTATTTCGTAAAAGATTTTGCAAGATACATTCTTATAGCATATCATTCAGTACATTCTTATAACATAACATAAGACATATTCTGAACTTTATAGCTTTAGACCTCAATCAGATGAAGGAAAATCTGTACAAGTGCTCATTAAATCGTACATTCTTATAGCAAATCACTAAGTTCTTACTTAAAACCATAACACAACGTACATTATGTTATCAGGAGAGTAGAACATTCTTGTTAGATACTACTAGATACAATACAATAACATAGCATTTAAACCTTTAATTAGATGAATGAGAATCTGTGCAATTACTCAATAAACTGTAGAATAGACTGGAACCATATTTTGATATGCAAAGCTATGCCCTTACTCATTCAGATGCATTTGAGACAAGCTTGGGATCTCAGGCAGATGTTTGAGAAAACTTCACCCTAGTCCACACAGACACATATGATGTATCCTTTCTCAATCTTATGTATGAGAAGTTGTATTTTTACTTATTTCGTTTAAGATTTTGCAAGATACATTCTTATAGCATATCACTAAGTACATTATTATAATTTAAAATAAGACACATTCTGAACTTTATAGCTTTAGTACGTTATCAGATGAATGAAAAACTGTAAACGTACTCATTAAAAGGTACATTCTTATAAAAAAGCACTAAGATCTTACTTAAAAACATAACACAAGGTACATTATATTATCAGAAGATTAAGTACATTCTTGTTAGATACCACTAGATACAATGATATAACATAGCATTTCAACCTTAATCGGATAAATGAGAATCTGTGCAACAACTAAAAAAACTGTAGATTAGACTGGAACGATATTCTGCTATGTTTGCAAAGCTGTGTCCTTACTCATTCAGATGCATTTGAGACAAGCTTGGGATCTCAATCAGATGTTTGAGAAAGCTTCACCCTAAGCCATACAGACACATATGATGTATCCTTTCTCAATCTTATGTATGAGAAGTTGTATTTTTACTTATTTCGTTTAAGATTTGCAAGATACATTCTTATAGCATATCACTAAGTACATTGTTATAATTTAAAATAAGACACATTCTGAACTTTATAGCTTTAGTACTCAATCAGATGAATGCAAAACTGTACACGTACTCCTTAAAAGGTACACTCTTATAGCAAAGCACTAAGTTTTTACTTAAAAGCATAACACAATGTACATTATATTATCAGAAGATTAAGTACAGTCTTGTGAGAACCACTAGATACAATAAAATAACATGGCATTTAAACCTTAATCAGATGATTGAGAATCTGTGCAATTACTCAATAAACTGTAGATTAGACTGGAACGATATTTTGATATGCAAAGCTGTGCCCTTACTCATTCAGATGCATTTGAGACTTGCTTGGGATCTCAATCAGATGTTTGAGAAAGCTTCACCCTAAGCCATACAGACACATTTGGTGTATCCTTTCTCAATCTTATGTATGAGAAGGTGTATTCCTTCTTATTTTGTAAAAGATTTTGCAAGATACATTCTTATAGCATATCATTCAGTACATTCTTATAACATAACATAAGACATATTCTGAACTTTATAGCTTTAGGCCTCAATCAGATGAAGGAAAATCTGTACAAGTGCTCATTAAATCGTACATTCTTATAGCAAGGCACTAAGTTCTTACTTAAAAACATAACACAAGGTACATTATGTTATCAGGAGAGTAGAACATTCTTGATAGATACCACTAGATACAATACAATAACACAGCATTTAAACCTTTAATTAGATGAATGAGAATCTGTGCAATTACTCAATAAACTGTAGAATAGACTGGAACCACATTTTGATATGCAAAGCTATGCCCTTACTTTGAGAAAACTTCACCCTAAGCCACACAGACACATATGATGTATCCTTTCTCAATCTTATGTATGAGAAGTTGTATTTTTACTTATTTCGTTGAAGATTTTGCAAGATACATTCTTATAGCATATCACTAAGTACATTATTATAATTTAAAATAAGACACATTCTGAACTTTATAGCTTTAGAACTTAATCTGATGAATGAAAAACTGTAAACGTACTCATTAAAAGGTACATTCTTATAGCAAAGCACTAAGTTCTTACTTAAAAATATAACACAAGGTACATTATTTTATCAGAAGATTAAGTACATTCTTGTTAGATACCACTAGATACAATGATATAACATAGCATTTCAACCTTAATCAGATGAATGAGAATCTGTGCAGTTACTCAATAAACTGTAGATTAGACTGGAACGATATTTTGATATGCAAATCTGTGCCCTTACTCATTCAGATGCATTTGAGACAAGCTTGGGATCTCAATCAGATGTTTCAGAAAGCTTCACCCTAAGCCATACAGACACATTTGGTGTATCCTTTCTCAATCTTATGTATGAGAAGGTGTATTCCTACTTATTTCGTAAAAGATTTTGCAAGATACATTCTTATAGCATATCATTCAGTACATTCTTATAACATAACATAAGACATATTCTGAACTTTATAGCTTTAGACCTCAATCAGATGAGGAAAATCTGTACAAGTGCTCATTAAATCGTACATTGTTATAGCTAAGCACTAAGTTCTTACTTAAAAACATAACACAAGGTACATTATGTTATCAGGAGAGTAGAACATTCTTGTTAGATACCACTAGATACAATACAATAACATAGCATTTAAACCTTTAATTAGATGAATGAGAATCTGTGCAATTACTCAATAAACTGTAGAATAGACTGGAACCATATTTTGATATGCAAAGCTATGTCCTTACTTATTCAGATGCATTTGAGACAAGCTTGGGATCTCAGGCAGATGTTTGAGAAAGCTTCACTCTAAGCCATACTTACACATTTGGTGTATCCTTTCTCAATCTTATATATGAGAAGTTTTTTTTTACTTATTTCGTTTAAGATTTTGCAAGATACATTCTTATAGCATATCACTAAGTACATTATTATAATTTAAAATGAGACACATTCTGAACTTTATAGCTTTAGAACTTAATCTGATGAATGAAAAACTGTAAACGTACTCATTAAAAGGTACATTCGTAATAGTAAAAGTTCAATGATAAGTTAATATTGATATTAAAAGGCCTCCGAACAAAAAGGGGTGTTCAGATCCCCGAGCCCGAAGGGCGAGGGGATTTGGACAGCCCTGTTTGTGAGGAGGTCTTTTAATGTCAATATTAACTTAATCATTGAACTTTTACTGACTTACAAACCGTCAAAAATATATGAAAAGTACATAAAAAGCACTTGCAGAAACCTAATTCCCCTGAACTGGACGAGTCTAAATATGTTTAACTTAAATGATAGTTAAACAGTACTCAGACTGGTATATACAATTAACAGTTACCAAATTGAAATGAAAACGGACCAATTTAATGGCATTACATCATATAATTATTTATTTATGATAAAAAAAAAAAATAGCGTCTAAATAACACCAAATGATAGTTTTACAAAATTAAGGGGTAAATATATATTTTTTAGCCAACTTTTCAAAATAACGATTTCTTATTTAATAAATCAGCAATCAAAACCCCCGTACAGACCTCATTTATAACTGACCAATGAATATTATGCCCAACAACTTCATGCTATATATACTTGATGTTTTTGAATTGTCAATAATCATGAAATAGAATCGTAAAGATCAGACCTTAGAAAACAGTAAGTAAACTCTTCCAACAATTAGCTTTTTAAACAGCTTGTTTAAGAACTTTTAATCGGACAGTCCTAGATGCATAAGGTCCTTCACAATATTCATCCGGCAAATGTTCCTTTTGTTTCTGATTTGGTAATTTTCCTACATTAAGATACATGCGAATGCAAAATAATTAGTGTTGTCTATTCAGTCCAATCAACTAATAGATCTTGCTTTATTTGTGTTTTTTTTTTTTAAATAAGAACTATGCATGCAAACTTCAATGAATAAAACCGTATTGAACTAGGTTTCACTATCCCGATCAAAACGTGTTGGGTGAGATATATTCGCAAGTTCAATATATTATATGAAAACAAACACTATAATTTAGTCGTCCGTTATTCCCTTTTCGTGTCTAAATGAAGCAAAAACACCTGAAAAAAACTTTTATCTTTGAAGTTTCTTAGTTTTATCCTTGCCTGTCAAAAAAAATCATATGTTATAAATCGTATTCAAAGATAAGATAAGAACAATAGTAAAAAATATCTAAAACTTAATAAGCAGTCATTTATGTGATAAACTGAAGAGACCCCCCCCCCCCAAAAAAAAGAAAACAACATAAAACAACATAAAAATTTAAATGAAAATTGTAAATTATAGCATTTTACAAGATCTTGTCTTTGTGTGCCAATTACTAGTACTGTAACAGAGATATTAATCAAATTAATTGATTGTTGTTTGCTTTAAGTCCAGTAGCAAATATTTCATGCCTGTTAATGACTATAACACATAAATTTTAAATACAATAGGAAGGTCGAACAATAGGTTTTTAAATTGATTCAAAAAATCTACCCTGAAGTCGATCATCCATGTTTACGTGTAGTTTACAATATCATTTCACGCATCCAATTTAGGTTATTTACTTTTAGCTCGCTTTAGTAACTGTGAGAATTCTGTGAAACTGTATTGTGTATTGTACTTTAGTTTTTGGTATGATATTCTGTACTACCGATCACTGCTGCTCTCCTGGTTGGTCTCGTGTGGGGGCGTTCGCCTCGAGAGCGGGAGGTCATTAAATTTGTTTGAATCCCGAACGGGTCAAACAAAGACGTTAATTAAATTGGTATTCTATTTCAACGCTTGACACGTGGCATCATAAAGTAAGAGCACAGACTGGCCGGCTCAGCGTCGGAAATGTGTCCTGGTCGGGTGACTTTTCTTCCTGCGAAATAATATCTTGTGAACTTACACGATAAAAAAAAGACTCAGCTTGTCAGTCTAGTAAAAAACGGGGTTAATACTCTTATTATATTTCACGTAATCGTCCTGAATATTAATTTTATTCGCCGCTGGTCGTCATCCATTATCATTATTTATTTTACCGTTTTATTATACAGTGAAGTGTTGGGATTATTATCTTTCACGGTAAATAATTATAGTAAATAAAATGTGCCTTTTCGGATATATAATATTTGACGGAAAATATTGAATTAACTCCGTATAACTATTATTTAGTCATGGGTCGGTTTTGAGCTTATTATTCTGTACACGGAATGTTCTATAAAAAAAAAGACCGAATGTTGACTCTTAATATTTTTATTTATCTGTGTCTTTGGGTTGCTGTCGCATTAATGTATACCTTTATCTCCTTTTATTCAAAACCAATATTTGCTTGGGTATAGAAATATTTACATCTCTAGACCTTCACCGTTCCACAGTATACCCTTGCTAAATGGGTGCGTTCGTTTGGCTTATTGGTTTTTTAAATACGCAGCTTTGTCCGATCAAAATATAATAGGAATGTATATCAGATGCCTGGTGCAGTGAGAATTCCAAGCTATCTTAACCTTAAAAAAACATTAGAGGAAAAGATGATCTACACACGAGTTGAATGATTGAAATGTGTAAACAACAAGAAAAGTCAGCTTAATCTTTTTAAATAATTATAAGTCGCATGGCTGATTTTAACAACATCTTTGTGACTTTTGCTAGAACAATAGTAGATGAAATAAAAAATATAACAAAACCGATCAGCAAGACAATATTAAAAAAAACGAAACGCTCAAAATAAGTTGAATCTTTTTTATAAATTGTTGTCAACCTTTTTTTATCATTTTTCCCCTTTTATGACAACTATTATATCAGTCTGAGATATAAATGAACTTCAAACAGCAAATGTTGTCACCTAGACGAGGGAGCCGTCATTGTATGCTTCAATATATGAGTTATTGCCACTCAATGAAGATTGTTTTTTCTGATGTAGTCCCTCCTCTGTTAGTTTTGCTGGAAATTATACAATGTAACCCCTGATGTGTACTACGACAACGTTTTTTTAATATTAAAAAAAAGATTAAATGCAAAGAGAAAAATGATGGAAGAAATGCTAAGATTTACGCATAAGAATTCAAATGTAAATAAAAATGAAATATATAAAAATTGGAAAACTGTTTGAGACTATAATCAACTGAGGACAAATTATTATAAATCACTAAATGAAGCTGATTAATTTATTGCTCCTTTGTGTCCAGTGGCAAATATGTCATGCATATTCACGACTAGATTCAAAGTGGATCAATTTGAAGCAAATGTTCACAAATTTAGAGTGGCACTTTTTACAATAAGGCAGAGCGTTCGCTAGAGGTAAAACGTATGCCGTAATAGAATAGATTTGAACAATAATGATTGACCTCGTAAGTTATAAAGCCCCCCTTCCTTTTTTTTCTCCACGATAGACGAATGTCATATACAAAACGTCATGAATTTACAAACAATAACGGCCACTAGAAGTAAATGAGATATGGACTTTTTTATACATTAATTCCTATTGCAGCCAACATCTCCCGGTTCGGGACAGGTTATTTATTTCCACAAAATACCGCCTGATTATTGATCAAAAATATTTAAGCAACCAAAAGCACTTTGAAACAAACAAATTCTTGAAATGGTAAATTAAGGTATTTTGCTGGGTGTTTTTCCCAATCCTATTTCGGGCCCCCTGATTTTGAGAGGGCGTATTTAATTAGTCATGCCCGATTAACTTTTATTGAATTGAACTTCAACTTAAAGACCTACATCGGGTAAATAAGTTCGAGGTACAATAAGTAGACAATAGAAATCCTTTGTGAAATAAGATCGTCCCAGGTATCTTAGAAAATAAATTTGCGTTGAATAACAATGAAAAATGCACGAGTAGGTTTGTAATTATAGCAAAGCACTAAGTTCTTACTTAAAAACATAACACAAGGTACATTATATTATCAGAAGATTAAGTACATTCTTGTTAGATACCACTAGATACAATGATATAACATAGCATTTCAACCTTAATCGGATAAATGAGAATCTGTACAATTACTCAATAAACTGTAGATTAGACTGGAACGATATTCTGCTATGTTTGCAAAGCTGTGTCCTTACTCATTCAGATGCATTTGAGACAAGCTTGGGATCTCAGGCAGATGATTGAGAAAGCTTCACCCTAAGTCATACAGACACATATGATGTATCCTTTCTCAATCTTATGTATGAGAAGTTGTATTTTTACTTATTTCGTTTAAGATTTGCAAGATACATTCTTATAGCATATCACTAAGTACATTATTATAATTTAAAATAAGACACATTCTGAACTTTATAGCTTTAGTACTTAATCAGATAAATGAAAAACTTTAAACGTACTCATTAAAAGGTACATTCTTATAGTAAAACAATAAGTTCTTACTTAAAAACATAACACAAGCTACATTATATTATCAGAAGATTAAGTACAGTGTTGTGAGATACCACTAGATACAATAAAATAACATAGCATTTAAACCTTAATCAGATGAATGAGAATCTGTGCAATTACTCAATAAACTGTAGATTAGACTGGAACGATATTTTGATATGCAAAGCTGTGCCCTTACTCATTCAGATGCATTTGAGACAAGCTTGGCATCTCAATCAGCTGTTTGAGAAAGCTTCACCCTAAGCCATACAGACACATTTGGTGTATCCTTTCTCAATCTTATGTATGAGAAGGTGTATTCCTACTTATTTCGTAAAAGATTTTGCAAGATACATTCTTATAGCATATCATTCAGTACATTCTTATAACATAACATAAGACATATTCTGAACTTTATAGCTTTAGACCTCAATCAGATGAAGGAAAATCTGTACAAGGTCTCATTAAATCGTACATTCTTATAGTAAAGCACTAAGTTCTTATTTAAAAACATAACACAAGGTACATTATGTTATAAAGAGAGTTAGAACATTCTTGTTAGATACCGCTAGATACAATACAATAACATAGAATTTAAACCTTTAATTAGATGAATCAGAATCTGTGCAATTACTCAATAAACTGTAGAATAGACTGGAACCATATTTTGATATGCAGAGCTATGCCCTTACTCATTCAGATGCATTTGAGACAAGCTTGGGATCTCAGGCAGATGTTTGAGAAAGCTTCACCCTAAGCCATACAGACACATATGATGTATCCTTTCTCAATCTTATGTATGAGAAGTTGTATTTTTACTTATTTCGTTTAAGATTTTGCAAGATACATTCTTATAGCATATCACTAAGTACATCATTATAATTTAAAATAAGACACATTCTGAACTTTATAGCTTTAGAACTTAATCTGATGAATGAAAAACTGTAAACGTACTCATTAAA
Organism: Mytilus galloprovincialis; assembly: GCA_037788925.1. NCBI lineage: Eukaryota > Metazoa > Mollusca > Bivalvia > Mytilida > Mytilidae > Mytilus > Mytilus galloprovincialis. Next base: position 1,224,067 of record CM075341.1, on the reverse strand, counting down.
AGGTACATTCTTATAGCAAAGCACTAAGTTCTTACTTAAAAATATAACACAAGGTACATTATTTTATCAGAAGATTAAGTACATTCTTGTTAGATACCACTAGATACAATGATATAACATAGCATTTCAACCTTAATCAGATGAATGAGAATCTGTGCAGTTACTCAATAAACTGTAGATTAGACTGGAACGATATTTTGATATGCAAATCTGTGCCCTTACTCATTCAGATGCATTTGAGACAAGCTTGGGATCTCAATCAGATGTTTCAGAAAGCTTCACCCTAAGCCATACAGACACATTTGGTGTATCCTTTCTCAATCTTATGTATGAGAAGGTGTATTCCTACTTATTTCGTAAAAGATTTTGCAAGATACATTCTTATAGCATATCATTCAGTACATTCTTATAACATAACATAAGACATATTCTGAACTTTATAGCTTTAGACCTCAATCAGATGAGGAAAATCTGTACAAGTGCTCATTAAATCGTAAATTCTTATAGCTAAGCACTAAGTTCTTACTTAAAACATAACACAAGGTACATTATGTTATCAGGAGAGTAGAACATTCTTGTTAGATACCACTAGATACAATACAATAACATAGCATTTAAACCTTTAATTAGATGAATGAGAATCTGTGCAATTACTCAATAAACTGTAGAATAGACTGGAACCATATTTTGATATGCAAAGCTATGCCCTTACTTATTCAGATGCATTTGAGACAAGCTTGGGATCTCAGGCAGATGTTTGAGAAAGCTTCACTCTAAGCCATACTTACACATTTGGTGTATCCTTTCTCAATCTTATGTATGAGAAGTTGTATTTTTACTTAGTTCGTTAAAGGTTTTGCAAGATACATTCTTATAGCATAGCACTAAGTACATTATTATAACATAACATAAGACACATTCTGAACTTTATAGTTTTAGTACTTAATCAGATGAATGAAAAAATTTACACGTAATCTTTAAAAGGTACATTCTTATAGCAAACCACTAAGTTCTTACTTAAAAACACAACACAAAGTACGTTATATTATCAGAAGAGTAAGTTCATTCTTGTTAGATAACACCAGATACAATAGAATAACATAGCATTTAAGCCTTTAATTAGATGAATAAGAAGCGGTGCAATTACTCAGTAAATTGTAGATTAGACTAGAACCATATTATTTTGATATGCAAAGCTGTGCCTTACTCATTCAGATGCATTTGAGACAAGCTTGGGATCTCAATCAGATGTTTGAGAAAGCTTCACCCTAAGCAATACTGACACATTTGGTGTATCCTTTCTCAATCTTATGTATGAGAAGGTGTATTGTTACTTATTTCGTTAAAGATTTTGCAAGATACATTCTTATAGCATAGCACTAAGTACATTATTATAACATAACATAAGACACATTCTGAACTTTATATCTTTAGTACTCAATCAGATGAATGAAAAACTATACACGTACTCTTTAAAACGTACATTCTTATAGCAAAGCACTAAGTTCTTACTTAACATCATAACACAAAGTACGTTATATTATCAGAAGATTTAGTACATTCTTGTTAGATACCACTAGATACAATGAAATAACAAAGCATGTAAACCTTAATCTGATCAACGAGAATCTGTGCAATTACTCAATAAACTGTAGATTAGACTGGAACGATATTCTGCTATGCTTGCAAAGCTGTGCACTTACTCCTTCAGATGCATTTGAGACAAGCTTGGGATCTCAGGCAGATGTTTGAGAAAGCTTCACCCTAAGCCATACAGACACATATGATGTATCCGTTCTCAATCTTATGTATGAGAAGTTGTATTTTTACTTAGTTTGTTAAAGGTTTTGCGAGATACATTCTTATAGCATAGCACTAATTACATTATTATAACATAACATAAGACACATTCTGAACTTTATATCTTTGGTACTCAATCAGATGAATGAAAAACTGTACACAACTCTTTAAAACGTTCATTCTTATAGCAAAGCACTAAGTTCTTACTTAATATAACGTTATATTATAAGAAGATTTAGTACTTTCTTGTTAGATACCACTAGATACAATGAAATAATAAAGCATGTAAACCTTAATCGGATAAATAAGAATCTGTGCAATTACTCAATAACGTGTAGATTAGACTGGAACGATATTCTGCTATGTTTGCAAAGCTGTGTCCTTACTCCTTCAGATGCATTTGAGACAAGCTTGGGATCTCAGGCAGATGTTTGAGAAAGCTTCACCCTAAGCCATACAGACACATATGATGTATCCTTTCTCAATCTTATGTATGAGAAGTTGTATTTTTACTTAGTTCGTTAAAGGTTTTGCAAGAAACATTCTTATAGCATAGCACTAAGTACATTATTATAACATAACATAAGACACATTCTGAACTTAATATCTTTAGTACTCAATCAGATGAATGAAAAACTGTACACGTACTCTTTAAAACGTACATTCTTATAGCAAAGCACTAAGTTCTTACTTAAAAACATAACACAAAGTACGTTATATTATCAGAAGATTTAGTACTTTCTTGTTAGATACCACTAGATACAATGAAATAATAAAGCATGTAAACCTTAATCGGATAAATAAGAATCTGTGCAATTACTCAATAAAGTGTAGATTAGACTGGAACGATATTCTGCTATGTTTGCAAAGCTGTGCCCTTACTCCTTCAGATGCATTTGAGACAAGCTTGGGATCTCAGGCAGATGTTTGAGAAAGCTTCATCCTAAGCCATACAGACACATATGATGTATCCTTTCTCAATCTTATGTATGAGAAGTTGTATTTTTACTTAGTTCGTTAAAGGTTTTGCAAGAAACATTCTTATAGCATAGCACTAAGAACATTATTATAACATAACATAAGACACATTCTGAACTTAATATCTTTAGTGCTCAATCAGATGAATGAAAAACTGTACACGTACTCTTTAAAACGTACATTCTTATAGCAAAGCACTAAGTTCTTACTTAAAAACACAACACAAAGTACGTTATATTATCAGAAGATTTAGTACATTCTTGTTAGATACCACTAGATACAATGATACAAAGCATGTAAACCTTAATCTGATCAACGAGAATCTGTGCAATTACTCAATAAACTGTAGATTAGACTGGAACGATATTCTGCTATGTTAAACAAGTTAGCTAAGTTGTTTAAACGACTTAGCTAAGTCGTAATAACGAGTTAAATTAGCTTAGTCGTTATAACAAGATAAATATGCTAAGTCGTTATAACAACTTAGCTAAGTCGTTTAAACAAGTTAGCTAAGTCGTTATAACGACTTTAAAATAAAACTCTACCCTGACACCAACCGGCTTCCTTAGGAATGCTTTGCCAGATCAAGTAAACATAATTAAACATGACATGTTTGTTCTCAATAAAAAAAAAAAATACTTGTAAAAACAGCTATTTTGATCTACTTGTTATAATGAAACCTTTTAGATATAAAATACATCCAATTTAAAAGTAACAGCATTGATACTTTTAAATTCTAATTCAAATACTTTATTAACTTTGAGCCTTACGGCTCATCAGTATAATCAAGTACATGTACAGTGTATACATATGGCATATTACAAACAATATAAACTATATGCAAAATAAACAATACGTGACGTCAGAAGTTTCTTCAATACAAGATATATTTCATTACAATAAACTGTTTCTTAATTTAAAAGAGAAATGTATATACTTTCCCAAGATGTTTTGTGTTTTCACCTGACAATAATTCTATTAATTTAAAAGTTGATGGCCTAGACCAGTAATATTTTTTTATATATTTTTTTCGCAAATCAGTATATCTACTACATTGAAGGATAAAATGAAATTCATCCTCTATTAATTCTAAATCACAAAAAATACAATTTCTTTCATTTCTATTAGTACCAACATAACGTCTAGTTTCAATACAAAGGTTATGTGAAGACAAACGAATCCTTGTTATACATTTACAAAAAAGTACAGGAATGCATTTCTGTAAATAAAATTGCAAAACTACATTTGTTACAACATACTTATATAATCTCCACTTAAAAGAAGAATCTAATAAAAATTGTAACTCTTGATTAGCTTGATCAAACAAACTGTCTTATCAAAGGCAAATATGAGCTGTCTACATTTAACAACCACTGATTATCCCAAAATTTAGGAATTTTATAATTACTTTCATACTGCAGTGGAAATCTACCTAATTCAAAATAGACCATCACATTTGAGGTCGTTCTTTTGACACTTAATAAAATTTTGCAGTAGTCCAAATGGACCTCTTTTATCATAGAAGATTTGTGTACTCCCCATATTTCACACCCATACATCAATATGCTACTAACATAAGTATCAAAAAGACTAAGCATTGTAATGATGATGTAGTTCTTCTCGTACTGAACATAGCTTCTGCACAATGTTTCTGTGTACTAAGAAATTTACAATTATACGGTATTAATACACCTAAATAACAAAATTTTTCCACAATATCCATTGTTTGACCGTTATAGACAAAAAAACATGGCGGACATAATAACAGTTGTGAAAAATGTTGAGTGATAAAAAGGCATTAACGCATGATATAGACAGTTTTATGAAGCTGATATTGTTGTGGAATAAACCTCTTGTATTGTGGTGGTAACTGTGATGTCAAACACCCCAAATTCTAGACCCAAACGAACTAGATCCTCAGAAGGTGAGACACCCCGCCCTGATTGTAAACAAACAAAAATGGCTAGTACAGACAGTCTTGAAAGTTCGATCAAACTACTAGTTGATAGTGTGAATTAAATAAAAGAAGGACAAGATAGTATGAAGAGAATGTTTGAATCCAAAATTGATAGACTTAGAAATGATGTTTTGACCACAATAGATAAAAAAATGAAAGCATTAAAAACTGATATTGATTTAGATCTAGCAAGAGAATCAACACGAATAGACGAGTTAGTTAATACAGTTCAGATTCTTTCTTCACGATTTAATAACATTGAAATAAATCCAGATAATTTAATTGCCCACGGCCCAAACCCGTCGTTTAATGATCAAAATAATCCGTTAAACAATAATGAAGTAACGGTGATAGTAAAAAATCTACCGCACACGGACGAAGAGAATTTAACGGATAAAATGAACGAAGTAATATGTAAACTGGGTGAAGATGTGTCATCTAGTGTTAAGATAGCCGCAATAACGCGCCTAAAGCAAAGGATACCCAGTAAACCAGGACTTGTGAAAGTCAGTCTCCAAAACGCACAACAAAAAATAAAGATACTACGAAACAAGCACAAGCTGAAAAACGACGTTCATTTTAATAACATTTTCATTCAAAGTGCAAAATCTAGAGTAGAAAGGTTATTGGAAACAAACACGCGTATGATACTTCGAGAACTCCAACAGGGGAACGCATACAGAATGACGGGAAACGGGCGTATACTGCGAAAAAGAAATGAGGAAACGAATGACAACGGCGGCAACCCAACAGAAAATATGGATGCGCAAAACTCGCAATGCGGCGCGCACAGATAGGATATAACCCGACGCAATGGTGTTATTAAAGTCGGACATTTCAACGCTTGCGGATGGACACAGAACAACAGTTTATTAAGAAAAAACATTGTTTATAGCATCGATGCTGACATTTTTAGTGTATGCGAAACACACCTTAAATCAACTGACAATTTACAAGTAGACGGGTATACATGGAAAGGATTAAACAGACATTGCATTCATCGAAATGCTCCAAAAGGTTCGGGTGGAGTCGGACTCCTGATTAAACAATGGATACTGAACGAATATAACTGCGAATTGATTGACGGTAGCTTTGAAGGAATATTTTGTGTTCGTTTCACATCAAAATCTACAAATTTCACCTTTACGGTACTTTCATGTTATTTACCGCCTGAAACCTCCATTTGGGGCAGAGATTCACAAGGTTTTTTTGCTCAGGTTCTAACAAATATTTATGACCAATCTGAGAGCGATATGATTATTCTATGCGGTGATTTCAATTCTCGAATAGGAAACCTAAAAGACTACTCTGAATTTGACTGTATTTCTACTAGAAATGTAATAGATAAAACTAAAAATCAACATGGGAAATCCTTCATAGAATTTTTAAATGAGTCGAAAATGTGTGTTTTGAACGGAAGGTATGACCCTGTACATGATGACTTCACTTGTGTTTCCGGTAGAGGGAAATCAGTAGTGGACTATATTTGCATTCCGCATGACGCTCTAAAACTGATAGAATCATTTCAAGTTATTACTGCACGATCAATAGTTGAAAATTTCAATCTTTTTGAATTTCTTGGAGAAAGAAGTAAAGTTCCTGATCATTCCGTTATATTAACAGAATTCAAAACCTACGAGGAAGCTAACGAATCCTACCAAGTTACGAATTCTCTGCCAAAACGATACAAATTAAACTCAATACCAAATGATTTTCTAGCGTCGGACATGCGTAAAACGGCTTTGCAAACTTTGATATTCAGAATAGAAACCACAAGAGAAAATCAGACTAATATGGATAATATATATTCAGATTTGTGTAATATAATCATTGACGAAATGAACGCTAAAATTCCAGTTTTCGACACTAGTAGAAAGACAAGTAAACGTTTGAAAGTGGGAAAACCTTATTGGAATGACCATCTTGGCTCACTGTGGCATTCAATGCGTAATAAAGAAAAAGGATTTCTTAAATTCAGAGGTAATTTGTCCGTTAAACGTAAACTCCGTGAAGAATTTCATACTGCCCAAAAAATATTTGACCGCACTTTAAAGCGATGTGAACGACAATTTAGACATTCGTTTTGTGTTGAAGTTGAAAACATGACAACATCGAACCCTAATGAATTTTGGGAAAAAATTAAAAAACTCGGACCTCGTAAAACTCAGAGAATCCCGATGGAGGTATATGGCGAAGATGGAACGATTCTCACGGATGATGAAACTATATTGAATAAATGGAAAACGGAATTTCAGAACATATACAATACGGATAATGCCGCTTCAAATTTCGACGATGAATTTTATAGGCAAGTTTCAACACACAAATCGTCATTAGAGGACAAAATGCTTGACCCGCTTTATAATGAAAATCAAGAAATAAATACGACTATAACCATCGAAGAAGTTAGACGGCAAAAGTTGTGGTATAGATAGTATTCCATACGAAGTACTGAAGTATGAACCTATAGTGGCCGTGATTCATTCATTGTTCCAACTGATTTTTGAAACCGGTATAATTCCGTCTGTTTGGAGACAGGCTATACTTTTTCCAATTCTAAAAGACAAATCTTCAGATCCACGTGTACCTCTCAATTACCGAGGAATTAGTTTACTTTCTTGTATATCAAAACTGTACAGTGCATTCATAAACAGTCGATTATCATCATATTTAGAGTCCAACGATATTTTAGCAGACGAACAAAATGGTTTTCGCTCCGATCGATCGTGTGAGGATCATGTATTTACTCTTAGTGCTGTATCGAGAAACATGAAGACTTCATTTGCAACTTTTATTGATCTTAAGAAAGCGTTCGATTTTGTTGACCGAGATTTGCTGTTATATAAGCTTTTGTTGAATAACATTGATGGGAAAATTTACAACTCTATTAAAAACATTTACCTTAGTACTTCTGCTTGTGTTCGTGTGAACAACAGACTTTCACAGTGGTTTGTATGCAGTTCTGGTGTTAAGCAAGGGGATAATTTATCCCCGACGTTATTTTCGATTTTTATCAACGATCTGGTAGAGGAAGTAAACAGTCTCGGACTTGGTGTAAATATTGGCGACTCAACGCTTTCATTACTTTTATATGCGGACGACATAGTCTTATTGGCATCATCCGAAACTGACATGCAATGCATGCTTGATAAAGTTCATGAGTGGTGCAAGCGATGGCGTGTTTTGATAAATACAGAGAAATCAAAAGTTATGCATTTTCGTCCGTCTCGATCTAAAAGAAGTGAATTCCAGTTCAAAATCGGTGACAATCTACTTCAAATAACTGACACATACAAATACCTCGGTGTAATTTTTCACGACCTTAAGGACTTTAGAGATAATGCAAATAGACTACCAGAAGCTGGAGGTAGAGCTTTAGGAGGAGTTATCTCCAAGATTCATCATCTAAAAGACTTCGGAATTAAAACTTTTGAGAAACTTTTTACCTCTTGTGTAGTACCGGTGCTTGACTACAGCTCTTCGATCTGGGGATACAAAGACTTTGCTTGCTTGAATCAAATCCAGAACAAAGCAATTCGTTATTCTCTTGGCGTCCATAAATTTGCACCGACATTGGCAATAAACGGTGAAGTTGGTTGGGTGAACTCAAGGGAACGACGATCGTGCAATATGATAAGGTATTGGAACAAACTTATATCAATGGACGACACTCGTATATGTAAACGCGTCTTCAATTGGGACTACGAAAAATGCATGAACAATTGGTCATTCGAAGTGAAAAACATTATGTCAGTTATAGGACTAGAGAGCGATTTTATTACAAAAAACACATGCGATTCACTGATGTGTAAAACATTGCTCAAAGATAAATGCTCCGCAGATTGGCAGAAAGGTTTAACAAACTTTCCGAAACTACGAACATACAGGCTCATAAAATCTGAATACTGCTGTGAACCATACATTGAACTTAATCTTAACCGTACTGAAAGATCCATAATAGCGCAACTCATGTGTGGCATTCTTCCTCTCAGGTTAGAAACTGGTCGTTTTGTAGGTGAAGACGAATGTGACCGTTTGTGTAAAATGTGTAGCGATAACTGTGTGGAAAACGAATTTCATTTCCTTATAAACTGTAACTTTTATAACAATCTGCGACTGCAACATTTCTCACAAATAGACAATTTATGTATACTATCAAATGAAGAACAGTTTAAATATTTACTATGTCAACATCCGAGAAAAACTGCTAAATATCTATTGCAAGCTTTCAGTAAGAGAAAAAACTTTTTTTATATGAAAATTTTCGATAACATTTTATTTATTTTTGTTCGTCGTACCATTGAAATTTATGTTTAAAGTGACTTATAGACCCAAAGGGTCGGGTGTTCTAATTATTGTTTTTATATCTCACTGTATTATATAATATTTTGTGAAAAACACATGTCACTATAATAAATAATTTACTTACTTACTTACTTATAGACCCATGTCTCATTAGGCCGTACAATTCCACCCTTCCTGAAAACAACAATTTTTTTTGTATAAACAGACAAGCCCCATTTTTCTGTGTAAATTGACAAAGTATTCGACATTTCCTGTAAACCTTCTACTGTTTCAGACATCAAAATCCTGTCATCAGCATACATTAACAAAAATGATGGTATATCTTGAAACTCTAAGGCACAATTGCCATTAGCAATACAATCATTTTCAAAATCATTCACATAAAAGGAAAATAAAATTGGAGAAAGAACTTCCCCTTGCATTAAACCAAGGTTGCTACAAAAGTAATGAGAGTATAGCCCATTGAATCTAATACAGGTTCTAACATTATTAGACATAGATTTTAATATTTAATAGTCTTCCCCGAATACCTAATTTGGAAATTTTGTACCATAAATACGAGCGATCAATTGAATCAAAAGCTTCAAGTAGTCTACAAAGCAACAATATAATCTTTTATTTTTACAGAGTGTAATTTGAATAACAGAGTATAAACAAAAAACAGCATCAACTGTACTATAACCGTTTCGAAAACCAATCTGTGCATCAGATAATATATATCATTGACAGTTGCCAAATTTAACAATCTTTTATTGAGTATTGTGGTGAAAAGTTTACCTAGATTGCTGACAAGGCTTATGCCAAGATAGTTTGCTGCATCATTAGCAGCACCAGATTTGAAAATTGGTACCAGGGTAGCATCTGACCATGATGACGAGAAATATCCAATATTTAATACGGCGTTAAAAATAGTACATAAATGTGGTATAATAAAATCCTTGTATTCAATGAAAAATTCATTCAGCAAACAGTCTGGACCATGGCTTTTGTCCGTTTTAAGTTCATAAATTGCCTTTATAATCTCATCAGCAGTAATATCTGCATCTAACTCATCAAAAACATATTCATTATTTATCACTTCGGGTCTCTTATTGCTATTCGGTACACTTGATACAAGTTCTTTGACATATTCAAAAAAGTCAGTAATGTTTAAATCCCATTTCCTCCTAAATAAAGCATTCATACTTCTTGTAAGTTTTTTTTGGCACTGTTCAAATTTATATGACTATTAAATGTTTTTTTACCATCAAAAGTATGTAATTTTTTACAACAATCGGAATATAGCTCTTTACACTTCTGGTCAAACCATGGTTTATCAGTATTTACTCTCTGATTGTGGGAATTTCGCTTTAATTTCGATTTTACTTTTGGCATTTGTTTGAAAAAAGGAGCTGTCACAGTTGTTAAGCACCCAGTGAAGTTATTTATGCACAAGTCCATACCATCCTCAGTTCATATTAGCTATCGTTGAACTTAAGTCATCAGCATTAACTAGTAGGGCGTTATAGCATAAGTCTCTAAATTCTTTATTCCATTTGAAAAATTGAGATTCTTCACCATCCATTAAATTTGAATTTATATAATTGCACTGCATAGTAAAGTCAGTTTTAAATTGAACATGCATGGGAGCATGGTCACTGTATGTTGTAAAATTACTTGTAATAAGTTTTAAAACTTTTTCAATGTTAATTGACTTAGCTAACAAGTATCGATCACACTCATACCTCTTTAACCACTATATGTAAAATCATTTGAAAGTCCATCTGGGTGGCGCCCATTTATAATTCTAAGTCCACTTACAAAGCCATAATTTTTGTTGATTTAACTTTAAAAGAGGGTGATTTTATTTAATTTTAATTATGTCAGAAGTTTCAAATTATTTTACAATGTACATGATGAATGTTGTTTCAAATACTTTTTTATTTTGTTGTCAGCATTCTCACATACTCAACACCCTCAACATTGTCACTGAGCAAGCACAATCTCACTGGATTCATAAGATCAACTTTCTACATAATATAACTAGAGGCTCCAGGATCTGTGTCGCTCACCTTATGTTTTTATTTACAATTGATGCATGAAACAATGCAACAATAATATTTTTTAAAGTAATATGTCTGGATCAAATTTTAATCTTTCTTTTGACTTTAACTGCTTTCAATCAATTTATCATTTTAAGTTTTCAAGGTTAAAACAAGCATTTTAAGTATGCGTTGCTGCTGTTTCTTAAACATACATTTTATAAAACAATTGTAGAAAGTTACTGGTAAAGGATCATCAAGTTAACTTTAATTGATTTTGCCACGTTTATTGTAAGTTTTCAATTGGTTGTCACAGCAAAGTTACCAATCGCTATGGAGACTGACAACAGAATTGTTTTATTTTAGTCATGGCAACCATGTTGGTTGGAAGACAGGGTCATCAGACACATATTAAAACTTTACATTCAAATAATGATTACAGCCAATTGTGGTCAAATTGGGCACAGTTGTTTAAAAGAAAGAAGATTTTTGTAAAAGGACAACTGACGACAAGTGACGAGAAAGGCTTACTTGACCTTTCAAGATAAGAGAGATAAAAAAAAAGATGTGGTATGATTGCCAATGACGCAAATTTTCACATGAGACCAAATGACCAACTATAGGACTGTACAGCAATCATCAATGAGCAAAGCCCATACCACAGTCAGGTATATATATTATAAAATTAGCGGATCAACTTTTTTGTGGATATTAAAATCTACATATTTTTGTCCTTATCTATAAAGTTTCATGAAACTTTGTAGTGTTGTTTCAGAAGAGTTGTGATGACAAACTATTGCCGTAGTATATTAAGGTCAAAACTCTAAGTTAAAGTGGCTCAACTTCTAAAAAGATTGAATGATAAATTCTTGTACATGTATATATACACATACACATGTACTGATCATGTACATAGTATATCCTAATTATCTGCAAAATTTCATGAAATTCTGTAGTTCAGATTCAATTTGATCAATAATGAATATTCTTTAATAATTCTTACATTTGTCAACAGGTCATAGTAAGGTCAAAATTCTAAGTTTAAAGTGGCTCAACTTCTTTTTTTTTTTTTTTTTTTTTTTTTTTTTTTTTTTTTTTTTTTGTGGCTCAACTTCTAAAAAAAAATAAATCATAAATTCCTGTATATATACATATGTACTGGTCATGTACATAGTATATCCTAATTATCTGCAAAGTTTCATGAAATTCTGTAATTCGGATTCAAAAGAGTTACAATGACAAACTGCTGCAGTAAAAAATCTATGCAAAAAAAATCTTAGTTCCAAGGGACATAATTCCAAGAAAAAAAATTTCATGAAATGTTGTAGATAGTTTCATAGAAGTTATGATGACAGGAACCAGGTTGATGAGTCAAAAACATTATATCCTTATTCCAAAGTAAAGTAGTTTTTTTGGGGTGTTAAAATAGATGGCATACAATGGAAATTTAGAAAACTGGACAAATTTAGAAAATACATCAAGTCATGCTCCTAAAGTTAGCCTTAGGATAATAGAACCCCTGTCAATATCAAACAATGAAATACAATACATAAATTAAAAACCTGATGTGACCATATTTGAATAAACTCAACTAAACAAGTAATACCAATGCCCCTTAATTCAATATGATGTTCTGAATATACACAAAATATTTGCCACTTGACTTCCAAGGGGTTACACCTAGCAGTGACTGATCCAGGAATTTTCATTAGTGGGACCACTGACTGATCAAGAGGGGTGCTTCATTTTATATTCAACTAAACCCCCCGCCCACGAAAGGTGGGCAGGACTGTTTCCCCTGGGCTTTACCCTTAATTCACCTCTGCCTGGGAGTTGACTCTTAAAATATCACTTGAAAGTTTTTATTGGATACTATTAGTAAAGAGAAATAATTTTGTTGATCAATAATGAATATTCTTGAAAAATTCTTACATTTGTCAACAGGTCAAAGTAAGCATTTTTGTCAAAATTTTATGGAAATTATATAAGCCAAATCCATGTCAGTAAAAATTGTTGTGTACCCTGTACGAAAAAAATACTCAAGCACACCCAAATCATCTGTCATGGTACCGCTTATTCTATTTGACTGATTTTCACACACATTGAAATTGTCTGTGAATCAAGGGCTTTAAAGCAGTATCTTTGGTATCTTAAACACGTTTATTTCGTATCAACAATTAAATATAAGATCTTTGTAATAGAGTCGGCCATTTTTATTTTTCTGATATTTAGGAATCATATTAGCATGTTGACGTTTATTGGATCATTTATCACTTATCAAGTATGTATTCACGTCTAGAGGTGATTTCTTATAGCATATACAGAGATTGCCATCGACAACAGTATAAAATTCACAGGAAATGTTGGATTACATAATCATACTCTTTAATATCAAGAATTTTTACTCTAGATCATGATATTTTTACTCACTCATAATTGTTCTAAATTTAAATGATGTGTCTTTTTATAAACTGTGCAACTATTTCATTGTCAATTCAATGTAAGTATTTGCTGTCATATAAATTCTTATTTTTTATTTCAAACTTAAAACACGTCATACTTACTGAATGATTCTCGAATTAAGGGAAAGAGTTATATTTGACATGCGTAACAAAATCATGTCATTAACCAATCAAATTTGCGGAGCAACGTAAATATGCCCCGGGTGTATTTCTTTACGGTTGAGTATCCCCGAAACTTAAGGAGTTTTATAAAACTAATTATTGTTTTTTTTTTTTTAAATCCATATTTTAAAAATGCACAGTGAACAATTGTACCATTAATGGTGAGGACAACACAGGAAACACGAGAACAAGAAAACAAGGAGCGGAAACCAACACGAAACAATAATAGCAACCAAACTAACAAACAAACAAATAAAATATAATTTACCTAAATGGTATTTCATTTTTAAATGCGTCACGTTTCGATACGGTTTACGTAATACTGTATTGAATATCCGGTTATCCGAGACTTCCTTGTCTACCTTAGGTACCAATCAAAACATAGTAAATTCTCCATTATTTGCAAGTGAGTTGACATTTAAGTTAAAAACGATTTTTGAATACTATATTGTTTATGATAAATATATATTAAATTGATTGTTGAATGTATTATTATTATTATTATTAAAATTATTATTATTATTATTATTATTATTATTATTATTATTATTATTATTATTATTATTATTATTATTATTATTATTATTATTATTATTATTATTATTATTATTATTATTAATATTATTATTATTATTATTATAGTTGATGTTGATATTTCCCCCCATGAAATCCTTAAACAAAATCAGATAAAGGCTTCTGTTTCATTTTATATTATTTGAAAGGACTTTCTATCTTATGGAAGGAACGTCAAGTAAAAATAAATTGCAGCCTTTTACTCATTGTGCAGCTGAGAATATTGACATATGTTATGGCTCACAAGAAAGACTAATACGACTTCAAATCCTTTACTTGATAAACACACCTCCGGAGAGGGTGAAAAACTGAAAAATATAAAATAATCTTACTAACAATTAGCATTTCAAAATTTAGCATAACAGTACACAATAAAGTATCAATACTAAAAACACAATATTTCGTTTTAAATCATCTTTTTTCTTTTTGCTAAATGAAGTGTTCAATATTCAACTTGTGTTATACAATGATTGTCATACTAGTCAAAGAAAATTCAAAGTTCATAAAAGATGTAATCAAATAATTCAGTTACAGTGAAAAACAAAAGCACACGTGCTTGTAGGTTTACAGTAGAAAAAAGTCACCTTTTTCACGAATCGAAGTGAGAAATTTACATAAAAACATCAAATTAAAAACTTTTTTTTAGAGAAACACCTTAATCAAAGCAAAGGAAATACAAATCAGCACACTGAATTTAAGAATTAATGTAAAAAAAGTATGATAAACAGTTCATGTAAAAAGACCAAAAATAATGTTTGTCAACTGTTTAGGACGACTTAAAAATAGTATAATTGTCAGAAAAGGTTGATACATATATAAAGAAAAATATGCTACATGTTAACTTACGCTTTGGTGTCGTGAAGTGTCAAATTTCATGAGAAATTGTACAAAATTTTCCTTGAACAAATTTTCCAAACGTGCCGGATATAAAACAGGTAGATAAAAAACAAAGACGTGAACTCCGTTTCATTTCCAGAAATATGACACTCCCCTTCTGATTTTTGTAAAACATTACCACAAAAAGTACTGAACCAGAAGATGGTATAAATTGCAGAAATAGCTGACTTTCATGTTTGATCAGTAAGATCGATAGGAATGAGTTCTACAATTAGTCTTATGAATGAACTAAGTTTATTGTCTCTAATTGTTCGAATGTCTACTTTTCGGATTTTCCTGTCGGCACTGGGGAAAACTTTGGTTACTATTGCCATCGGACACTGTGGTCTAGGTAACTCTTGGTCCCTCATGAGAACCATGTCTGCTATATTGAAGTCCTTTATCGGCAATTCCCACTCTTTCCTTACTTGAAGTGTATGTAAATATTCTTTATTCCATTTTGACCAGAATTCATCTGCGAGTCCTTGAACCATCTTTCACTGACTATGTAGCATGTCCTTAGTTCCAAATTGTAGCATAGTTTGTTCATCCTGTCGTTTCTTGTGTGTTAAGAGCAAAGACGGAGAACATACTTCCGGGTTTTCTGGATCAGTAGAGACAGATACTAACGGCCTTGAATTCACAATAGCACTGATCTCTGCCATTAGAGTAACTAAAATTTCATGTGTGAGTCTATTTGTCTTACGAATGATCATGCAATCTAAAATCCTTCTGCTTAAACCTATCATCCTTTCCCATGATCCACCAAAACGTGAAGCATGCGGAGGATTGAATTTCCATATAGTTCCGTATTGTGATAGCAGTATATCAACAGGGCCCTTTTCAATGAATTTGGCTGTGATTCTTAAATCTTGTATTGCACCAACAAAATTGGTTCCCCTGTCTGATCGAAGAAGTTTAGCAGATCCTCTGATAGCAATGAAACGACGATATGAATTGATAAAACTGGCGCTACTCATTTCTTCTATGACTTCAATATGTATTGCTCTAGAAACAAAACATGTGAATAATATTGCCCATCTTTTCTGATTGATTGATAAGCCTCTTGTTTTTCTATGGATGATTTGGTATGGTACAAATATATCGATTCCCACAAAGATAAAAGGAGGTCCTGGATGGAGTCTATCTTCCGGAAGGTCAGACAGCTTTTGTATCTTAAACTGACCTCGCAATTTCTTAAATGTGACGCATTGTCTAATGATTGTAGAAACTAACCTTTTGCTGCCTATAATCCAAAAGCCTCCTGAACGCAAGGCTTTTTCAGTCATGTGTCTGCCTTGATGAAATGTCAATTCATGATAGTGACGCGTCAGTAACACAGCTAAATGATGTTTCGTTGGAATAATTATTGGATGAAGATGTAGCTCAACAGTTTTTGCATTTCTTATACGTCCACCAACTCTAAGAATATTATGTTTGTCTAACACAGGTGAAAGCGACAATAAATTTGACATAGAAAGTAACTGACCAACATAACTAATTGCATTGATATCGTTTGAAAATGCATCTGCTTGCACTGTTTTGATGATAAATTGTTCCACTTCTTGTCGAGAAGGTGGACTCTCTTGATGTAAATTTCTAATAAAGGCTTTAAGAAACTGAATAGCTCTCACTAGATTTTTCCAAGATGCAAGCCGAGAAAACCTGCTTGACACTCCTACTTCCTCGGTAATGTCAGTTTTGTTAGTAGCTACAGACGGACGGACTTCTTTATCATCATTTGGGTCAACAAGTGGATACATTTGTTTTCCAATATCTGAATCTTGACTCAAGAATGTTGGTCCCTGCGGATAGACTGAACTAGGTAAACCTACCGTATTTAGGATTCTTGTTGCTACATCTGCTGGGTTCAGATCAGTTGAAATGTAGCTCCATTGGCTTGGATAACTTGATGTTCTTATTCGGTTTACTCGGTTGCTCACATAAACATAAAATCTACGTGTTTCATTAGTGAGGTAACCTTAAACGACCTTACTGTCAGTATTAAAATAAAAAGTCGAGTCTAATTTGAGGCGTTCTTTCAAAGTATCTGCAATCTCGACTGAAAGGACAGCTGTACATAACTCTTAACGCGGTATTGTGTTGCCAAGTACTGGCGACACTTTCGCTTTGCCCATCAGAAAGGAGACTTCACTTTTATTCTCACAAACCATTTCAAATAAGCCACAGATGCTATCGCGTCCTTTGACGAGTCACTGAATACATGAACCTACAAATGTGTAGAGTTTAAAAATGGTATGTCTAAATATCTACGTGGTATTTGTAAGTTTTGAAGATGAACCAATGAGGATATCCAATTTTGCCATCTTAATTTTAAATTATCAGGGAGATCTTCATCCTAATTTGCAGGTCTAGATTCTGACATTATCTCTCGGAGAATTAGTTTTCCATTCATTGTAATTGGAGACGAAAACCCAATAGGGTCAAATATGCTAATAATGACCGACCATGCACCTCTGCGAGTGTACGGCTTTTTCTCTGAAGACACTTTGAATGTAAATTGATCGACAGAAATGTCCCATGAAAGTCCTAGACTGCGTTGTACAGGGGGAGTTTCAAATCCAAGGTCCAGGTCCTTTAGGTCTGAAGATAAGTCTTCCGATGGGAAGCTTTGAAGAACGGCTTTACTATTCGACACGGTTTGATGGAGTCGCAATCCACCAATATCTACAAGAGCCTTTTGAGAACGGTTCATAAGATCAACTGCGGACTCAACATCTGCGCATGACATCAACCCTTCATTAACATAAAAGTTGTTATAAACAAAGTCTTGAATGTCATTATCTCCACTTTGCACTGCTCTCCTAAAACAATATGTGGCAACAGATGGAGAATACCTATACCAAAAAAACATGTACAGTTATTCTGTAATCACTTTAGAATCCATTAAATCTATAAATAGTTTGTCCTCGACTGAAGGTCCAATAGTTTCATTGTAAGGTGTTCTCTCAAAGATAGATTCAGGTTTTACAGTAAACGCATTTGCACAAGGTTGAAAATGGGAGGTGCGTCCATCTGGCAAAATGAAAGTTTTGTTTACAGTTACAGTTTCAGTTCAATGAATCTGACAGAGACAAGATTCTCCTATGATCTGCCACAATAATGGCAACTTTTGAGCATAGTCACCTCCCCAGCGTTGATCAAGAATAATCTAAGAAGATCTACCAATAAGAATTCAATTTTGATATTCCGGTCCATGGGTTGTATGTGCGATGCTATGTTGTTAAGATGAGCATGACTAGCTGCCACCTCTGGTGATGGTATCTCATCACGGTTGTTTGGTATGTCGTTGCATTAAATTAGTGATGGAATGTTTATAGAAGTACTATGCTCTAACGCTTCAATCGTATACTGTCTTGCTACTCTACCCATTGTAGATACTTTGCATGAGCATGATGATAATATAAAATTTATATGTTCAGCATTCTCATTAAAGATATACAAAAAACATACCTTATGAATGAGTACTTTGGTCATCTATAATTGCATATACTTTCTCATCCATGTGTGTTTTTTTTGTGGATAAACATCAATTGGCAAAATCTTAGCACAAGACTTGCTACTACTCAACAGATGTCCACAAATCTTTGTACAAACAGCTGATACATGTGATATGTCATCAAGCTCCTCTTCGTGAATCTTCTCACTTTAACACAGTCATTTACAGATTGAGAGCCATTATATGGATTTATGTTTTGGTCATGAGAATGAGAATGGCGGGTACAACATGTTGTGCCTTTTCTTGTATTTTATAGCTTTTCTTTACCATTTTTTCTGTAAGTTATGAGGAAGACGATTTACGATCTGATTAACACCAGTTGAGGAGTCATAATAAGCGAGAACTTGTGAATATTGTGGATTGTTTTTAAAAATTGGATTTCACATAATATGTCATATAACTCATATAGACGTTCATAATCTTTGGCAGTATTGGTTAACTTCGGAAAGTTCGCAAGTTTAGTTTTCAAGCATTGCTAAATCAATTTGGACTTCCATACCGAGCATCCAAGGGGTCCCAAATTTTGTGTAAACCACCAACATGATCATTAACACTGGCAGCTCTATACTTTCTGCTTGTCTTGCTGAATCTGGACCATGCCATTTTATGAGAAGATCCAACTCTTCTGAAGGAGTCACACTAAGTTATTTTATAACATCTTTAAATGTCTCTTTCCAAGATAGGAACTGAAATGGGCTATCATTGTATTTGATAAGTCGTGATAAAACAATATCCTTCCGAGCCATCATCTTTGTGATCCAATTACACAGTTCCATTTGCGAATTATTGTTGCTTACATCAGGAGGCATATATAGTGTAGGTGTATTTGCAAATGCGCTAAGTTGTGCAGATTAATTTGCTGGTGTATTCACTATTGCAATTGGTTTTGTATCTGGTATATCAATGTATATGTAGATTTTGAACATATTCTTTTGTTCTTTTTCTTCTTGAACTTCAGATACAGAGTCTAAATCGTCATCCTCTCCTACCATGGTTATGGACTTATTTTTCAATATCCTGATCTCTGACTCCAACACCTCAGTCTCTTAGATAATCTGAAGGATACTTTATAACTCTGCCTCTAGTTGTGCTTTTTTTCTTAATATATAAGATTTACTTGATAAGTGACTGTGATTTGACATTGAACGACTCGGTTTTATCTGAGTGACGTCTATCTGTTTATGCTGTTTTAGTTCTTGGTAGGTTGTCATTGTCACAACTGGTTGAAGCTTTTTCACTGTTTTGGCTCACAAGAAAGACTAATAAGACTTCAAATTCTTTACTTGATAAACAAACCTCTGAAGAGGGTGAAAAACTGAAAATAAAAAAAAAAGCAATTCTTACTAACAATTAGCATTACAAAAATTTAGCATAACAGTACACAATAAAGATCAATACTAAAAACACAACATTTGGTTTTAAATCATCTTTTTTCTTTTTGTTTAATGAAATGTTCAATATTCAACAATGATTGTCATAATAGTCTAAGCAAGTTCAAAGTTCATTATAGATGTAATCAAATAATTCAGTTACAGTAAAAAACAGAAGCACACGTGCTTATAGGTTTACAGTAGAAAATAGTCGCCTTTTTTCACGAATCGAAGGGAGTAATTTACAAAAACCACAGATTAAATACTTTTCAAGAGAACATACCTTGATCAAAGGAAAAGAAATACAAATCAGCACACTGAATTTAAGAATTAATGTAAAAAAAAATATAATAAACAGTTCCTGTAAAAAGACCAAAAAGAATGTTTAACAACTCTTTAGGACGACTTAAAAATAGTATACTTGTCAGAAAAGGTTTATACATATATAAAGAAGCTTTGGTGTCGTGAAGTTACAATTTTCATGAGAAATTGTGCAACATTTTGCTTGAACAAACGTTGCAAACGTGCCGGATATAAAAAATAAGTGTATAAAACAAGTAGATAAAAAAACAAAGAACTCCGTTTCATTTCCGGAAACATGACAACATATGTGACATAATTAATACCAAATGTCTAAATATCTGCTTATTTGCGTATTATTTTGAATAATTGAACACCCCCTCCAAACACATACAAGTTCGAACTATTACACAATTGAGCTGACGTTTTGAAACAAAAACAAAAGTAATGTAAACGATGTTTTTTATTTCTTAATTTCGTTTGAAAGTCTACTTAACAGGACACTAGCTGTAAAATTCAGGTTCACCGATGTGACTGAAATTCCCATATTGGATTGATAGCAATGTAAAACATCCAAATTATAAGTCTAAACTCAATCTAATCAACTATCGAGTTGACCTTCGGAAACCTCCGATGGTCATATAAGCGATATACTGTACACATAAATATAAAAGTAAATAGACAGTGCACCCTTGCAATTGGATTTTCATAGGTCTTTTTAATTTCATATTATATTATAGATAAAAAAAAATATATGCTTATCATGTTTCTAGCTTATTTTGAGAAAACTGAACCATATGGGCCGACAAAAGCGAATGACTATTTCACTATTTCTCTTTCATTAATGATGGAACAATAAAAAATATATTTCATATTTTTTTTTATCTCCTAGCTAGTGCCCGTTCAAACAACAGCTTATAAAGTATTAGTTGACTGTATTGAAAAAAAAAGATATCAGAGGTACATTCTAACGCATAAGTCGAAAATAAACAAAGAACATCATAGGAAAATAAGAAAAAGAAAAAGACTAAGAGACAAACAACAGTTCACACCACAACATAGAAAAACGAAAGATTGAGCAACACGAACTTCACCAAAAACATCAGATGCCTAGGAGGGATAAGCAGATCCTGTTTCACACATGACACCCTTCGTATTGTTCATGTTAGTGCAAACCCTGTAATAAGTCTTATGAAACTATGTCTATGCTAATGTAGAACGGTCTTTTGGGAACTCGCTATTGGTTATATCATTGTTATATTTTAGAACTGAAATTAGACCAGTTATTGTAATTGATGGCAGAAACACAAGCCAGTACCAGTGTTACATCAACTGTATCTTCTATTCCCTCAAACAGCTCTTTAACCACAAGCTCGGATTTTGTATATGGTCATGATGAAGACATTCAAACAGCAGACAAAGGCATTCAAACAGCAAACAAAGACCGCAACCATCAAGATAGAAACACACAAACAAATGGAAAAGATCGAAAAAAGGCATCAACATGTACCATATTAATGTTCGTGCTCTTATCTTTGATTTCTTTGGGACAGATAGTAATGATGATACAATTCCTGCATATATCAAAGGAACAAGAATGTAAGAATCATACAAAAAGGCGGAAAATATCAAATGGATAGTCAAACTCATCAGCCAATGAAAAATAACAGTATCGCCAACAAATATTAAAAACAAATAAAAAAACGAAACACGACAAAAAGATAAACAAAAACACAAAATAGAAAAGATTGAGCAGATCCTGTTCATACACAAATCACATGATGGAATCGCTGTGAACATTTTATCTTTGATATGAGATAAGAATCTGTGGTCTGATTGCTATTGAGACGTTTATAGTTCAAATAACGTAGGAATTTACACGATCAATTCCTCTTTATTGGAAAATCTGTTCACGGTTTGTATTTTACTCCAATGAGAACATCAGATATTTTATAAAAGTATTCCTGAAATCATCTGACATTTTTTTATTTCTTCAATATGGAATTTAACTTCTTTGCATCTAATAGAGTACACAATAATAATGCTACATTCTGAGAAGGACAAACCCAGAAGAATTAAATTGAAAATCATTGAGAACATGCACACATTAAAGCTGCAGAAAACATCAAGGCAATAATGATGATTAAAAAAAAATCCAGATACTATGTACTCTGAAAGGGATAACGCAACATATGAGCATATTCCCTACAACGCAGTAATTTAGAATTTTATTCACACAATGTTTGTTTTACCATAGTGTAACACGTGTTTTTACAATGGAGTTCATGTTGTAGCGTTTCATTTGACTAAGATTTTAGATTGACATTTTTTTTTGCCTGTGTTTATATAGAAATATTCTATAGAAACATACAGTATGGAGTTATTAACTTGCTTCCATATTAACAAGTGAATATGGGTGAATAAAAAATGATAGTATGTATTCTTTAGTCAATTGTTTTAATAGATTTTTTTTATTTATAGCAATGAAAAATATTACACAAACGAACACAAATCACATTCGGAAGATTGAAACTGAAGCAGATCAAACTAAGGACACCATAGATTATTTACGTTCGATACAGAATAGAGGTAATTCTAATATAAAGATATAAAGGAAGACAATAATTATACTGAAACATGTCAACAGACAATATTTATACTGAAATATGTCAACCTATAATATTTATACTGAAAGATATTAGCATAAAAATATAGTAGATTCTTTACGTAGGATACAGAATAGAGGTAATTTTAATATAAAGTAAGATAAACCACTATAACATTGTATCTTTGATATGATTTGAAGAGATGTGGTCTGATTGCCATTGAAACGTTCATGGTTCAAATATCAAATGACATAGGAATAAACATAGGCCACTATTACACGCTCAATTCCTCTTTATTGGAAAATCTGTTTACTCAAATATTTTACATATCATTATTTGTGTACAAACCATTTATGCTACAGTCTGAAAACGACAAAAAAAAGCAGATAACTAAGAAGGAATGAAACTTGTGATCATCAAGAACAAGTGCACATTTAAGCTGAACATAACAATGGTGATTAAAAAAACAGATAATACAGAATTTTGAAGATTTAACGCAACAAATGAACATATTTCCTACAACGCAGTAATTCAGAATTTAAACACACATTGTGTGTTTGGGTTTACTTAGTCTTTTTTTCCCACGTGATTTCCCCATGGTATTCCTCGTGATTTTCCCATGGTATTCCACATGATTTTCCCATGGTGTTGCAGGTAATTTTCCCATGGTGTTTCATGTGATTCAACCATTGTGTTCCACGTGATTTTCCAATTTTGTTCCACTTGATTTTATCATGGTGTCTCATATGATTTTACCATTGTGTTCCACGTGTTTAACCATGGTGTTCCACGTGTTTAACTAATCAAATGACAAAATGAAAATGGAAAACAACTATCATATTTCTCACTTGGTACATGCTGTTCACTATGTAGAAAATGGCTGATTAAACTTTTTTTTATAGCTAGCTTAACCTCTAACTCTTTGGGAAAGTCGCATAAAATACAATTATATTGGCAACGATGTGTTAACAAAAAAGACCGACATAATAGGTAAATATGTCAAAAATAGGGATACAGGAGTAAACATTGTGCTATAATCTTGATCACTATACAGACAAACAAATATTTCAAGAAAGAAAGACAAGACGGCATATAGACAGAGCATATCAGCAAAGTGTTTCCCTTTAACAAAAAATTTGTTTCCCTGCTGCCTTTTTTTAGTTAAATGTATCAGCTTTGTATTGATAGCCCCGTATATCTATTGAGGAAACTGGATTTTTTGCTTTTTGTTTGGAATGGAAGTCTTATGTGCTATGTTATAAAACTTTTTCATCCAAATATGACAGAGGCCAAGGAATGCAGCGAAATAGTATCTGATGTTGACGGTGTATATTTTATATACCCAGTGAATTTAAACACACGAGTACAAGTGTATTGTATCATGGAAAACAGAAAGAAGAAATGGACAGTAAGTTGATTATCGCTGTATTCAATCAACGAGTGTTTAACTTCCAATTGTTTAAAAAAATCAATATTTTCAATTTTAACACGATGCATATTCATCATTTTCTTATTATAACATATTTTTTGTAACATAAGCATAATATTTTAATTGATAATTTTAAAGAGAAGGCATGCTGTCAAAAATAGTATTATAATTAATACTAATAATCTATGTTTTTGTTTTTCTTTCAATGCTACATGTTTGTAGTGTTTAATGACTATCGTTTTGTATTTAATATGCCACTGTCTGTTTGTTTGTTTTTGTTGTATATTTTAGTAACAATCCTATTGTTTGGATTTTATACTAATAAAATTCTTATTCTTATTCTTATTCTTATTCTTATTCTCCCGTATGTATAATTTTCTATTGATAAGGTAATTTAAGAATTGTATATACAACGAGACAAATTACAAAAATAGAAGGACTGATATGGTAATTTGAAACATGTTTGTCCTTCATGGATAAATTACTCATTGTAATGATGATTTCCAAGGAGAGGCAAATCAGACCGTGACGTATAAAGGCAACAGTAGTATACCGCTGTTCAATAAACGTAAATTGATTAAGCAAAAACAAATCTGAGTCACAAATCAAAGCTAGTGATCCACATCAAATGTAGGAGGAAAACAAAGAAACAATAGAAACAATAAACTTCTTAAAAACAAACACCGACATACATATGAACGGGCTATTTGATAACAATTGCAATATTTCGGAATTGGTACAGGACATTTAAAGAAAAATACTAGTGGGTTGGACCTGATTTTACTGCCAGCTAGGTAACAAGATCACGAAAGTTACGGTGCAGGAAATGCTTACCCTTCCGGAGTACCTGATTTCACTCCCGGTTTTAAGTGGAGTTCGTGTTGTTTCTTAATTATTATTTATAACTGATGATGTAAATGTCCCTTGGTTTTGTGAGTCTTTGTTTACTCCTTAGTTTTGATTGTTATTGTCCTTACAACATAATTATCAAAGTGACAATTTAAAACGTACTGTAAGAAACAGTATATATCACAGATTCTGAAAAATTAAAAGCAACACCTAAACAAATTCATAAACTGAATACTGTGAAGCCCTCTGTACCGTTTCAGTGAGGTTTAAAAGAGGGACGAAATATACCAAAGGGACAGTCAAACTCATAAATCTAAAACAAACTGACAACGCCATGGCTAAAAATGAAAAAGACAATAAAAAAACAGCACACATGATAACTTGTTACTTGTAAATTTTTAGGTTACATAATCTTATAATTTAGGTTCTACAAAGACGATCAAACGAGACGATAAGCTTTGATAGGAATTGGAATGATTATCGAGATGGATTTGGATCCGCCTATGGAGAATATTGGCTAGGTAAGATTAGTTTTTCATGAGGTTTAGTACATAACTAATATGTCTCTTATTTAATAGGTCATGTTTGGTTTATCGCTCTTTCACGTTTTCGGACGCATGCGATTCATGTTGTTATCATTTTTTTTAAATATTTTCCTGATCTTAATCTAATGATATGTTGTTAAACCATAGTTTTATGGTAAGAGTAAAGTTGAAAGATCACATACGGTTGAATTCTACCATATTCTCTTATGTCTGTCCCAAGTCATGAACCAGAATAACTGCAATTTCTTCTTTCTGTCATATTTAATTTTTTGTCTTTGTTCTAGTTTAAACCAGGCTATTTTTCACCGTTTTCACAGATTATATGACGTTGTATATATACGTAGATGGCGTTTGTTGACGAATGATGAAATGTGAATGTACCAGACTTTTTACAAAACAAAGGGAAGTTTGTGACTGTCAAATCAAAATGTGGTTGATCATAAACTGTTCACATTAAGATGAGTCGGTTTAGAAGAACAAATAATTTTGCAAACGTTACTCCCTTTGTCAAAGCAACATTTGTTCTCATTTCCTATTTCATGATATTCACCGAAAATGTTTATATCATTTAATATGTTTTTTTTAGCAAAGCATTGTTCCTTACATTGGACACGAATCTCTTCTTAATAACTTAGAAATATGACATTATTCAGTTATTTGTTCATTGAATTCATTGAATTATTATCTTTTATTTTTTTAATATTGGCAATATTTTCCACTGTTTATTCACATTTGAAATAGTCATAGTTCCAACACGACGGGTGCCATATGTGGAGCAGGATCTGCTTACCCTTCTGGAGCACCTGAGATCACCTTTAGTTTTTTGGGGGGTTCGTGTTGTTTATTCTTTAGTTTTCTATGTTGTGTGATGTGTGCTGTTTTTTGTTTGTATTTTTCATTTTTTATCCATGGCGTTGTCAGTTTGTTTTAGATTTATGAGTTTGACTGTCCCTTTGGTATCGTTCGTCCCTCTTTTCCAACATAGGATTCCAAATCTGTTTTTGTTCTATTTCCACCGAGCATTTAGTGTAAACAAAATGCTCTTCTGACGCACAAAATTTTAATTCTGTGTATTGATGAGTTACTGTTCTACAGACAACTATGGAACGCAAAAACTGTCTTCTAATGACCATTTGTCATTATTTGATGTGCATTTACCTTTATATGACGTACAAATATGCTTATATTATGTGCAAGTATCTTTATATGATGTCCAAACATTTTTATATAATGTGCAACTACACTTATATGATGTGCATACATTCTTATATGATGTGCATACATACTTATATGATGTGCATACATACTTATATGATATGCAAATGTACTTATATAATGTGCAAACTCCTTATATGATGTGCATTTTCCCTTATGTTATGTGCAAACATCTTTTTATGATGTGGTTGTGTCATTATATTATGTGCTTGTAATCTTATATCATGTGGTTCAGTTAACTTCATCATATGATGTCGCAACTTCATTATATGATGTGCTTTCATCGTTGTTATGGTCAATGAACATGATTACGATTAGAATGATTACTGTCTACGTCATAACTGATTCCATTATATATATATATGCTTCTGCAGAATTAATATAAACCCGGATCAAATCTTTAGCTATTTAAAAAGAGAAAAACCTTTACATGTTTGTTCCTCGATTTAAGATGAAAAAATCACATCAAATATTGATGGAAAATTGTCAAATTATGAATTTTAATCGATGGGTCTACAATACTGAATATACGGGATCTACAATAATGAGCATACAGTTAACTTATTACATTTTAGAAATAGATCTTTCATCTTTTAAGCGAAAGTGCATTTTTAAGATAAAGTGAGACAGTGCATTTTAACAAAAATTAACGTTTTAGACATTTCGGCGGAAGATTAAGATCAATTAATACAGGAGCAAGTTGAAGAATTTTCCGGTAGCGGCGAAAATATGATAATACAAATTTTGTGATTCTTATTTATAGCTTGCTGTTCGGTTTAAGTAAAAGCTCCGTGTTGAAGGCCGTAATTTAACCTATAATAGTTTACTTTTACACATTATTACTTAGATGTAGAGTTGTCTCATTGGCACTCATATCATATCTTCTTATTTCTATTCATTGCAAAAGACACCAATGAACACAAAGTCAATTAAAAAAAATATTTTATAACGATAGCTACAAAATTATCCTCTCTTGCATATATAATTATACCGGTATGGATGATTGGTTGATTAATTTGTTGATTGATTGCTTTTTAACGCCACTTTCAAAACTATCATGCTATTTTGTGGCGTTGACTTTATATTGATGGAAGAAGCCGAAGTTCCGACTTTCGGTACGAAAACTAATAATTCTATTCAATTGAGATTGGAGTCGAGCTTACCTGCTACGTGTGGGATTCGAACTCACAACCTACATGTAAGAATTGAAAGGCTAGACACTTACTTGGACCCCCCCCCCCACAAAAAAAGGAATTAAAGGAGATATGGGATGACCTTCAACTCGGTGCATGCCATTTGCTTGCATCTTATTAACAATTATAGGTCACCGTACGGCCTTCAACAATGAGCAAAGCCTATATCGCATAATCAGCTATAAAAGGCCCCGGAATGACAAATGTAAAACAATTCAAACGAGAAAACTAACGGCATAATTTATGTACAAAAAATGAACGAAAAACAAATACCGGTATGTAACACATCAACAGACGACAACCACTGAGTTACAGGCTCCTGACTTGGGACAGGTGCATATTCGTACGGGAACATATTAAGGTGAAATGAATATTAACCCTGATTTGTAATAGACCGACACCCTGAGTCGGATTTTTAACATGCTACTTCAAAAAAATCCATTTCACCTTAACCGGACAGATTATTCTGATTCCGAGCCGAGCAAGTCATTGATTTTACTCCTTAATTTAGTAGGGAAGCAGCAAATACCAATTTTAAATTCTTTGGTTTTGAACCGGTCTGAATTCGAACCTACGACCAGCAACACTAGAGGCTAACATGCTACAATGAAAGCACCGCCACTAGACAGTTACCCGTAATATAAAAGGAAAGCCGTTCAGATATACAAATCCGTAAACAGGGCTAACATACTGACCATTGATTTTTTTGGTGATTGCAAAGGGGGGAGGGGAGGGGGCGGCGACATGTTTTTTGTAAATGTTTGATTCCAAATTTCTTGAAAGATATTTTATCTCTTTCAGAAGGGAATAAAAATAATTGTTTCCATTGAAAACGAGAGAAAAAATAAAACAATAATGAAATTAAAAAAAAATTATCATATTATTTTTAAAAAAGAAACACTTCATGTTTACATCACGATGACCGTGAAGGTATTCCGATGTATTGTCGCAACATCTATTTGACTTTCGATTGTGACTAGTGCATGTAACCGATTGTATAAAAACGCAGACATAATCGAGTGCAAAATAACATTCCTTGTCGTTTCAAGTAATACTCATAAAAACATTTTTTTTTAGAACATATTAAATTATTAATATGAAAATGTTGCGTCGTTATTTATACATTTGTAAGTAATATCTATGCACACATACAGTACAATTGTGTTAACGCATGCGATAGAATATCTAAAGAATGTTTATGCGGGACAAAATGAATGCCTACATAAATCCAAACTATTAGAAAATCCGAATTATTACAGAAGAGTTTTCACCATGCACTTGCACTGCACTATTAGTAGAATAGTAGAATAGAATGCTATATCATTTGGATTAAAATTATGTATACATGTAACTGTTGTATACAAATATTAATTTAATATATAACAACAAACCAGAGTATACTAGTTTAAACATATTTTATTGTTCAAAATGACAAAAGGATCAGACACAAGTTTTACAACTTAGTAACGTCTTCTCCAAAACAAAAACAAAATATACACAATAATTAATGAACACATCAAATATTTCATACTAACAAATAGTTTAAGAATAAAGACATGAAAACAAAAGGAAACTTTGATTTGTATCACTACAATATAATTGTGATTACAGTGAGGTTGAATTCCCTGTCATTTATTCATCATCCACGCACGAAATTGTCTCAGAAAAAAATACAACTCTGTAAGTTAACCTCACTTTCAGGTATTGAGATGTGATTTTCTTTTAGACAAGTGCGTGTGACCATCCACGTGAACTTGTGGTCATCCGATGTTCAGTTCTTCAGTCCTTTGATACTTTCTGTTTTAGTAAATATTACATTAGCCAATGAAATTCAGCCTTCAAATTTTTGAAGATGTATATAAATCCGACAAAATCGAGAATCCCAATGGTCTTTAAACAGAAATTGGTGGTGGGGACAGTGTAGGAAAGATGGGAATTCCTCCTATTTTTCCCAAGTCATTACCCTGAAATAGAAAAAAAACCCCAATCATTCCAAAGACATAAACTTTTCACCCCCCTTTTCCCCTTAAAAAACCACCAGAAAACAATTACACACACCTTTCTCAATAAATTTGTTCGTAAGGACAACAAAATTACGCATTAAATTCCTTTTGAATTACATAAGTTTAAAATAGCACGTCAATAGTGGATTTAGAACTTCAAGTGTGGAAGTTGTTTGCGACTTGGAATTTAATTTGGATATTCCGGGTATGGTCTCATTGATATTTATCACAACTTCATTCAATATTACTAGTTTTAGATGACACCATTCCCTGCTAGTAGAAATTATTTGTTGAAAAAATAAGGATTTAGATTTTAACAGATGAGGCTAGCGGAGCTAGGCTTAAAATTGACGTCTTCAAAGTCAAAACTATTAATTTTTACTTGGAAGGGAGAGTACGATGAGAGTCGAACCCTAAACAGTTAGGGTAAGTATGGACATAACCATTCAAGCTTTATACAGGTCTGAATTTGAATTAATTTATTATTTAATATCTGACACATCATAGGTTTGTGACACATAATAAATGTGGTCTAAGATTTTCCAAAGTTGATAATGGGCAATTACCTATTATATTGTCCAATATCCGAAATCTGAATATATTGTTAGATTCAGCATATTATAGAACCCTAAGAATTGCTTGTTTTAAGTGCCGTTTTTGCCCCTTATTTCTAAAAGTTTTTGTCTGTCAACAAAGTATTTACGGACAAAGAACACTTCGCAAAATATTATACTTCGTCAAATCTATAAATATAAACAATTGGATACCACCATTTTATTTTAAAAAGAAATCGAAATTAATTGCTCCCTTAATTTCTTCCTATCCCCTCTTTATGGAGGTATCAAATGACCGGTCCATTATATTGGTCATTACCCTAACAATGTCAAGTTTTTGTCCATTTTTGTGGCTATCTTCAGAAAAGTGATGTATACAGACAAACTTCCACAGCTAAAATGATCAGCAAAGCAAACTTTACAAAACAATGAACATACTGGAAATTCATGTATTTACCTCTTTAAAAAAAAGCCGCTAACGCTATATATAAAGATATTGTTAAATATAAGCCTAATACAATGAGCATAAAGCATGGCATTAAAGAATCATTTTTTTTTTAATTTAATAACTTTAACTGTATGCCCATTATTGTAGACCTCGTATGTTAATTATTGTAAAGCCATGATTAAAACTGAACTTTGCAAATCAAATTTGCCAACAATCCAATAATATCTGTTGTGATTTTTTCATCTTAAATCGAGGAACAAATATTTCTTAGTTTTTTACATCTCAACCATTTTCCAAACGATAGCTACAGATTTGATCCGGGTTTATATTAATTCTGCAGCTGCAGATCGGAATAAGTTACGACGTAGACAGTAATCATTCCAATCATAATCATATGTTCATTGACCATAGCGACGATAAAAGCACATCATATAATAACGTTTCGACATCATATAATGAATTTAACCGAACCAGATGATATAAGATTACAAACACATAATATAATGACACAACCACATCATATAAAGATGTTTGCACATAATATAAGGGGAAATGCACATCATATAAGGATGTTTGCACATCATATAAGGTTTGTTGTACATCATATAAGTATATTTGCACATCATATAAGTACATTCGCACATAATACAAGTATATGTGCACATCAAATAAGGATATTTGCACATCATATACGAATGTTTGCACATCATATAAGAACATTTGCACATCATATAAATATGTATGCACATCATATAAGTATATATGCACATCATATAAGATATTTGCACATCATATAAGGATGTTTGGACATCATATATAAATACTTGCACATGATATAAGCATATTTGCACACCATGTAAAGGTAAATGCACATCATATCATGACAAGTGCACATCATATAAAGGTAAATGCACATCATATAATGAAAATGGTCATAACAAGACAGTTTTGGCGTTCCATAGACAACACTTTTAAAGACGTGATAAATGTATATGCAAATGTATGTCTTTTCAACGTGACTGGAGACAATAATGATGTGTGTGATGTTTCAGCACGCATTGCTATATCATCAATGTTAGTCGTGAAAGGGGTGGAAGCATACATGGTCGGCGACAACAACTGATCATCGACAGGAATACTAGTCAATTACGATTGCAGTCGTATAAAACTTGCAATTAGTATGGATTTTAATTCCAGATCTGTGTAGACCGCGGTTCAATGGCCATAAAAAACGAGGGAGACTCATCAACTATAATAGGAAAAAAACGGAACAACTAAATTGAATACAAATAGCACTCGAATATGCAAGAAACCAACTATTTAATAACAACTGCAATATTTCTGACTTGGTGCAAATGAACCTTATCACTCGATCGGGGAAAGGTTATATTGACAAATAGACCTTTTCAACAACTATCGACACCTACAGTTGAGAACTACTACGAAGGTAAAATGTGAGGGATCGTTTCAAAAATTAAAAAAATTGAGATCATTATTGATTTTTTTTGCTTTCATTGACAATGACACAACTTTCCAACAGAGTCCAAACGGCCTGGATTTTTTAATTTATCATAAAGACCCGTTAAAAACAAAACACAATATAGCAATGACAGTGTATAAATAAAATCAATTTGTAAAACTCAAAGGTCATTTTCAAGAACGAGGGAAGAACACTGCTACGAAGGGACAATGTATGATTATTTTTCGGGACATCAGCCGTTGGTCTCGAAACCCTCTGCTTGGCACTGTCCAAAAGGAGTTTGCAATGTCAATAAGCTCTATAGTATAAACTAACAACTTGAAATATAAATTCCATACGCACATATGTATATGTACAAAAAATATATGCTTAAATGTCATATCCTCTGAGGTCAGTGTAACATTGAAATGAAGAGTCAATTATATTTTTTTCAAAATTCATCAAGGAAAACATCAGTTCTCACAAGATATCTTGAAGCAGAGAAGTTCGTCGTTGATAAAAAAAATTAGATGCGATATTTTTCTTCGACTTTAAAAAGCAATTTGTGATTATCCCTCCAGAAATTGAGAATGAAGATCGGTTAAAAAAACACCATGTTGGTCGTGTTCACAAGTATGATACGGACGGACGGACAGGCTAGTCACTATTTTTCATAAATTTTGAAAATTTCATAAAAGTTTTTACACCAACAAATTAATCGTGTTGGCATGCGGCAAATATTTGGTGAAAGACTCACATAATCAAAGAATTGAAGAGAAAGCGGATCAGGATGTAGAATGATTGCAGTATTTTTTTAATCAATTCAAAATGAAATGCCGTGTAAAATAAATACGAAATAAGAATATTATATGACAGAGACATATATTTATATATTTGGTTGGTATATCTTCTGAATCTATATAGTCAAGACAGTACAGTCATAACCGCAATCGAATATGTTACGTATTGATAATCATGATGTTTTTTGTCTTTGAGACGACCCATCCATTTTACCTGTAAACTGTAGGTGTCGAGAGATGTTGAAAAGGTCTAATAAGAAGTTTTAATGCGTAAAGTATAACTAAATGACATTCTTACTCATTTCTTTTAAATCAGACGATTCAACTTAAACTTCAGAACAAAAAGCCATTTTTCACATCAGTAATATATTTTAGTCTAGATAACCAGGGATAAAGTAAAACCAATAAGTCTTTTTTTATTTGAAAGATTCATTCTTTTTACAGGTAATGAAAATATTCATGCTATTTCATTGAATGGTCCCCATGAATTAAGTATTTTTATGATTTCATCATCAGAGCAGAGTGGATATGCAAATTATTCTCAATTTTCAATCAGTGATGAAAATAGCAAATATATGCTGAGAATATCAGGATACAGTGGATCAGCAGGTAGGAAGAGTGTTCATGCTTCTCAAATATATTTTCAATTTTCATAAAAAAATCTTTTTGTGCTCTGATAAAAATGTCAAAATTATTCTGCAATGATAGAACGATTATCCTTAAAATCTATTTGACTAACATCATACAATAAAATTCATTTTGCTATCCTTATTCAGTATCTATAATTGTTTTGCTTATAAGCCATGGTTAAGAAAGTTATAAAACAAATGTGAAACCAACTGTTTTCGTCAGAAAATGCCTGTACCAAGTCAGGAATAGGTTTTTCATTCGTTTCGTTGTCATATTCGAGCTTCTGAATTCTTTTTTAAGAAATTAGGACATTTCCCTTTCTTACCTTGAAATTCGGTATTTTATCAATACGTTTTGAATATTGTCACTCGTTTGCCATTAAAACGTTAAAACACGAAACAATTTTTGGTGTCGTATCATTTTATTTCGTCAAAATGTCGATACAAATGTAAGTATGCTTTGTTATAAAGATGTACCTTGATGCAAATCTTTATAACATTGTTAACAGTGCTGTTGTCTGCTCTATGGTCGGGTTGTTGTCTCTTTGGCACATTCCCAATTTCCATTCTTAATTTTATTAAAGTTGCATATTGTATAAATAGGTTTAATTTTTTATTCAAAAGTAGCATGTTAAAATGGTTTGTTCAATCATCACTGATGATAATTTCTACTGTGGATTAATTCTATTTTTCGTTGTCATCAATTTTTCTTGTCGGAGAAAAATAGTTATTTTGATGGAACATAGTAGCATGGTATCATTTTACTACGAAATCAAGAAAGAATAGTTATTGATCATGTCAGTATACTAGTATACTCACATGGTTGAATATCAACTGCTTTTACGAAAACATGTTAAACCGTTGGAAATTGTTTGAATATGTTATATGATTGTTTTTAGTCTGAAATGCTGTTTCTTTTAACAATATTTTGAATACATGGCCTCGGTTGCAGAGCTATTTATGTTGTTTATCACTGTTTCAATAACCTGTCAACATTGCGGTTCTGAGTTTGAATCTCGCACGTGCGTTCCATTCCAATCTTGATTGTTTAGTATTGTAAGTTTACAGGCCTCAGATCACAACTAATTCCCTTTGTTCGTGGTCTAGGAATATAGTTCCCAATTATTATATAGGGTATTTCTTCCCAAGTAATCTGTCTACTGTTTTCTTTGAAATGTTTACTATTTAAGTGGTCCTATCAGTTGCATATATATTGAAATAAGTAAAACATGTGGAAAAAAATTATTGTTGAAAGTGAAAGTAGTGATTTGGCCAAAATGAAAGTAGGGTAGAAATTAGCCTTCGTCATTTATTCTGGCGTTGTCAGTTTGTTTTAGATTTATGAGTTTGACTGTCCCTTTGGTATCTTTCGTCCCTCTTTTATTCAAGATCCAAAGCCTACCATTGGCATGCTAATAGAGCCCTCAGAAGAAAAAGCACTGATGGATTGTCCTGGGACAAGCATTTTTTATTAGAATAATAATGATCTATAAGCAGTTAAATTTATTTCATGTTTGTAGCGGTGCAAATTTTTTAATTCAATTTGACTTTAACTAAAAAATGCATTGTAGCCAAGGGGAAGAATAATTGTGTTCTGAGGCCTAGGAGATGAGTTTGGACAAAACACAATTATTATAAATAAAGGGTCTAACATGTAACAACATGATCTTTGTCTGATTACTTTTCAAGAAAGAAAACAAAAATTACACAGTCTATCAAAATAAGACATTTTTACCATATTTGGGCATATGAGGCAGATATTGGCATTTTTTACAGTTTAAATGATTTCTAATGAAAATTAAAGGAATACAATTGTGAGAATGTACCACATTACTTCATTAAATCAATGAGGGTACCTTATAAATGCAATTTAATAAGGTTTTACAAAACTGAGTTGATCCTGGGACATAACATGACATTTAAAAATAATGAAAAATAAAATGTTTTAAAAAATTTAAAAGTGTCAAGTCTAAATTACTTTTAGTTGTTTTGAAGTAAATAACCAATAGGTGGGATAGAATGAAGGGAATAAATCAATTTTTCAGTGTCTATTCATCCACAATTATGCTTTTTATGTCTGTACCTTTATCATACTGACCAATTCTGATTTAATAAACATAAAGATATAGATATGAAAAATAATGGCACATAAGTGGCAGTTTGCTTTAGCAGTTGTCTCATTTCAACTAAATACAAGTTATGTTAACTGGATCAAGGCTTATTTTGGGAAAACAATACCAAAAAAATATGTTCTGAATAAAATTTTGACTGAATTCTTAAAACTTTGCAAATAGCATGTTCCGCAGACATATATACTAATATAAAAACATTCCAAACTTTTTTGTTATTTGTCAGAATGTAATAAAATTTGGCATTTATACTACTAAGATATAATGCTAAGTAACTGTGAAGTTTCATATGGATACTTTAATTTTTGAGGTCTAATAGGCCTCAGATCACAATTAATTCCCTTTGTTCGTGGTCTAGGAATATAGTTCCCAATGAATATATAGGGTATTTCTTCCCAAGTAATCTGTCTACTGTTTTCTTTGAAATGTTTACTATTTAAGTGGTCCTATCAGTTGCATATATATTGAAATAAGTAAAACATGTGGAAAAAAATTATTGTTGAAAGTGAAAGTAGTGATTTGGCCACAATGAAAGTAGGGTAGAAATTAGCCTTCGTCATTTATTCAAGATCCAAAGCTAACCATTGGCATGCTAATAGAGCCCCTAAAAGAAAAAACACTGATGGATTGTCCTGGGACAAGCATATTTTATTAGAATAATAATGATCTATAAGCAGTTAAATTTATTTCATGTTTGTAGCGGTGCCAATTTTTTAATTCAATTTGACTTTAACTAAAAAATGCATTGTAGCCAAGGGGAAGAATAATTGTGTTCTGCGGCCTACATGTAGAAGGTCGTCAATTCCCTTTGGGCACTCCGACGTCTTTCATCCATAAAACTGGGTGCCATGGAAATAGCAAAAAGTACTGCAAAAGAGGGTCGAAAGATACCAGAGGGATAGTCAAACTCATAGATTGAAAATGAACTGACAATACCATGGCTAACAATTAACTAGAGCCTCTAAAGAGCCTGTGTCGCTCACCTTGGTCTATGTGAATCTTAATCGAAGGAAGCAGATGGATTCATGACAAATAGTGTTTTGGTGATGTGATGTGTTTTTACATCTTACTTTACTGAACATTCTTGCTGCTTACAATTATCGCTATCTATAATGAACTTGGCTCAGTAGTTTCAGTGGAAAATGTTTGTTAAAAGTTACAAATTTTATGAAAATTGTTGAAAATTGACTATAAAGGACAATAACTCCTTAGGGGGTCAATTGACCATTTTGGTCATGTTGACTTAATTTTAGGTCTTACTTTGCTGTACATTATTGCTGTTTACAGTTTATCTCTATCTATAAAAAATCAAGATAATAACAAAAACAGCAAAATTGCTTTAAAATTACGAATTCAGGAGCAGCAACCCAACAACGGTTTGTCCGTTTCATCTGAA
The DNA here is from genome assembly GCA_037788925.1 of Mytilus galloprovincialis. Classification (NCBI taxonomy): domain Eukaryota; kingdom Metazoa; phylum Mollusca; class Bivalvia; order Mytilida; family Mytilidae; genus Mytilus; species Mytilus galloprovincialis. Next base: position 1,186,488 of record CM075341.1, on the reverse strand, counting down.
AATTTCAGGGTGGATAGATCTTGACCTGATAAATAATTTTACCCCCAAGTCAGATTTGCTCTAAATTCTTTGTTTTTTGAGTTACATGTATAAGCCAACAACTGCATTTTACCCCTATGTTATATTTTTAGCCCTGGTGGCCATCTTGGTTAGTTGGCCGGGTCACCGGACACATTTTTTAAACTAGATATACAAATAATGATTGTGACCAAGGTTTGATTAATTTGGCCTAGTAGTTTTAGAGGAGAAGATTTTTGTAAAAGATAACTAAGATTTACGAAAAATGGTTAAACATTAACTATAAATGGCAATAACTCCTAAAGGGGTTAACTGACCATTTCGGTCAAGTTGACTTGTTTGTAAATCTTACTTTGATGAACATTATTGCAGTTCACAGTTTATCTCTATTTATAATGATATTCAAGATAATAACCAAAAACAGTAAAATTTCCTTAAAATTACCAATTTAGGGGCAGCAACCCAACAACAGGTTGTCCGATTCATCTGAAAATTCCAGGGCAGATAAATCTTGACCTGATAAACAATTTTACCCCATGTCAGATTTGCTCTAAATTCTTTGTTTTTTGAACTATAAGCCAACAATTGCATTTTACCCCTATGATCTATTTTTAGCCCTGGTGTCCATCTTGGTTGGTTGACCGGGTCACCGGACACTTTTTTTTAAATTATATACCCCAATAGTGATTGTGGCCAAGTTTGGTTGAATTTGGCCCAGTAGTTTCAGAGGAGAAGATTTTTGTTAACAGACGACGCCGGACGACGACGACGACGACGGACAACGGACGCAAAGTGATGAGAAAAGGGGCCAGGTGAGCTACAAATTGACAAACAGATAAATAATAGTACACAAGACACAACAAAGATTAAGCAACATGGCGTTAAAATTCAACAATCAATCGAGCAATCAATTAAAATCAGCACTACCTCTATTACAGAGCTTATTTTGTGTTTTTTTTCGATTTTCGTCGTTTATCGCGTTCACCATGCTTTGTCAGTTTATTTTGGGTTTATATGTCCTTTTTGTATTTTTACCTCTCTTAACATTTCGGAATCATTCAAAGGGATGCAGAAACAAGGTTATCATTGGTATTTTAAAATAAACTTCAGCTAAGAACGTTTATTTTTTTATTCGGTGAATAAAAATTCAAGGAAGAGACTCATTTAAACTACTGTGTGCTGTCTCACAAGTAAACACAGCTAACCATGGTATATCTTTATTGTTAATTGTTGTACAATTGTCATATACTGAATGCGGTGAAAAGCTACAATATAAAAATAAAACAATACTGTAGAAATTTGTTACAGAAAAAATACCTTAATAAAAATAGCAAAAAAAAAAGAACATAATTAGATGAAAATGTCTGAATTAGCAATTTATATAGCACATAGCAAGTGTGCATTGTTCCAGTATCACATAGAAATATTAAAAGACAGTACAAATTCACAAAATTGTAACTGCATGTTTATATACCTGGTGTACCATGAAAATATCTCAAAGTAGAAAAATATGGCTTATCAGTAGAAATTACCTAAATCTACACTTTAATTACACAATTAAATGTAAATAATAAATAAAATTATTTCTAAATTTCAAATACATGTTAAAAAATATCATAATTCTCAAAAACAATCATAATATAATAACGCGGATGGCGTTCCATACATAAAAAATCTCGCAACTTGACCCTTTGACAAAATAATCTGAAAATGCCGTTATCGCGCAGCATACAAAAACTACAATTAATATGCATTAAGAACTATTTAAATGTGCACTAAAGACATGAAAAATTTACTTACATTGTGCTTGGATTAACAGATCATTACTTTTAGATGATAGAATTAAAACGTGATAGTTTCAAGGAAGTTATCGTAATTCAATAATAAAAAAATCAAATCGGAAAAAGCTTTACAAAATTCCGGAAATCGTTCCAGCATACTCCTCGCCTGATATTGAAAATTTCACCTTAAACTCAACAATATCAAAAATAAAAACAAAAAAGAAACTTGCAACGTACATATTTACAAGTGTTTATAAGACATTGATTCATATTTAGAAGACTAAACATTTTTTCATTAATAATGTCAAAATATATGCAAAAATACCAAAGTTCAAAGTTCACATGTACTTTAACACTGATTATTGTTCTACAAGCAGAACCACTTCACTGATAGGACGCAAGAATGTTTTTGGGTTGCCATCTATAATCATTCTGAGTTCTACCTTTCGGACTAGTCCATCATCACTGGGCATGACTTTTGTAACAATACCCAAAGGCCAAGAATTTCGAGAGAGTTCCTTGTCACGAACGAGTACAACGTCACCTAGTGAAACATTCTTTTCTACAGAAGTCCATTTCCTTCGATTTTGTAGTGTATTGAGGTATTCAACTTTCCAACGCTTCCAGAAGATTGCAGCGAGATTTTGAACCCTTTTCCACTGTTTACGGAGAAGATCCTTTTTGTCAACAGTTTCAAAATCTATGATGTTAGATTGCAATACATTAGATTTCTGAGTGAGTAATGTCAACGGTGAAAGAATAAATGGATTGTTAGGATCTGTTGATGTTTCAACGAGTGGTCTAGAGTTTATGATATAACTAGCCTTGGCTAAGAATGTTGTGAGTACTTCATGAGTCAAACTACGAGATCCATATTCAAGCAGCATGGCATCCAAAATACAACGAGTCACACCAATCATCCTTTCCCACACTCCTCCCATGTGTGAAGAGTGTGGTGAATTGAAGATCCATGAAATTCCATGTTTTTGTAAGAAATTCTTAATCGGTCCATTTTCCACTTCTATGACATTTATATTCATTTCATTCACGGTACCTACAAAATTTGTGCCTCTATCTGAACGAAATATTCTGACGGGACCACGTATTGCTTGAAATCTGAGTAACGCATTAATGAATGATGAAGCTGACATCTCCTCCACGACTTCGATGTGGACGGCTCGTGTTACAAGACATGTGAAGAGAGCAGCCCATCGTTTACTGTTTGCTGCACCGCCTCTGGTTTTCCTTGTTAACACCTCCCACGGACCAAACATATCAACGCCGACAGACGAAAAAGGTGGTTGTTCAGGCTCAATGCGATCAACAGGTAAGTTTGACATTTTTTGACATTGGAATTCTTTCCTGAGTTTTCTGCAAGTAACACACTTGTGCAGAATGGATGAAACAAGTCTTTTGCAACCTACTACCCAGTATCCTGCTGAACGAATTCGGCCTTCAGTAAAATGGCGTCCCTGATGTTTCACATCTTCATGGTATTTACGGACGATAAGAGTTGTAACATGATGTTTTGCAGGTAAGATGATAGGATTCTTGAAGGAAGAATCAAATTTAATATGTTTCAAGCGTCCACCTACACGTAGGAGCCCATCATTGCCGATAAATGGATCCAGTTGTACGATAGAACTGTGTTTGTTTAGAGGCTTTGAGTCACGAATATCATTTAATTCACTTTCATAAAATTGCTGCTGTACCTCTCTTAGAACAAGCTGCTCTGTGTTGTGCAGCAATTCAACATTGTCCATGTTCTTTGAGCCATCTGATCGCTTCAAATTTAAATGACGCCGAATGAATTTTCGAACTGTAGCTAAGGCAAAATTCAATCTATTCCAATCAGAGAATTTCTCAAATACACTGTTGCCAAGACCATTCGGTTTAACATTCTCAATATCAACTTTGTTCGAACGGATTTCCACATCAACATCTGGCTGAATGAGTGAGAAGTCGGAATCTTTATCCAAAGATACATTAGGTGCTTCGATTCTGCTTGGCCCATGTAGCCAGAGACTATTCTGTAAGTCTGCGGGATGAATACCTCTAGTTCCTATATCTGCAGGGTTCTTTTCAGAACGAACATAGAGCCATTGAGTAGGTTCGCTATAACTTCTGATCCTTGCAACACGGTTGGCTACGTAAACAAAAAAGCGTCTCTTTTCATTGTTAATATAGCCTAAGACTACTCGACTATCACTGAAATATTTGATGTTATCAATATTGATCTGCAAGTGGTCCACTGCAATCTGAGCAATTTCAACCCCTAGCACTGCAGAACAGAGTTCTAGTCTTGGAATGGTGGTACATTTCGCTGGAGCAACCTTGGCTTTACCTAGCACGAATCCAGTAGAAGTAGAACCATCCGAATAACTAACATGAAGGTAACACACAGCTGCAATGGCAAGTTCTGACGCATCACAGTAAATAAATAGTTCCTTGTTTACAGCATTGCTAAGATTTGGCACGATAATACGGGGTATGCGCAAATCCTCTAAGTCAGGTAAGTTTTGACTCCATTTATTCCATTCAGTCAACAAATGTTCAGGCAATGGATCATCCCAATCAAATGTTGAAGACACTATTTTTCGAAGTATGATTTTGCCTTGCACAGTTATTGGGGAGATAAATCCCATTGGGTCGTAAAGACTATTAACAACTGAGAGTATGCCTCTACGCGTTGCTGATTTAGTTTCATTAGAGATGCTGAATTTAAAGGTATCGGATCCTAAATCCCACAGCAGACCTAGGCTACGCTGAGTAGGTGAGTCTTTCTCAAAGTCCATATCCACGAGTCCCTTTGCTAAGTCTCCGGGTTCCAACGCATTCATAACAACTTTGCTATTGGACGCAAATTTATGAAGTCGCAGATTTCCATGCATTTTCATGGCTTCTTGGGTTTTAAGAATCAAGTCTATAGCATCTTGGCTTGACGGGCAAGACTTCAAGCCATCATCAACATAGAAATCATTGTTTATAAAATTCTTCACATCGTCACCATGAGATTCAGTGGCTAATTCTCCTATTCGACGTAATCCATACATAGCTATTGAGGGCGAAGGTCGATTCCCAAAGACATGTACACGCATACGGTAAGTAACAAGTGGGTTTTCAATCACATTATCTTTGTGCCATAGAAATCTGAGGAAATCTCTATGTTCTTCCTGTACCAGGAACGAATGGAACATTTGCTGGATATCAGCGACTACTCCTACCATCTCTTTTCTAAATCGAATAAGTATTCCGAGAAGACTGTTGATGAGATCAGGACCTTGAAGCAGCTGGTCATTCAGTGAAACATTGTTGAATTTTGCAGATGCGTCAAAGACGCCGCGAATTTGCTCTGGCTTGCGAGGGTGATATACCCCGAATAATGGAAGGTACCAACGTTCTCTATCAGGAGGTAGATACGGGGCAATTTCAGCATGGTGATTGTCAATAATTTTCTGCATGAATTCGAGTAGATGCTGCTTCTTTGTTTCATTCCTATGCAGTGAAGCATCTAGAGATTTGGCACGATTAAGCGCAAGCAGATAATTGTCTGGCATAGTATAATGTGGTGAACCAAAAGGTAAAGGCGCTACCCATTTACCATCAAAGTCTAGGCGAAATTCTTTGTCCATTATGTCTAGAAATTTACGATCTTCAATTGACAGTCCGGGCTTATTGTCGTGACTAGTTGTTTCGAAAATGATATATTTTGTCAATTGGGGTTGTTCACTTCTGATGAATGTTTTTCGAACGTTAATAATTTGTTCACATGGTTTCAAACTCGTAGGGCGCCCATTATCTATGATGAAATTCTGATCACACTCCGCTGATGAAGGACAATGTTGTCCAAAGAGACAAACATCACCAATGATAGTCCAGCCTAGTGGTGAACGTTGTGCAAAAGATGACCGTGGAGGTCCAAACTTTTGTTCAAGAACGTGGTGAGCACTTGAAAGGTCACGGCCTATTAGTAACATTATTTTCATAGAAGCGTCGTGTTCATGTAATTGATGAGCAATGTCATGCAAGTGTGGGTAATGGCGAGCAACATCCGGTGTCGGAATTTCAGTTTGATTGTCTGGAATATTGTCACATTCTATAACAGGTGGTAATTTCATTTGCAGATTGTTACTGACGCTTTCAACTACCAGTCCTCCTACAATCCGTCCACTACTTGTCGACCTTCCGGAACATGATTCCATCTTGTATTCGATTGTTTCAGATTCAACAGATAAGCTATCAAACAAACAAGTTTTTCCTAGAGTCCTATTGCTTTGGTCATCAAGCATTGCATATGCGAGTACAGCTTTGTCCGATTGTCCTTCCGGAAATATTCGCACTGGAAGAATTTTTGCGCATGATTTGCCTGTAAAGCTGGGAATACCACAAATCTCGGTACAACGAGAGCTTACTTCTGCTGGTGTCTCCTCGCCATGTTTTGGTGCAGCATTACCAGTTCTTTGATTTGAGTTATTGTTAATGTCTGCATTATTATTGTTAAAGTCTATATGAAGAGCAGTGCAATGAGTTGACGCTTTGCATATGTCACACTGTATCTGAGCCCGACAACGGTTTGCAAAATGGTCTGAAGTATCGCAACAACGTAAACAAATGTTATGACTTCGAAGCAGAGTCTTTCTGTTTTCTAAACTTTTGCTCCGGAAAGCTTTACACTCATTAATGGTGTGTTTGGCTCCAATGTGAATCAAACAGGCATGTGTTGAGTTTGAGTTTGACTTTGTTACAGGAGTAGAATTTACCTCCATCTTATTTGCCGTTATAAGATGCTGATCTTTTTGTTTGTACATAGTGTTTTGTGGTTTACTGTAACTTGGTTTTCTTGTTGACTGATTCATAGGTGTTTCAAAAAGGAGACTTGGGTCATTTCGAATAACACTTATTTCACCAATGAATTTTAAGAACTCGCTAAAAGGCGGGAAAATCACTTGGTTCTGCTTCTTATAATTCACCACTCGTGTGATCCATTTATCTTGAATAAACTTTGGCAGTTTTTGAACTATTGGTCTAATGCCTAGTGAGGAGTCTAAGTATGAAAATATCACACTATATTCTCGGAGTATTTTCACAGCCTGAATTTCATTTAGCAAATCGTGTAGGTCATAAAGAACTTTACGGTCAATCATATTTGGCAAATTTGAAAGTTTTGTTTTCAAAGCAGATTCTAATAACTCTGCTGAACCGAAACGTTGGTCTAGTCTATTCCAAATATTGGTTAAACACAAGTCTGGACTGTCGGCACATGAAGCCCTGGTGCTCATGATCAGACGATAAGCATCGGAATCCTTTTTTACACAATTTGTCAACAGAGTGATTTCTTCTAATGCAGAACATTGAATGTCAGCAGCCATAACTTTGAATTGTTTTTTCCACACGATGTAACGGTCTGGCTTGTCGTCAAATCTTTGTTGTTGAAAACTTTCTAATAATAAGTTTTTCTTAATAAGAAACGTTGTAAATTGTGTTTCTGCAGCAGCGCTATTGTGTGAAGCTGAGATTAAAGTGGTTGGCCCTTGGACTGGCATTGTTGGTTTTGCAGTAGTTGTTTGTTTAGGAATAGTGTGAACAATGTTCTGTACTATTGGTGTAGAAGCAGTAATATCTTTTTGAAAATAGTCTGGCGAGACTGCAGGTACAAACAATTTTGCTTCAGCTGATAGAGGTTTGTCTTGTGGAGAAGTAGAGCCCAATCCATCTAGATAGTTTAAAGTTCTTTCGAACGCACCAATTTCCTCTTTAGGTAAGATATCAGACCCATCATGTTCAGATCCGCCTTGAGAATGTCTCTCTAGATAAGTTGCTTCTACATCAGCCGCTGCTGCATTTTTTTGTTGTTCAAGAATTTCTAGCTGTAAGGATTTTTCAAATTGTTCTTTTTTCAATGCCACTTCTTTTTCAACATATTTGAGCTTTATTTTTTCGGATTCTGCTTTGGCTCTTAGTCCAACTGTACGACTCCCAGATGCTGACGAACGAGTTCTGTCTGATCTTTGTGACGTGTGCGATTTAACTGATTTTGTTTCTATGGATTCCTTTGCAAACTGAATTTTGTCCATTAACATACTGTATTTGTTTTTAACATCAGTCATTATCACCCAGTATGATTCCAATTCGTTTTGGGCTTCTGAATCTCTTGAACGTGACAGAAAATCAATGTACTCATTTGCATTTTTGTCATATCTTTTGTACACAGTGTCTAAATCTGTTTCTGCACTTTGTAATGCTGACAAAGACTTTGGTAGTGTATTAAGATTGTTCATACAATTTGATAACATGAAACTTGACGCTTTTGCCCTTTTTATGTGAGTGTCCTTTTGTTCCTGGTGGAACAGAGTTCCCTTTTCAGTCATCTGACTAGTTCGTTGATCTGTGTCTCCTTCACGACTGTCTGTAAACATGGCGGACATGTACCAGTGTGTTGTAAGGATCCTTCAAGTAATCTTTTCACTGTGCTGTCTCACAAGTAAACACAGCTAACCATGGTATATCTTTATTGTTAATTGTTGTACAATTGTCATATACTGAATGCGGTGAAAAGCTACAATATAAAAATAAAACAATACTGTAGAAATTTGTTACAGAAAAAATACCTTAATAAAAATAGCAACATGCTAAGAACATAATTAGATGAAAATGTCTGAATTAGCAATTTATATAGCACATAGCAAGTGTGCATTGTTCCAGTATCACATAGAAATATTAAAAGACAGTACAAATTCACAAAATTGTAACTGCATGTTTATATACCTGGTGTACCATGAAAATATCTCAAAGTAGAAAAATATGGCTTATCAGTAGAAATTACCTAAATCTACACTTTAATTACACAATTAAATGTAAATAATAAATAAAATTATTTCTAAATTTCAAATACATGTTAAAAAATATCATAATTCTCAAAAACAATCATAATATAATAACGCGGATGGCGTTCCATACATAAAAAATCTCGCAACTTGACCCTTTGACAAAATAATCTGAAAATGCCGTTATCGCGCAGCATACAAAAACTACAATTAATATGCATTAAGAACTATTTAAATGTGCACTAAAGACATGAAAAATTTACTTACATTGTGCTTGGATTAACAGATTATTACTTTTAGATGATAGAATTAAAACGTGATAGTTTCAAGGAAGTTATCGTAATTCAATAATAAAAAAATCAAATCGGAAAAAGCTTTACAAAATTCCGGAAATCGTTCCAGCATATACTGTTAATAAGAAAATGGGTTTGTAAACTAAAACCGGTTTGCAAATACTTTCAGGAGATGCTTTTAATCACAATGCAGCTATTCAAAATGGGCAAAAATTTAAGACAAAAGATCAGGATAATGACAACTTTTATAGTGGAAACTGTGCTGTTCAATTCGAAGGAGGGTGGTGGTTTAATGCATGTCATAACGCTTTTCTGAATGGAGATTCTGGAAACAACGGACGAAAATGGTATCCATGGGCTGATAAAGTTACATACAGTGTTATGATGATCAGACAAACCATTTGAAAGAAACTGTAATGGCAGATATTAATGTTAAAATTAAAAGATCGTAATAATTTTGATTTGTTTTCGATATGTTTATCTGTGCTGAATATGCCATGCTCGTTCTAGACCAACACGATGAGAAAAATTCTAAAGATAACAGTCTTTGATATATCGTAACTTTTGTAAGGTTGTTGTTAATTAGACACATTCGCCGTTTCCATTCTATATTCTATCTTATCTGCTGTAAGCAATCTGTAAGTCATGCATCTTTTCAATTGTCCTTGCGTAACACAAAACTGTTGATTGCACACAAATACTTTGAGAATGTCATAACTTACAATAAGAGTTTCTAAGTAGAACTGTCAGAATCAGTTCTAGGTAGAACTGACCAAATCAGTTCTAGTCGTAGAATTGTCAGCAGAACTGACCAAATCAGTTCGAGCCGTAGAACTGTCAGCAGAACTATCAGGATTGTAGAACAGTTCTAAATGACGTCACTCCAGTAAGGGCATTATTCAGTGTTATTAGTATATATACTTTATTCTTTTGGCTTATTTATATTTAAGACAAAGAGTTATTAAAGCTGTTCTAAGGATAGTGTATTACGATATTTCTCCACTCGAGACAGTTAAATTTTATTATTTAAAGCGCGAGGCTTGCCGAGCTTTTTAAATGATTAAAATTTAACTGTCGAGAGTGGAGAAATATCGTAATACACGAGATATAGTTTTTGAATCTGTTTCTCTGATAATTTTTATCATTCTTTTTCAAAGATTTTCAGAAACTTGTGTTCTTTATATGCGACGTCATCAGACAAGTTCGTCTTTTTTCATGACGTTACAATATGAAAATTTAGAAGAAACAAAACATTTTGACGTCAAAATCAAATTTCGACTAATCATTTGCCGAGAACAGATATTTCACTAGTGAGGAGAAATATTTTTCTCACACCGGTCAAGAAATGTGAAAATAGCGCAAACATTATAGAAGGTCAGTTATAAAACTGATCTAGGGTAGACCAGTAAGGATCAGTTCTAGGTAGAACTGTCTAAATAAGTTCAAGGTTAGAACTGTTCTAGCTGGAACTTTCTAAAAGAAGTCAGGGTGACAGTTCTATATACTACCCTAGAGCAGTTCTATATACTCTCCTAGAGCAGTACTATATACTCTCCTAGAGCAGTTCTATATACTTTTCTAGATCAGTTCTATATACTCTCCTAGAGCAGTTCTATATGCTCTCCAAGAACAGTTCTCCTGACAGTTCTATATACTCTCCTAGAGCCGTTCTCCTGACAGATTTGATGAGAGGTAAGAAGAGATATCCACTGTAAATGTGAATCTGAAATACAATTTCTATTTTAAAATTTTGGGCCTTAAATACAAGAAGGTCAAATGTCGATTTAAAAAATTGACAGCAGCTTAGGACAATGCAAAAATGAATTACGGAATGAATAAATAAAGAAACACAGTTAAGAAACCTCCTTGTACTTGTGTATTCATCCAAACTGCAGTGCGAATAGGTTTACTTTGTTTGAAAGAATAATAAAAAACAAAATTATTATCTTTAATTCAATGACAAACATGTAACAATATATTAACGATAAAACATATTCAAAAGATGAATATCACATGATGTGATGTATCAATTAAACCCGGAAACATATAATTAGTTTAATAACAACAAAAACATCGAAATAAATACAAATCACCAATATGTACGATGTATTACTATGCAAAAGAACAATATGATACAGACATAAATGAATAGTTTTCATCATGTTTATTGAAATCTTGGTGATACTAATCCAAGAAAATTACATAAAATGTCATGCAAAAAGTAAAAGCGAGCATATTTATCTTTGGTATTAATACTCATGAAACATTCTTTCTTTTTATAGTCAATTAGTTTTTGATTGATTGCTAATCTTAATTGAGTAGAATTATGTTTTTGATTACTGCGTTATAGAGACAATGGGCCATGAATTTGATCTTTCTCGCATGTTTTTCGTATAAAGTTTTGGAAAACAGATAATATATCTCTTCAAAATAACATGGACATTCCCCTTAAAAAAAAACCCACAAAAAACAAACTTAGATTTTTGAACTTTTGAATATATGAAACTTCAATTGTAAAATCTGAGCACGCATCAAGTCTCACGCTATTGATACAATTCTCTCAAGTTTATCTCTCTTCTTTTATACATATTAAATGAATTTAGAGATTGGCACCAATAAGAGAGAGGCGAAAGATCAAACAGGGATAATCAAGCACATATATAGGAGAAAAACTAATTTCGCTATGGCTGGAAACGAAAAACGAGTACACGATACACAACAGCATACACACCACTATATACAAAACTAAAGATTGAGCAACGAAAACACCACTAAAACTTTGGTTGATCTCAGATGATCTTAAAAGGAATTTTGCTAAAACGTTTTTTTTTTTTAATTATTTAAAAAGAAAATATTATGAAGCATACCAGTTAAAGGGATTTGAAATTTAAAAACGTTGACTGTCAAAAACTAAATAGTTAAATAATGCAGATGTTATTTCAAATCATCCTTTTAAAAAATAGATCTTTATAAAATCAACAAGTAAATATAAAAATTGATAACAACGATGGTAGGCAACAATAAAGGGAACAATAGTATATCGCTGTTCAATAGTCGAAATTCCATAAAAGGAAAATATTTCCTAATAACAAACTTAAAGCCAATATAAATATCAGCAAACAGTTGTCGAGTCTTCTGCTACAAATGACTGAATAATAGTCTCCGTGGTCGGATTTGGCGAGAGTGCTTGTCCTCTTAAGGCTGGACTAGCTTCTGCAACACTTTTCTAAAAATATAAAAATAAAATATAATTTTCCTGTATGCGCACACACGTTATTCAAATTTGAAGACAACCTGTTATGCTGGAGTAATATTTTTTTCTAGAATTATCTCATTAGTCTCATTTTGAAAACTTCCTTCTATGTTCCAAAGTGTAAGGCAATACCATTTGATCAGTCAGATCATAAATGTACGCGACAGTAGTTTACAACTGCTCCTGCACTCTCTTGTATTTTATTTTGCTATAATATAAGTGAATATATGAATATATTACATATGGTATGAATATAATTGATTCTCATTGATTTATTTGGTCACGTATTTTTCAATATATGTTTTGTATTTTTTCACAATCAAAAATTCGAAAGATCTACTGCTTAACCTTCAATCACAATCTTTGCAATTTTGCAGCAACATAAAAACTTTTGATTTTTCTACGCTATATACTACTATTCCCCATGTTCAGTTGAAAGATCGACTACACCATCTCATAAAACAGAGCTTTTTCTATAAAAATGGAAATCGTAGATACAAATTTCTTGTTTTGGGTTACAATAATTCATATTTTGTGAAAAATCACACTGAATCTCCCAGAAAATATACAGAAGATGATATTATCAAAATGCTGGACTTTTTGATCGACAATATATTTGTTGAGTTTGTAGGATTTATATTTCAACAGACAGTCGGTATTCCAATGGGTACTAATTGTGCACCCCTGCTGGCTGATTTGTTTTTGTACTCGTATGAAGCAGAATTCATTCAGAACCTTCTAAAAGACAAAAAGAAAAAGCACCTTGCGAAATTCTTTAATTTTACTTTCCGATATATTGATGATGTTCTGTCATTGAATAACCCATATTTCAGCCAATACTTACATCTCATATATCCAAGTGAACTTGAAATTAAGGATACCACTGATACTAGAAGGACTGCTTCATACCTTGATCTTTTCCTCAATATTGACGTAGATGGACGACTTCACACGAAAATCTATGATAAACGGGACGATTTCAACTTCCCAATTATCAATTTCCCATTTCTCAGCAGTAACATACCCTCTGCCCCTTCGTATGGTGTTTACATATCACAATTGATACGTTATTCTCGTGCTTGTTCACACTATACGGACTTCATATACAGGAGTGTGCACCTTACGCAGAAACTGCTCCAACAAAGTTATGAGGAGGACAGATTAAAATTGACACTCCGTAAATTTTATGGACACCATCACGATTTGGTGGATCCATACGATGTTTCGTTGACCAAACTAGCTAAGGACATTTTTACCACATGGTAGATTGTGTTTTGTCATAATGTCGTCTAATCTTTTAATTACCAAACGTGACTTATTCCCGATTGTGACTGTTTTGCCGAGTGTGAACTCGCATTACTATAAGACGTGGTACGGTACTTATCCATCCCAAATTCATGTATTTAGTTTAAATGTTTAATGTTATATTTGTAATTCTCATCGGATTTTGTCAAATGTGTTGACGTCTTTTCTATTATATTTATGTGTTATGGTAAAGAAAATTAATCACCGCCTTCATTTATCAGATTTGATTTCGTTCAAAGTAATCAGTACGATATTTTACGTTTGAAGTTAGATTCATAACAAACCTGACATAGTTTTATAATATAGTTAATTGCTACCTCAGTTTTATATTAATAAGAATTAAAATGTGCTTTGTTATTAAATGCAATATCAGTATTTAGTTCAAATATATAATCTTAAATTAATCCTAATTCTATCTTATTCATTCTTATGTGACGTCATTTTTCATTTTTTGATGCTCTGTTTTACTAATTCAAATGACGTCATTTTTTCGTCATTTTTCAGTTTCAAATAGGACGTCACTTGGCGTAGAGGTTTAAACGTATTCGGATGTGTCTACTTTTGTGTTTCAAATGTCTGGTTATGTAAATGTATTTCAGTTGTTTCCTGTAATTAGTTAATACTTCAGCTTTATCATGTACATCTTTTGTATATTCATTTTATTAAATTTACTGTTTGCAAAAGTATAAATTACTCTAAATTATAGGGATTTTCTGGTAACTTAACAGAAAACCCTTGCCGTTTTTGGCACAACCTTTTTGATCTTTTGGTCCTCGATGCTGTTCAACTTTGTACTCGTTTCGGCTTTCAAACTTTTGTATCTGTGCGTCACACATAGGTGTTGTGTGGACAAAATACACTTCTGGCGTATAAAAATTTTGAACTTGTCGCCTTTTGTTGGCTGTTGTTCGTGTGATTCTTTGTCAATTGTGTTCTCCAATTTATTTATATTGTAGTCCTGTGTTGTCATTTTGATGTTATATTTCATATGGCCATAAAAGTGCGAGGTTTGGCATGCCACAAAACCAGGTTCAACCCACCATTTTTTCCTTTAAAAATGCCCTGTACCAAGTCAGGAATATGGTCATTGTTATATTATAGTTCGTTTCTGTGTGTATTACATTATAACGTTGTGTCGTTTGTTTTCTCTTATTTTTGAGTGTAAATTCACATTGCGATAAGACGTGTCACGGTACTTGTCTATCCCAAATTCATGTATTTGGTTTTGATGTTATATATATATGTTATATTTGTTATTCTCGTGGGATTTTGTCTATGTGTGTTACATTTTAGTGTTATGTCGTTGTTCTCCTCTTATATTTAATGCGTTTCCCTCGGTTTTAGTTTGTTATCCCGATTTTGTTTTTTGTCCATGGATTTATGAGTTTTGAACAGCGGTATACTACTGATGCCTTTATTTATGCTATATTGACTCGACTTTACAATATTTAGAAATGATATTGACCCCATGTAACTAAAGCTAGTATCAAGAGTCAATATCATTTCCAAAAAGTAAAATACAGCGTTAATATCGTTTCTAAAAATAGCAACATCGACTTCGTCCTTGGTCAATATAATCTGAACAGGTCCATATATAACGTATCGACCTCGTCAAAAGTCAATACTTGATAAATTTCGATATCAATTAGATGTACTTACATGGCCGTTTTTTGTTTGTTCCGAATCACGGTATTTTTCATCTGGATTGCTACCTACAATAATGTGTGAGACTCTTTGATATTTGTATACAGCGTAACGTCTCTTTTATTGTCTACAATTTCCAATAATACATATAAGTGTTTTGCCGTTTTTGATACATCAGCACTTACCAAATTATATTTGACACTCAAAGTAATTTTTTTAATATAAATACTGTCTAAGATTAGTTCGAAATATCTTTGTGACAGTATCAATTATTTTCTCTATATTAATAAATAATACGCAGGTGTTCCTTCAATAAATTTCATGACTTTTATTGCGTTTGTTTTACACATTGCTACTTTTTGTTTTGTTTGATCTAGCAGTTCTTCGACGTATTAGAATCGGATTTACTATGACCGTCAGCTTCAGTGAAAAGATATTGATTTTTGAAATGTGCCTGTGTTGCAGGAAAATAGGTAGCGTTAATTAGTACTCTAGAAATGTAAAATTCAACGTAAGGTATTTAAGCAAATAACGATGAATACAAAACATAGTAAAATGATATTATTTAATATTGGATGTATCATGACTTTTTACAAAATATAGTGTCGTTCAATATCTAAAGCCTTCTGTCATTATTCTTTTTTCGTGATTGTCTATTTTTTTTTTGCGGAAATAGCCTCCAGGGAACATACCATCATCGACACAAATCATAAATGTGTTAAATGTCTTACCTGAAGACGGCGCTTTAGTTTGCTGACTTGGTCTCACTGTTGATGTTATCTTGCCATTTAGTGAGGGAACAAATTTTATATTGTCAGTCTCGTTTCTAAGTTTCAACTAATAAAAAAAGAATAGAATATTATGAATAAAAGGAAATGTCGGATATGCGTCAATAGAAGCCTAATCCTTAACTAAAATGTCGAAAATTCATTTACAATAAGATTTATAAAAGCATAGCTGTTGCTTCTCGAGAACGCTTTGGGTCAAATTCTGCAAGGGCCAAAATTCGCAGTAATGCATTAATGGTATAAATACAGATACACTTTTTTTTTTAATTCTAATTGAATAGTATAACTTTTTATATACAAGCATTTCTTATATATTTACAAACGGATGTTCGAATACGACATAAACAAATATCATATAATTCCACAACAAAACTTTAGTATTCATATATAAAAACATGTGATATCTTAATAACAGAATTTTTTTTCCAAAATAGAATTGCAAACACTTTTTATCTAACTATTTTCATGCATTCTTGCAAATATCAGTACATTATCGTACTATTAATAAATATATCCACAGAAAAACAAATGATAATTACCTTGGGAATAAAAAGTATGCATAAAACTAAAGCTGTACAGAACATAACAAAACAATTCATCAGAACAAATCTTGCTGTCTTCTGTTCGTCATCAAGTATATGATTTAATGGAACCCCAATAAGGCACACCACCACGATGTTATAAACACAGAATCCAATCAACTTGGAATCATTTAAGGCAGGAACCTCTACTCGTCTGGTCTCCCACGCTAGGAATGTACCAAAGGCTAACAGGAGACCTTTGTAAACATACTGGACACATAACCAGTAGACCTGTGTAGAACTTGTACACACAGTATATATTTCTTTGTGTGTTATGTCATTTTCCTCATCCTGTAAATATAAGAAGCAAAAGTTTACAACCGACGATGAAAGAAAATGAGTACCTACAGAAGGAGATTTTAATGTTAAATATTGTATGAATCCCCTCTGAATACAACGTGAAAGTTGTACTTAATATATAACAGAGGAAAACAGCCCAATGGAGATAGTCTTTTACGAGTTTGACCATGTGCAAACACGCATCAATACGCACCGTAAAACTCTTGTCTAAAAGAAGTACGAGTACTATGTTAGAAACTCAGTGAAATGACAATGATAAAGATGAATTAACAAAGTGCTGCTAACAGTTATTGACATGCAAGCCCCAGACCTCAATTTAACTTCATGATCGAACACAATAATCCCTCCCGTCACACAAATGTTTGATATAAGTCTTATATACTTAGATTTTACAGTTTGACATATCGCATGCACACTTGTGTTTTAATTTTTATTGTGTGCCAAAGTTTCCAATGAGAATTTAAGGTGGACTACTTGGACCCGTACCAAAAATATATTTCAGAAATATAAAATGATTCAATCGTCTCATGTTGTCACAGTATAATAAACAATATAAGTAAAAATTACATACAAAAAGCATCTAAAAAAAGCTAACGTTTTGTGAGAGAAGTTTTGCTCGAAAATTTTGTTGATTTAACGATTTGTGTGCTTTTGTTTGTAACACTTTCAATGAAATGCAAACACCATGTATTATACAAATTATATTCCTTTTTCGTGTATCATTGAAGACCAAAATCATCATATGCTTGCATCGAAATGTACTTATATAAATGAGTGTACCTCAATTGTAACAACAACCTCTTTCCGTGTAAGAGAAAAGAATAGCGTCCATGGTATCAATATTGATAGATCTATAGCCATCAACACGCCACAAACTGCAAACAACTGAATATCTTTGATTACCTGAAGACAGAATAAATTATGTTAACAACCAGACAAAAATAAAGCACATTACAATATACTTCAAACCATAAAATTAAAATAAAGATCATTGTGGTTAATTCACATATTTGCAATTTATTTGTTATACCATTGAATTTCTTTATATGAACTCATTATTTTGCTGTTTACTGTTGTCTTGATGTAGCTATTGTATTACTTTATATACTCTTTTGTTTAAGCTTATTTCAAAACTGTTTCATATATAATAACTACAAATATAAAAAAGAAGCTGTGGTATGTATGATTGCCAATGAGACAACTCTCAGCAGAAGACCAAATGACACAGACCTTAACAACTATAGGTCACCATACAGCCTTGACAATAAACAAAGCCCATACCGCATAGTTAGCTATAAACGTTTTTAAAATGAAGATTATATTTTGCGTTGAGGCCTGGACTAAGTCGGGTGTGTCTATTTTCTGTATTTTTTGGTCTTTGTATTATGTATTCGGGTTTTGTTTTCTGTAATTAGTTACGACTTCAGTTTTATTATGTACACCTATCTACGGCCAAGCTTAGCTAAAGGTCGTGCGACATAATCAGTCAAACAAACTTTATTAGATTAATTGTATAAGGAACGATCGTTTTCATTGGTCTATTCAAACCTTCGACCTCACACCTGCGAAAATAGAACACACGTACTATAACGTTGAATGGACTGATTAATATTCACGTAGCTGGTCTAGGTCGTTTAAAGCTTCCATCGTCGTATTTGCGTACATGATTGTGTTCTTGATTATGCACAATTCTAGCTTTTATAAATGTGCATGTGAAATTCATTGGTTTTATAATTTTCTGCAATTGATAGTAAAATTTTAAACTTTAAAATCTTAACAGTTTTCACATCGAAATATTTAATTCAAATTTGTCCTCTGGATCAAGGGACGACATCAAAAGTTCTGAAAAATGAAAAAAAAACTCAATCCACATATTTCATTGACTCCCCCCCCCCCCTCCCCCAGTTGCTCATCCTGCCTTTTCTGTCACTTAATGGACTCGATGAATTAGTGTTGTAGTTGAAAAATGAAACCGTACTTTTCTACAAACACTTTTCATATTCTTTGACAAGTTTTAGGTATTCGACATAGGATAGTGATTTTTTTTCTGATTCCGTTTACTTGAGAACAAAAAATCCCGAAATTGTAAGTAAATTCATAACATTTAACCAACCATGCTTTGTTAAAAAAAAACGCAGATGGCAAACCATGGAACAGGGGAATTAAATGTAGTTTATAAACTCCAACGATATACTTCATGAGGTTTTGCTATTCTCGGTTGAAAAACGAACGTAAATTGTATATTGTAAATATATGCACATGTAAATAGAAACAATCAGTTTTTAAAAAAAGTGTTTATTCATAAAATGTTTTGATAAAAAAGTGAGTTTCTTCTTGTACATGCATTTAGTCATCCTTAACTTCTTGATATTTTGTCTATCATTTTATCATACATGTTTCGTTTTGTATTTCATTTTAAATACGAATTCATACTACATGTACTTTAGCGAATAGTTCAACAATGTTATGCAGCTCTATTCTTACAGTATAAAATTAAAAAAATAAATGTTCATCCATTTAAAATCGAAAACAGTACATTTGTATTTAAAAAAGAAGATGTGGTATGATTGCCCTTCTGATCCCTTCTGTCCGGTGGGCGTCCGTATTTTTACGGATGCGTTCTTAAAAAGTGACAAATCTTAACTGCGGGATAATACCTTGTACACCATAAATACATATATAAAAGAAGATGTGATATGATTGCCAATGAGACAACTCTCCACAAGCGACCAAAATAACACAGAAATTAACAACTATAGATCACCGTACGGCTTTCAATAATGAGCAAAGCCCATACCGCAAAGTCAGCCATAAAAGGCCCGAAATGACAATGTAAAACAATTCAAACGAGAATACGACATTTCTCATAAGTATTAATTTATTATTTTGTTCAACACATGCAAAAGAACTGAATAATCTTCGCCGATGTAACATTTCAAATTATTACAACAACATGCCTTCTCTGAATTCATTCAGGTGCACAAATGATACGATTAAAGTTATTTTGTTTCTATTTTGGGGGACAATTTCCTCCGTTTATGGTACGCTTAGCTACTGTGTGTATGTTTTATAGCATGAAAATAATAAAAGAGGAATATCAGTGCAACCCATCATTAATTATTGTAATGGATCAGTATTATGAGATACTTATGATAAGTGACTACGACTTTGTTAGGATTATAACCTATCGTCAGTATGAAAGAAATTAAAAGTGGTTCATATATTCATCCGTATAAAAGCGGCACATGCATTTTATTTTATCCTTATATTTCTCATTATGCGGTACACGATAATTGAGTTGCTGCATGCAAATTAAAGAACTTAGAATATTACTTAATACAAAATATCAGTATAATATTTCGACCCCACTATTTGAAGTTAACAAAAGATTTTTTTAATTCTTTTGACCAAAGGTTTGTAAACTAAACAAGTCCTTGTTTTTACGTTCGTAGTAACATAGTACATTCCATGGTCGGTCGCCGGTGTCAATTCACGTGCACACTGACTACATTGTTGTTGTATTTTAATCTTTCGGCCAATGAAATGAGACGTTACAAGTTGTTTGTTTGTGATACGCCAGAATGTTATCACTGAACTATCAAATGCTAAACTTCACTGCATTTCACTGTATATCTTTTATATTTATTCGATAAAATTTACTGTTTGCAATAGCATAAATTGTTCTAAATAATAAGGATTTGTTTTATCACAAGCAGAAAACCCTAGCCGTATTTGATACAACCTTTTTCAACTTTTTATCCTCAGTGCTGTACAATTTTGTACTTTTTTTTTCCTTTCGAACTTTTATATCTGGGCGTCACTGGTAAGTCTTGTGTGGACAAGGCGCGTTTTTGGCGTATTGAATTTTAAACCTGATGCCTTTTGTTATCTATTATTCATGTGTTTCTTTGCCTAATACGTTCTCCTATTTATTTGTATTGTAGTCCTGTAATATTATGTTGTCATTTTAATGTTATATTTAATTACTTATCAAAAGTACCAGTATTATAATTTAGTACGCCAGACGCGCGTTTCGTCTACATAAGACTCATCAGTGACGCTCATATAAAAATAGTTATAAAGCCAAACAATACAAAGTTGAAGAGCATAGATGATCCAAAATTCCAAAAAGTTGTGCCAAATACGGCTAAGGTAATCTATTTTGGGACAAGAAAATCCTTAGTTTTTCGAAAAATTCAAAGTTTTGTATCAGGAAATTTATAAAAATGATCACATTATTGATATTCATGTCAACACCGAAGTGCTGACTACTTGGCTGGTGATACCCTCGGGGACGAAACGTCGACCAGCAGTGGCATCGACCCAGTGGTGTAAATAGTTATCAAAAGTACCAGGATTATAATTTAGTACGCCAGACGCGCGTTTCGTCTACATAAGACTCATCAGTGACGCTCATATCAAAATAGTTATAAAGCCAAACAATACAAAGTTGAAGAGCATAGAGGATCCAAAATTCCCAAAAGTTGTGCCAAATACGGCTAAGGTAATCTATTCCTGGGACAAGAAAATCCTTAGTTTAACATTGCCATTAAAGTGCGAGGTTTGGCATGCCACAAAACCAGGTTCAACCCACCATTTTCTTCTTTAAAAATGTCCTGTACCAAGTCAGGAAAATAGCCATTGTTATATCATAGTTTGTTTCTGTGTGTGTAACATTTTTACGTTGTATTTCCGTTGTGTCTCTTATTTTTTATTATTTTATTTTCTCTTATGTTTTAGTGTGAATTCACATTACTATAAGACGTGTCACGGTACTTTTCTATCCCAAATTCATGTATTTGGTTTTGATGTTATATTTGTTATTCTCATCGGATTTTGTCTAATGCTTAGTCCGTTTCTGTGTGTGTTACATTTTAATGTTGTGTCGTTGTTCTCCTCTTATATTTAATGCGTTCCCTCAGGTTTGGTTTGTTACCCCGATTTTATTTTTTGTCCATAGATTTACGAGTTTTGAACAGTGGTATACTACTGTTGCCTTTATTTATCTTAACTAAAACAAGTTGGTTAATAACGCTAACAGAGAAAGAAAACTCACCATATGATTAATCATATATACAAAATCTATCCCCATCATATGTTACATTGAATTAGCCTGAAATTGCCCATTTTGTCTTAAATAAAATAATACAATATCTACCTTCCAAACAAAAAAAACCCAAAAAAATCAAAAGGGAAAGTCCTTATATATCATATGTCAAAATCAAAAGCTTAAACACCTTAAACAAATGTAAAGCAACCGTCATATGTCTGACTTGGAACAGGCATTACAATGCAGAATATTAAACACTTATCTTTTCACCTTTTAAAAACGATTTGAAGACTTTCCTTGACATTTTGCGTGATAACCTTACACCAAAATAGATAGGAATAAGAAGTGTCATATACGCTTAAAATATTTAATAAACAAACCTTCTTTTTAATACTGTTATTGTGAAATAAGACATGAACCCTCCATGTCTTGGAAAACAATGCACCAAATGCTGAGGTAAATCCCACTGCTAAGAACCAGGAGCTTAACTGAAATTCAAGTTAGTAAACAATAATTCTGTAAATATACTAACTGAATGATGGTTGTGGTCAACTCCAGTCCTTGTGTCTGTTTTGTAAACAAAACTTGCGTCTGACTTAACAAACTTTAATCCTTGTATCTACCATGAGGTTTTCTAAAACAATACCGCGGTTTGTGATTCGACAAATTCATGTCATTATAGTGAGTGTTAATCGTTAATAATTTAATGTTGTACGTAACGCGTCTACTGATTGGCTGACGTTGTTTTGGTAATCAGAACATATACATAATTAAGTCATGTGACCGTGACGTCATCAACATTTTTTCATGGTTTTCTCCGGTTTAAAATGCGATTTAGAATAAAATCATAACTGCAATAATTTTTTCTGTGTATTCAAAATATCATAAAAATGTGGTGCACACTTTAAAATAACACGCTACGCGGGTTATTTAGTGTGCACAACATTTTTGATGTTATTTCTTTATAGACAAAATAAATATTACAGTCATTCCTTTTTATAAATTTACATTTAAGCAAACGTTTGCTTCTATTTGAATCCCGCAAGAACCTATAAATCAATGTAGTTAAAAAGAGTTACTGTTATAAGAGAGACTTTAACTATATCAAAACAACAGCTCTTGTGTTAATTTAAATTATAGGGTAAGAAAAGACCAGTTACAGTACACACTATATATACTTTTCAAATGAATGATCTTTGTTTTAGGTATATCTCGTCTTTGTTTACCAAAGGGACCATAAAAATTCACATCAACATTTTGGTATATCTCGTCTTTCTTTACCAAAGGGACCATAAAAATTCACATCAACTTCTTGGTATATCTCGTCTTTGTTTACCAAAGGGACCATAAAAATTCACATCAACATTTTGGTATATCTCGTCTTTCTTTACCAAAGGGACCATAAAAATTCACATCAACTTTTTGGTATATCTCGTCTTTGTTTACCAAAGGGACCATAAAAATTCACATTGAAATAAGCTGACAGAGTGATGTCAAGGAACGAAAAAGGACGAAAAGACAAACAAGTTAACAAAACACCACAAAGAAACAGTTTAACACAAACCAATACGAAGACTGGGGATGATTTAATGCGATTCTAAAGAATAAGCAGATATTATTCTACTGTGTCTAATCTGAAAAAAAAATAACAAAAAAAAAAAAAAAAAAACGAAGTGCGAGGAAAATTCAAAACTAATCAAACGGCTTAACAAAAGCTTAAACGCATCAATCGAAGGAATAACAACTGTCATATTCCTGACTTGGTACTTTCTCTTTTGACCTTCTCTAGCGTCTAATTTCTCTATTTATTCGTATTTACCATACAGAGTGCTCCATTCTCGACCAGGTTAAGATACTCCATCATAGATACATACACAGACACAAACATAATGATACCTCCACATATAATTATGTTGTTTATTTTTGGACTTGACATCTTGATATGCCTATAACAAATATTTAAATTAGTATCTTTTATTGTGAAAATCTGAAAATATGATGTTAATATACTTGCTTTTTACTTTTTTCAAACATTTTGACAAGGAATGGATACCTTTTAAAAATGTAATCAATTATTTAGTGTTACTTCGTATTTATCAGACATATTATCAGACATGTATCAGCGATCGGAAATATATATCTCCTCTTAACATGCATGAACATCTGCCAAAGCATCAAATATTTGTCAAACAGACATGTCAAAATGGTCAACTGAACTTGTATTTAGAGTTTTGAATGTTAAATAGACAATTGTTTACGATTGTATGTTTGTCTTTTAACATTCGTTAGTTGTATGAGTCGTTGAAATGCAGACACATCTACAATTGTTCCCAAACTTAAAATCTTCCCCGCATACTCACTTTATGAAGTCATTTATTTGACATTGGATTGTTTTATTTACCTGTTTTTTCTATAGACAATGTTGAAAATGAGAAATCCAATGGCGCCAAACAATCCGAAGGATGTTAATATTCCCAGGATAATAACTGCAGCTATGGAAGATGCAAGCAATTCTGTTTGTGTTTTAGAGCCATCCTTTGGAATTTTATTACCTAGTTAATATACATATAAAAATGTATGTATATTTCAACGAAATATTGATCTACCATAATTACATTTATAATTTCAAAATACCGCTTAATTTGCTTGAAAAAAAGTGAAGTAATAAGAATACTACTCTACAACAAACGGAAAGTCCTTTATCAAATCTCAAAATCAAAATTTTAAACACATCAACCGAATGGAAAACAACTGTCATATTCTTGACTTGGTACAGGTATTATCTAAGATATTGTTTTATGAAATATAAATGATGCAGAGATATTTTTTGGGCAAATTTGATGTTCAGAAAATGTTCAAACAAGTAACAAGAATTAAGTTTCCGCTCAAATTAAGATGACATTAACAAAACTGCTTCTGATTGTATATTTTTGGTTTAAAGTGTTCTGCAATTTCATCATTTACTTTGACTTTCAATTATTCTAATAAGATCGCCAATGTGAGTCTTTTGTAGACAAATTATTATAAGCCTTGTTTTTCGTTATTACTATCTATGTATATATTATTCACTTAACTGCATTTGATTTGTAGATTAGTTGTTTACCTACTGGTTGTTAATTTCTATTGTTTAAGATATCAATCAGTCGCAACGGTTTGGTGTAAGTTTCTGAAAACAATATACAACTAGCTTCTCAAATGGAAAATATTTTAGAATTTCCTTTTACTTTTGTAGTTCGCCTTAACGAGAAAAAAAAAACAAACGTTAAAACAATACGAAGTCGTATAGTACCATCAGGATAAAGGGATAACATTACATTGATTTTGGCGCTTTAAATATTAGTACCATCAGGACAAAGGGATAACATTACATTGATTTTTAACCTGTCTGCAATATAAATATTTGCTTCAAATACTTTTGCCTTTTTATTTTTTTTATTCGAGCGTCACTGATGAGTCTTTTTTAGGTGAAATGCGCGTCTGGCGCATACACTTAATTGCAATCCTGGTATCTATGATAAGTTTATTTGAGGGTTGAATACTTACCTGGCAATAAAGACGCTGGAGTCACATCCCACGTGATACTTCCGGTGTAAGGATCGAAACGACCAGCATCCGTTCTGTTGTCTCCTGTCAAATATAAAAACAAGATGATATATAGACAGATATCACATACATATTCATTAAAAAGATTCAACCCAGGGTAACATATAAACACTATACTAACAGTATGAAATAAAACAAAATGAGTAAGATCCGGTAAGTCAGGGTATGCTACTGTTGAGCAAAAGACGGGTACCATGTGTGGAGGAGGATCTGCTTACCCTTCCGGAGCATCTCCGATCACCCCCGGTTTTTTGGTCGGGTTCGTATTGCTTAGTCGTTAGTTTTCTATGTTGTGTGTTGTGTACGATTATTTGTTTGTTTGTCTTTTTATTTTTCGCCTATGGCGTTGTCAGTTTATTTCCGATCTATGAGTTTGGCTGTCCGTCTGGTATCTTTCGCTACTCTTTGAGAAATGGATAGTTGAAATCATCATGTTTGTCATAGATTCTGTTTGGAGTTGTCTATCTGTGTATTTTTCGCTGTAACATGAGATTGTGTTATATCAGCGTCATTAAATGGATTAATCCGTTTATATCGGTATCATTATAAGAAATCTGATTACCACCATTATCCGCCCTAAAACGCTTGCGTCTAGCGCAAATACTAAATTTCATTCTTTGTATTTATGATGAGTGTCATCTATTGTTGAATCAATCGGATTAATGGATGATTACAAAATAAGTAGTAATTGAAGCTAATTCTTCACTAAGAACATGACTGGTTTGATTAAGGACTAAGGTCGTATAATCTTCCATGACAATACAAATACAATATAAGCAGATTAGTTTCAGTAGTGGATATGGAATAATATTTAAATGATGGATTCAATAAAAATATTTGACATCATTGTTAGTAAGAGAGAGAGTACATTACCTTTATTAAGTTGTATAAACGATTGTCCTATACGTCTCCTAGTAAGATCTAATGAGAGAGTACATTACCTTTATTAAGTTGAATAAACGATTGTCCTATACGTCTTCCATCCTTGAATGATACTGGCCCCTAAAATGCATGTTATTATAAGTGTTTTTTTTTATCAAATGGAATAACTTCTTAATGACTAAACAGCTAGACTCATTCGGTCTACTGTCCATAGTTACTTACCAAGAACAATTGTATATACAATCATTAAACGATTACCAAATAAGGGAAAGTAATCATATCACAAAAACATTCTATCACAAAACTCCTCGTAATTGACATGTAACAGCTTGATTTATATGATACTATAACTCAAATCTTTCTTAAAGTCGAGCAGAAAGAAAAACTTTAAAATAAATTAAGACATTAAACAAGCGTTTGATACACGACTCGGGGATTTATCTCGGGTGATCAGGAAGGGGAAGCAGGCTAAGTTACAAACAAGTTTTGAAAACATCCACTACTTTATTTTTCTGAGAGTGTTGCATTTTCAAGTTCCTAAGTATAGAATAAAATACACACATGACTTTATGCCTTTGTATTACCAATTATATTAAAATGAAATAATCTAGTACTTGATTCACAAAGCAAACATACATGTTATACAAAATATATAAATTATGAAAATTCCATTACACAGTGCATTCATATATCTAGGCAATGTACTGTTTTCAATTACCAAGTAGCATAGACGTAATAAAATTAATGTACTAATTAGAAATTCGTCTTTGCATATTTTTCACTGTACCGTAGATATACTAATCACATATCATTCTTGCAACGATGAGTTAAAACTATATTGAGCTTAAACTTATTGATTATGTTTGATTTTGTTTCGTTTTAACGTTATTTTTTAGCACCGCTTATGGGCTATTCCGTAGCAACCAGTTTTTATTGATGGAAGAAGCTGGATCCAAGTCAAATCAGGTGAGAATGGATTGCACCCGCACGTGCGGGTTCGGATTCACAACTTCAGTTTTGACTGGCTTAAGTCACAGAAGTAACTATTTAGACAACTTGTCATCATAAGAAAATGCCTGTACCAAGTCAGCAATATAACAGTTGTTAACCATTTGTTTGATATGTTTGAGTTTTTGATTTTGCCATTTGATTGGTGACTTTCCGTATTGAATTTTCCTCGGAATTTTTCTGATTTTACTTTTGAACATTGGACATGAAAATGTAACACATTTATGCTTGATTAACATAGACACCTCAACACTCGCTTCAACCGTGTTTGGTTTTGTTTTTTAACGTCCACTGCTTTGACTACTCATGCAATTTGTTGTGTTCTGTTTGACAGTTCTCGTTAACCCGTGGCCATAAGACTTGGATATTTACAGGCAGATATGATATATACTCAGATCCAATTATATGAAATTATGTCAAACTCACCGATACTCCATCAAAACTAACTTCATCCATGCCTTTTATGATACAGTCTCTTATGTCAGACCTGTCATAGTTAAACTCTTCTAGTTTACTGCCATTCAGATATTTCAAACTATTATTGAGGCCTAGTGCTAAAGCCCAGACGGCATCATATATCCAGGGATGAGATCTTGTTATACTGTACGGTGTATTAGATGCCTCACTTTTCATCCAAGAATCATACTCCGCCGGTGTCTGATGAAAAGAAAACTAATCATGTTATCTACATTATTGTTTTTATTTGTCACATTATTATAGTCATTATCGTCGCCATTTGCTATGATATTTAAAAGTAAAATTATTTATGTACCTCTATAGAAATTATAATCATAACAATAAAGTTAGCGAATATCATTGCCAACATCGTCATCGATTTATAAACAAAAGGTGTATATTTTCTAATGATAAATCTTCTATAACTTTCATATATGCATTTAAATTTCAAAATTAAATACCAACAGATGCTAATATACGAAATCTAACAGTACACCGATGATTAGGAATATACGAAAGCTAAATGTAAACATATGCTAAGGAATATACATTATTTTATTGGAGCTTCTATATAGTTAGCCAAATAAGTAATAACACGAGACAACATAATAATGATAAGATAAAGATAGTTCATTTCAATAAATGAACTGTAGCTTACCCTTCCAGAAAGAGTAACTTTGGTTTCTGAACTGAGTTGATTTTGATCCAGTGTTATCATGTAATCAGCCGCTTCATACAAGTTAGATTTAGTACAGGTAATATCCTTGACATCTGCATTTTTGATCCAGTTCCTGTACATTGAAGCACCGGTTAATATCCAGGTGTATCGTTTTCCGTACAGTTTCTGCTTATATACCTTAAAATTAGACAGCAAAACCTCGTTATCACTGCAGTTTGTCAATCAAGTTACACTTTTAAAAATACAACCTCATGAGCACTACATTTTGTTAAACACAATTAACAGTACAACTTCATGATAACTACATTTTGTCGAACAATTTATACTATTATCAGTACAGCCTCATGATCACTACATTGTGTCGACTAAGTTACACCCTTAACAGTACAACCGCATAATCACTGCATTTTGAAGACCAACCTACTTCATTTACAGTAAGACCTCATGATCACTACATAGTGTCAAATAAGTTACATGCTTAACAGTACAGCCCTTTAATCACTACATTTTGTCGAATAAGTTTCATAATTGACAGTTCAATATATTGGGAAATTGAATTTTAAAAACAAAATAATAGAGAAAAAATAAAGCGAAGAAAATAACTTACTACTGAAAAGGGTAAATATCAAATATAGCCGAACTCGGCCAACAGTCAGTAAAAAGTAAAACGACAAAAATACCTAACTTCGAATTCGAGGAATATGCAAAAGGAAAATAATTGAATGCCAAATTAAAAGCTAAAACACAAAAAACGCATAGATGTCATATTCCTGAAATGGTACAGACATTGCCTTATTTAGAAACTGGTGGATTAAACATCTTAAAGACACTTGGCAAAGTTAAAAGTATCTGTAAGTTAACATAATGCATAGATTAAGAATTTCTTTACTAGTAAGCACGACATCTTTAATATAAATTTTCTACATGTTACATTTCAGTTTAGTCGATCGAAGGTAATCATAATGAAAGGCGGTAGATATATTTGCAATAAAAAAGATAAGTCAAATGCCTGATTGCTCTTAACCTTTATAAACTAATTAGATTGCCTTTCACGAAGTCTCTATTATATGGCTTGTTAACTTTAAGTCTCATAATGCTGACTTATATGGGTTATATAAAGCATAGCATATGATAAATTCGATTATCATTAAAGAGAGCCTTTTATGTCGACATACTTACTAGTTAACTCTATCATTTAAACAATGAAAACAAAACGGCAAAGTTATGTGTATTTTAAAAGTATGACCAAAACAGTGTAACAAGAGTGACATATAATAAAACAACCACGACAATAAAAAAAAAACGTAATTGATTTGTTTTTATATGAATATTCAATGACATTCAGAAATCTAATAATCGCATTATGTACAATAACCATGGGGTTTCCCCATAGGAATGATATGTACTTCTTTATACTTGTTTAAGTACTAACCTGAAAAAAAAAATACTCTTGAGAAAAATTCGAAATGCAAATGGTAAAATCAAAGCTCAAACGAATGAATAACAACTATCATGTTCATTAATTTGTACAGGCATTTCATTATGTAGAAAATGGAGGAGTAAACCTGGTTTTATAGCTAACCAAACCTTACATTTGTATGATAATCGCATAGAATTGCATTATACTGACATCCAATATTTACACAAAATAAACAGACATAACAGGTAAAATGTCCAAAAATAGGGTTACAGAAGCCAACATAGTTCTTTTTTTAATCTTAATCACTATGCAACCAAGCAAATATGTCAATAAAAATAAACAAAAAATCCGGTAGACAACGCATACTAGCATAAATATAAGACAAAAATACAAAAACTTTACCATAGCACAATAACACAATGACATAATGTATAAGTACCCAGCCATGTCAAATGAATATGGCCAAAAACAGATTAATCAGTGAACGTCATAATTTACAAAGACAAATAAAAGAATACAATAATACACGAACGTTATCAATATGATAAACAAAGTCACTATCTAGAATATATAGAATATCGAATGTGTTGGGAAATATATAACCCATATGCAGGTTAAGTGGTTATATTGCTATCAAGGTTGGAAATCTGATACTTTCAAAATTAAAACCATCTCGTTTGTCATAGATTCTAGTACTGAGATGACGGCGTATGTCAAATTCGAGATATAAGTCTTTAATACTGTAAAGATCATAAAATGTTTGTCTTAGTAATATTCATTAAAAACACTTATATTTAATGTAAAAAATAAAAAATATAGACCAGTTTTTTTAAAAAAACTAGCAAATTCTATTCAATTAAAAAATGTGCTACTGACAACTGATGTCAAATATAAATGATAATGGTACTGATCTATGACTGTTCAGAAACGTGATGCTGGAATACACAGAATGACATTCCCTATAGTTAAATTGACATCTAAGTGACAGTTTTAATCCGAATATAACTTCTAACTGAGAAATCGCTCCCGCTGTTCAACATCTATAACTAAATGAGGCAGGTTAGTGTCTTTTGTTTCTTAAATTTCTAGTTCTAGAGGATGTATTAATTGAACCAAATCAGAAAATATTGGATTGATAATGGAAAGAACAAGGTTCTCGAGGAGAAGCAAACAGTTCGTTCCCATAGAAATGCCGAAAATTTGTTGAAAAAGTATGATTCCAAATTCAAATATGTTGCTCATAAAAAAATCTCCAGCAAACTGATCACTTGTTCCTCTATGTAGAAGCATGTTTTAACGTTTAGCCAAATATTAACAAAATATACCGTTTGGTATCACAGAGTAAAAAACTTATAGGATATGTTACCATATTCATATTGAAAAGCATTGTAGATTATTTCTTTCACACAATTTTTCACTTTCACTTAGGTAATAATACGGTGGTATACAAGGTTGAACAATCATAAGTTTTGATAGAACTTATTTCAGAGATAGATATAATAGTGAAGCAGGATCTGCTTACCCTTCTGTAGCACCTGAGATCACCCCTAGTTTTTGGTGGGTTTTGTGTTGCTTATTCTTTAGTTTTCTATGTTGTGTGATGTGTACTGTTGTTTGCCTGTTTGTCCTTTTCAATTTTAGCCATGGCGTTGTCAGATTGTTTTCGATTTATGAGTTTGACTGTCCCTCTGGTATCTTTCGTCTCTCTTTTAGGATTCATGATTCAACAAAATCTCAGCCTAATCGAATTATATGTTCTTGCATGTTGGATAACCAGAGTGCTTTTTTTATTCGTATTGCAACTAATTTTCTATCTTTATGAGGAATCTGCAACATTAACGCAACAATAGTCATCTGTATCATTAAAGTACGGGAAATAATGTAAAACAAACGACACATAGACAAATGAAATAACAAACAATAAAAAAAAAACGTAACTAATTGAGTTTTAATGAACGTTTATTCAGAAATCAAATGATCGCTATATGTATAGTTATTATTTTTTTTTGGAATGATCTTTGTTTTAGCTTTTTTGATGCTAACCTTGCAACTATTTTCTATTTTGTAGAGAAATCTTTAATTTTAAAAACAATTTCAACTCAGCAGTCATTTTAAGATCGACAATATTTTTTCTCATTTCAGTTTTGTTAGTTTTATAATCCCAATTAACAATCGATCCTACCTCACAGAAAATAGTTTTCGCAGCTGAGCTTCTGAAGGCACCAACAATTACCCTGGAATCGTATTGCTGTAAAATATGTAGAAAGCTTGTTATATGTGATCTTTCTAGAATAAATCATTGATTAAATGCATGAACATATACATAATTAAAGGTAACGGTAGTATACCGCTGTTTCAATTGTCATAAACCAATTTGCGGAAAACAAATATGGATAATAAAGTAATACCGCGGGAAACATTTAAACTATAAGAGGGAAAAAAACCACAAAAAACAGGAACACTGAAGTGCAAACAAAAACAAACTCAAACATACATAGGAACGAACGATTTGATAACAATTCCATATCATATTCCTTAATTGCGTTCTCTTCTCAATCTATAACGTAAGATAGACGCATAACGTTTCGTGCAGGGATTGTTGATCGCAAGCTAATTACCAAGTTGCCGAAGATTACTGGATCATGACATTGATAAACAATCATTACAAAATCATGGAAACTGAATTGACCGAGTGATGTAATCTTTTTTAAAAATAAAAATAAAAAGTTATCGTCATGTTTTCAAAAATTACAGATATTGAGGATTGTTCCAAACTAACATGTACGTTTTACGCAAACGACTCTAATTGTTTGCATTTATTTCTATACACCATTTTCCATAAAATGAGAATTGAAAATGCACTTGTGAAATAATAGTTTTAGATTTTTCAGACAAGATTACATTGAGACTCCTGGTGTTGTAAAAAATAGTGATTGAAAACAGTATTCAAAACAGAAAATAATAAACACATAAACACTCGAAAAATTATTCGGCAACCGAGAACCAAAGTTATGAGGAAAACAATCACGCTGTAATTAGAATTTTCAAAAATTAAAAGCAAAATATAAAAATGATTTTCGTCTAATTTAAAAAGTAACCAATTGTGACATATATCACACCAACAAATATTTTTTAAATAAAAAAAGTGTTCAAATTCTTTAGTGGAAAATAAATATTGCTTGTTTTGTTGATACCATTGATCTAACGAATGGAATATAACTGTCATAATCCTGACTTGGCAAAGGTATTTCTTGATGAAGAAAACGGTGAATTAAACCTGGCTTTGTAGCTAGCCAAACCTCTCTCTTGTTTGACAGTTGCATTGTTCTTATCTTTAGCACAGGATACCTCAATAACATATAAGTATTGCACTATCAATCTATGTTCGCTCTGATTGTGGTTTAATTTGTCAACACCTGAACGTTTTGCTGAAAAATGATAACCCTTCTATGGACATAATATAACTGACCTATTTTATATATTATTATTGACCAACCTTATGGTTTGTGATATGATTTCTATATGTTACTGACCCACCTTGAGCCTGGTTATATGATTTTCTACATTCCTGAGGTCTGTTATGATCCCAGATGTTATAAGTGTCATGTTATTGTCTATGAGGGCCTGGTGAAATTCGTCTATTTGCTAAAATTGTAAACAACATAAATGTGATTAAGGTTGTTTCGGGAGAGGCGTTTGACCAAAATAAAATAAATTTTCGCCATTTGAAATTGTCAAGAAATAATTCGGTTCACTACATCCGGGGCTATTGTTTTTAAAAATCGCGGATAACTATGCTACTCCTTTCTAGACTCCCTTCCAAACTTGGGGTTCGTGTTGTTTATTCTTTAGTTTTCTATGTTGTGTCATGTTTACTATTGTTTTTCTGTTTGTCTTTTTTATTTTTAGCCATGGCGTTGTCAGTTTGTTTTAGATTTATGAGTTTGACTGTCCCTTTGGTATCTTTCGTCCCTCTTTTATTACAGTAAAGTAAAATTAACATTCGACTCGAGAATTTTATCACAAGCGTGGAAAGTTTACGTATTGAAATAGCGATGAAAAGTAAACATCAACACAAAAACGTTTTGCAAAAATATAAATATTTCCAATGGTCCAATGATATCAGGCAGAGTCTTTTGATACATTAACTCATGAAATCGATGTTTTGTCGGAAGAAATAGGAAATATCTAATTGGTTAATTGATATCAACTTCACATCCATTATTCAATAATTTAGAGATAAGTGAATGCGATATGACGTACATTAAGACGACTAACCATAGATTTAACATGATATTTTCCTTGAAACACCCACTAAATATTCTTTAAGCATAGGTTTAGTTTCGAGAAAAACGAAACCTACCAATTTATTAGGTTTGGGTGTTTAACAATTCAAGATCGTAGCAATTAAATTTTTCGTTTGTCATATACCATATTGTGTACAACCATAAACTTGTGCTATGTGTTGGTTATAGTTGACCTTTATTTTAAGTTTTTTTAACCTTATTTCAACTGATATATTATGGTGTTCTGTTTATTATCTTTCAAAGCACATGTATACATAGTAGTCATGATGTTCTGTGTGTTATCGTTCAAGCACATGTATAAATAGACGTCATGATGTTCTGTGTGTTATCTTTCTAGTATATATGTTAACTTATACATCATTTGGTCTCCTTTGTCTTTTTCAGTGATCCTGAAGATTACTTGTCATAGCGCATGTGTGGATTACATTTAAAGTTATGTATCTTGCAAGGAAAAAAAAGGAAAATTCAATCGGAAAGTTCCTAATCAAATGGGAAAATGAAATGACAAAAACACATCAAACGAATGGACAACAACTGTCATATTCCTGACTTTGTACAGGCATTTTCAAATGTAGAAAATGGTGTACTGAGCCTGGTTCTATAGCGGTAAACCTTTCATTGCATGACAGTCGCATCAAATTCCGTTATATTTACAACGATGAGTAAACAAAACAGACATAGTAAATAAAATAGTCAAAATATGGCTTACAGAAATGTCAAAGAGTAATAAATAATTGAATTGACATGTATAAAAAGTGGTTAAAATTATAATTAATTTACAATATTTAGTGTCTGGTTTTAATCTTTGGAGAGAATACACATTGTATAAAGTGTGCTCTGCAGTTATCAACTGTGGTTGACATAATGTACGTCCAATTTTAGAATTGAATGTAAAGTAACTACCAAGTATTAAGATGATGGATTAGTAAACGGGTTCTTGTGGGTTTTTTTTTTCATTTGCAATGATACCACATCTTCTTATTGTACTACACATAGTTAGGATTAGTGTATACTTACTGATGTAAATGTATCATCGTTATAAGCCAATGTTGCCACTCTGTTCCAACCAAAATGATTCATTAAAGCTATACGTAATGGATTCAGGTCGTCTTCTATATAATTGGTAGAGTATAAAGTGGAATATACGGATTTATCTTTCGTGGTGGATGTTTTGGCAACGAAATTCATCTAAATGCATAGACATAAATAAGACAATAAACGTTTTATCTGTTGTTACTTATTATAAATAAAAACAATTATATATAATGTAAATCTAAAACTTATAGACTATTATTTTATTTTTTATAACAAAAACGTAAAATAACAAAAATTCAGAATTCCAAGGAATATTCAAAACGTAAATAAAGGCAGCAGTAGTATACCGCTGTCCAAAACGTAAAGTTTGTAATCAAAATGCAAAATCAAAAGCTCAAACACACCAAAAAATGGTCAACTGTCACATTCTTACTTGTTACAGAGCTCAAACACACAAAAAAAATGGTCAACTGTCACATTCTTACTTGTTACAGAGCTCAAACACACCAAAAAATGGTCAACTGTCACATTCTTACTTGTTACAGAGCTCAAACACACCAAAAATGGTCAACTGTCACATTCTTAATTGTTACAGAGCTCAAACACACCAAAAATGGTCAACTGTCACATTCTTACTTGTTACAGAGCTCAAACACACCAAAAATGGTCAACTGTCACATTCTTACTTGTTACAGAGCTCAAACACACCAAAAAATGGTCAACTGTCACATTCTTACTTGTTACAGAGCTCAAACACACCAAAAAATGGTCAACTGTCACATTCTTACTTGTTACAGAGCTCAAACACACAAAAAAAATGGTCAACTGTCACATTCTTACTTGTTACAGAGCTCAAACACACCAAAAAAATGGTCAACTGGCACATTCTTACTTGTTACAGAGCTCAAAAACACCAAAAATGGTCAACTGTCACATTCTTACTTGTTACAGAGCTCAAACACACCAAAAATGGTCAACTGTCACATTCTTACTTGTTACAGAGCTCAAACACACCAAAAATGGTCAACTGTCACATTCTTACTTGTTACAGAGCTCAAACACACCAAAAAATGGTCAACTGTCACATTCTTACTTGTTACAGAGCTCAAACACACCAAAAATGGTCAACTGTCACATTCTTACTTGTTACAGGTATTTTCTTATTTAGAAATAGGTGGATAAAACCTGGTTTCTATAGCTAGCAAATGTTTATTCAAGTCAACAATATGCTGTTTGACAACTTATGACATATTACGCATATGGTACTGAACTATGGCTGCTTACAAAAGTGATGCTTGAAGACACAGAATGACATTCCCTATAGTTAAATTGACCGCTTAATGACAGTTTTCAAATGCGAATATAACTTCTTACTGAGACACTACTCCCCTGCTTAAACACCTATAACTCATGTTAAATGACTTTTCACTGTGTTCCACAGTTTTATGTTCATTCGTTGACCAAGTTTATATTGGACGGTAAGAAACGACCAATCAATCATGTATCAGACTAAACGGAAACGTATTCATCATGAGTTATTAGACACATTCTTCCATTTAATTTGTTTACCTTTTAGCGCAAAAAAATCAAAGAAATACATTACATATGTTCAAATACTTGTCCTGCTGTCTTTTATAGCAATTAAGATTACAGCCATCGTTTAACACAAAGATGACAACTATTTCTTTACACTTGTAATGCATGGACTGGCACTATTTAATCAATACTTATCTTCCTGTCTGAAGGTTACCTTTATTTTTTATGGATGTTTTATTGTAAATTCTGAGCACGACCGGTAGTAACAATAAAGTATAACATGTCAGGGATTAACACGTTGTAATTACGCAACAGTCAAATTCGTACTTAACGATAGATATGTTTTGTTTAATTACAAATCGTATCAAGAAATGACATTTTTCAATTTCGAAGATATTAAAAATTCATTGAATCATATTGATTTTGGGATAAAAATGAACAGCAATCTTTAAATGAAAATGAATTTAGTCTATTAAACTGTTTGGTTAACGGAATTTAAGATTCTATGTATCGATCTTACTTTAATATGTTATCAAGGATAATTCTATGATCGTGATGATTAGTTAAATATTAATTTATTTTAGTGGATTGATGCAAATAATATTTAACGGTAAATAATCTGTTGAACGACACACCAGCTCATGTGTACTTAATAATCCTTTTAGTTAAATTTAGTTTGATGCATAAGCCAGACGTTGATTGATTGAATAACTGTTTGTTCATCTTTGTGTCTAAGCAGCAAGTAAGTAGCATTTCTGAGTGTTGAGACAGGTCGTACAAGAGGCATACATATACCCCTTTTTGACATTTTAACCGTAGCTATTACATTGAAATAAGAATATGTAGTATGAATGTGAATGAGACAAATCTCCTAGTCACACTGGGCAATATGTTAACAAATCTCCTAGTCACACTGGGCAATAGGTTAACAAATCTCCTAGTCACACTGGGCAATATGTTAACAAATACTAGTCAAAGAACGGCCATCATCACGGAGCCTTGGCTCACACCCATCATTAAACTATAAAACACCCTTAAATGACTCATTTAAAACAATAAAAATATGAACATCAGTGGTCTCATCTATATAAATCAAAGTACTGAAGTACTGAACATCGGATGACCGCACGTTCTAGTGGATGGTCACAAGCACTTGCCTCAGACAAAATAATCACATCTTTATACCTGAAATAGTTATCAACGGTATCAGGATTATAATTCAGTACGTCAGACGCGCGTTTCGTTTACATAAGCTTATCAGTGACGCTCATATCGAAAATAAAGTGAGGTTAATGTACAGATGTAGTTTTTATTCTGAGACAAGTTCTTGTGTGGAAGATACATAAATGAAAGGGAATTCAACATCACCGTAATAACTATTATATAAGTAGGATTCTAAAGTGCGATTGGGACGCTAAAGTACGATGGTCACGCTAAAGTGCGATGGTCTACGCTAAAGTGCGATGCTTCCATACGCTAAAGTCCGATTGTCCGCGAAAATATAGACGTTAGAAACGCAGTTGGATTATGACGTTAACAGTCGTTTTTATAAACCAAAAATGTACATGCCGTAACATAATATTTAATCAACATCTATTTTTAAACCAAATGTCTATGACATTATTTCAAACCTAACTGTGATTTGTCGGCCGAAGCAAATGCGTTTTTTTAGTGCTGAAACAAGATCCGTGTCCTGCACCCGACCTGGCATTTTACTATATAGATACAAAATAGAATACGCATAGGTTTCCTGTGTCCTGTTTCTATTGGAAGCGAGCAAATCCAATCATATCATTGTATACGTTGAAATTTATTTTGCGATCCCCGTGAAAATATATATGTCGATTTTATTGAAAATTAAGCGTAAATGATAAACTGTCGGCTAAAACTGTAGGAAAATATAACATGTATTTGTACTCGTTTCTAAGACGTAGAAAGCTTGGCGAATATTGTATTTTTCTTGCATTTTGATTAAAGCTTGTACAAATAAATATTACTTTTTTTGAAATTTTGTATTTGAAATTTACAATTACGACTGTAAAAGAAAAGGGGGGGGGGGGGGTTAGAATATTGATGAGCTGTATGAACAGCAAGCTTTGCCAATTATTCAAATATTTCTAAATACGCCTGAACTTTAAAAAAAATGATTGAACAGGAAATACAGTATTTTGTCACACCTAAATTACCTTTTTTAGCAATTATTACGTGGTTGGTATTCTGTAAACAATCACTTAATCCTACACTACAGTCCAGTATGTTATAAAGCCTTAATGTACCACATTTGTTATACCTTAGCATACTAACTTTTTTTGCAAAACAAATATTTAAAAAAACCCATTGTACAACGTTTAAATCCCTCGAACCTTACCCTATTGGTG
The DNA here is from genome assembly GCA_037788925.1 of Mytilus galloprovincialis. Taxonomy (NCBI): domain Eukaryota; kingdom Metazoa; phylum Mollusca; class Bivalvia; order Mytilida; family Mytilidae; genus Mytilus; species Mytilus galloprovincialis. The sequence goes on along the minus strand of CM075341.1, from coordinate 1,147,347 downwards.
CATTGAACTTTAGTGTGATATACCATCGTACTTTAGCAAACAAACAACCATCGCACATTAGCATGAGACACCATCGTACTTTAGCAAACTAACAACCATCATACTTTAGCAAACGAACAACCATCGCACTTTGCGTGAGACATCATCGTACTTTAGCGTAGACCATCGCACTTTAGCTTGCCCATCGCACTTTAGAGTACCATCGCACTTTAGAGTCCTGCATATATACATTGTAATGATACAAATCAATATACTCTGGTATACTAGTATATCATATCAATATTTGTATATTACAGTAACATGTATATATAATTTTGATCCTTTTGTATATCATTCTATTCTACTAGTTATTAATAGTGCAGTGCAAGTGTATGGTGGACACTCTTCTATAATAATTTGATTTTTCTTATAGATTGGATTTGAGTAGGCATTCCTATTTCCCGCAAAGCGAGAGAGCAAGGACCATTAACTCTGCATGTATTTGTATATAATCTTCACCTCCTTTATATGAGATTGTAATCGTTCTTTAGATATTCTTTCGCATGCGTTAATTTTTCTGTACGTCTGCATAGATATTAATAATTTTTACTTACATAGATATAAAACATTTTAATATTATTAAATTATGTTCCAAAAAAAAATATTTGATGAGTATTCATTGAAGAAATGAATTTAAAGCAAGCGATAAGGAATGTTATTTTGCACTCGATGCTGTCGGCGTATTTATCATGTTTGTAGATCGGTTAAAAACCCAAAACTAATTTACATAATGGTAAATTAGGCGATAGCAATACACCGGAATGCCCTCATCGGTCATCCGCTGTAAAAATGAGAAAAAAAACTTATAAACTACATAAACAAACGACAACCCTGACCAACAGGCTCCTGACTTAGGACAGGTGTAAACAAATACAGCGTCATGTCTGTTTGTTCTATTCACACATTGTTGTCAATATGATGGAATGTAATGCGACAGTCATACAAGTAGACAGGTTAAGCTAGCCCTAAAATAAGGCTTAATCCACTATTTTCTACAAAAAAGAATGTCTGTACCAAGTCAGGAAAATTACAGTTGTTATTCATTCATTTGATGTGTTTGAGCTTTTAATTTTGCGCTTTAATAAGGGACTTGCCGGTTTGAAATTTCTTTTTGTTACTTTAATATTTATCAAAAAGGTATAAAACTTTGACCTGTTGTTTTTCAATTCATATAATCATAATTCTAGGCTACAACAATGAACTTGGGAGTGATTCAAGCTTCTTTATTGTGTGCTTGGTTGATAAATTTTCGCGGACAGTTCATTGATCATGATGATGCAATAAAAGGTAAGTTTATTTTCGATTTATGAGTTTGACTGTCCCTCTGGTATCTTTCGTCCCTCCTTTATATAGATAGGCATGTTGGTTTTCCTGTTTGAATGGTTTTACACAAGTTATTTTGGGGTCCTTTGTATCATGCTGTTCGGTGTGAGCAAAGAGTTCGTGTTAAAGACCGTACTTTGACATTTAATGGTTTACTTTTACAAATGATGACTGAGAGTTGTTTCATTTGCACTTTAACTACATCTTCTTATATCTATGTATGAAACCAGTTGCGAATGGTATATTAAAGAAAACAATTTTCAGTTCATTAATCAAGATATCACGTAGAAAATAAGGTTCCAACTACCTCGGGCAATATTGACTTTTGATCAAGTTTATAAAGTGTTTATTTACTAGCACTGGGTATCTGCCGCAGATGGACTGTTTGCATGCAGGGTATTATCAGTTCATTAGTAAATACTTCAACTTGACATAGTTTATAGATATTTTTTCTAAAATTTTTCAATGGTAAATTGGAATGTTGATTATGTTTTTCCTTATAGGGTTTGTTTCTCATTGTTATATATACGTATCTCCTAACGGTTTACACATCACAGGCTATTAGATGTTTGAGACTGAGCATTCCTGGTAAAGATAAATCATGAAAACTGCTTCGGATGCACGAATTCTTAAAACCTTAAGCGCATTTACCTTACGCATAATATCTTAAAATCTAATGACAGCTGTCACCAGTCTGTTAAAAATCTAATTCATTTTAAGTATAATATTATGATAGTGTTAAAAGTTAAATTTACCTGGATTGTATTATAGAATGGTGTAATAGCTCCTGCTAGTTTCACTTCGTCAGACATCTGAGGTCCAAACACTGCTATTTTAGGCGGAGACGCAGACAATACTTCATTCAAGACTTTCCCTGCCAAACCTTCTTTGCCCTAAAACACAAGCAAATGTATTTTATTGTTTTTCTAATTATCATTATTGTCACCTACATTATTATTCTGTCCTTCTAAAAAATGTATAATTCTAGTTATGCTTGACAAATTTCACAGTTGTTCATGTAACTATTTCATGAATGATATATGTTTATGCTTAATTTACGATATTCGTTTTACTCATTGTTGACTAAACACTGCTCTATTGTTATTTTACATCCTGTTTGTTGGTCTCCGGTGTATATTTTTCTCAATGACAATCATACTACATCTCTTAGATTTTGTGTTATCTAGATTGCTTCACCATGAGGATACGTATATTCGACCGGCGCATAGGACATTGTCATGAGTTATATTACAATTCTGCAAAATCAATACTTCACTTAAACATATTTACTTCCTTTTCCTGGATTAGGAAAATAGATTTGATCCCGCTTTCATCAATTTCATTATTATTTGAATACAATCATTTATTTTACAAGATACTTAAACGTCTATTTAAATAACTACAGGGATTTACACAACCGATTTCAATGTTCATGACCGCTGCAGATTCTTATCACGGCTACAGTAGCACTTTAGGCAATAGTATCAAAAACAATTTATACTACAATCTAAATCAGAAAGGGTGCGCACAATAAAACTGATCACAAGTAAGTGTGCACAGTTATCCATTATATGGTAGAAGAAAACATCTTAACACAAGGCGCTTTATAACTATACTAATAGTAATAGACGATTTGATTTTTTTTAAAGCGAAAGCACACGCCGACTGAACAAAAACCCGAACTGGGGTGCACATATATCCCACAAACAGAATAACTTTACTTTAGGCGAAGTTACAATAACGAATCAACCTTCCAGACAAGAAAGATCAAAGAGCAAAAGATCAGCAATGAATCGTGACGAAATCTAGACAAGAAGAGATAACATTTAGTAGATATTACCGAAAACTCTAAATTCCTTAAAAACATTGAGTTGCTATTAACGATTTTTTTTAACATTGGACAGGTCCGTGTACAGTTGTAAGCAGTAGGTTGTGCTGAACTCGCGCTCGATTAGTTGAATAAAAAAAATGTTCATTGAAGAAGTTGCAATATACAGGCAATTATTGTAAGCTATATTATTGTTCTTGTTGTTTCGAAACTATGTCATGTGTTACGATCATGAGGATAGTAAGACACATGCTATTATATTTGTAATAACATGAGCAACATGAGGGGTGCCCCATGTAGAGCAGGATCTGCTTACCCTTCCGGAGCACCTGAGATCATCGCCAATTTTTGGAGGAGTTCGTGCTGCTAAATGTTTAGTTTTATTTATTGTGTCTTGTGTACTATCATTTGTCTTTTGTATTTTTCTTAGCCATGTCGTTGTCAGTTTCTTTTAGATCTATGAGTTTGACGTATAAAATTATAATCCTGGTACTTGTTACACCATTTTTTACTTTTTACTATTTACACCACTGGGTCGATGCCACTGCTGATGGACGTTTCGTCCCCGAGGGTATCACCAGCCCAGTAGTCAGCACTTCGGTGTTGACATGAATATCAATTATATGGTCATTTTTATAAATTTTCTGTTTACAAAACTTTTGAATTTTTCGAAAAACTAAGGATTTTCTTACCCCAGGAGTAGATTACCTTAGCCGTATTTGGCACAACTTTTGGGAATTTTGGGTCCTCAATGCTCTTCAACTTTGTATTTGTTTGGCTTTTCAACTATTTTGATCTGAGCGCACTGATGAGTCTTATGTGGACGAAACGCGCGTCTGGCGTATAAAATTATAATCCTGGTACTTTTGATAACTATTGACTGTTCAAAGGTATTTTTCGGCCCTCTCTGACATCTCTCCCAAAAAATGAGAATATTTCATGTCGGAATTTGATTCACGCATCTTTCAATTGCAATATTTTCTAAACTGGAGTTTATCCTGGCTTTTTTGGGGTTAGTTATACCCAGTCTTCACTTTTTCTTTATGGTTTTGTAGCTTGTTGTTCGTTTTTTAATAATCTTAATGATTTGACATGTCAGTTTGTCTTTGCCTTATGAGTTTGAATATGCCTTGTGTGGTATATTTCGCCTCTCCTCTATTCCAAATTAGTTTCAAACTACATTTACAGATGTATCATATATATATGTTAAGGGGTCAATTTGACAAATACTAGTTTTAATAACCTATTTGTCGATTTTCATGAATTGATATTTCGACAAACAGTTCGTATTTTAATAGGTTATATTTTTTTTAAAACAATATGAAGCAGAACTAATGCAAAACCTTCCTAAAGATAAAATGTTATATGCACAATTGCCAATATCTTTAATTTCACGTTCAGACAACCATATATTTGCTATTCTCTTTAACAGAAAAAAACTATACTTCAGTGTATTTTTGCATCTTTTGTAACGCATAGACCATGACATTAAGATAACTAATGAAAGCTTACTGTATGCTCATAACAGAATGTTTCTCTTGATATTTATAGATGGATTGACGAATTCAAACATCAGAAAACTTCTATTGGTGGAAATCGTATGTAATTTATGCCTCTGTTGACATTTGGAAAATGGAAAACGGTACTTGAAAATTAATATACATCAGGTACGACGATGTAGGTTTGAAATTATGAGAAACGAGACACATCAATTATATCAGCAGTGTTCAATTGAAATCTGATTTAAGATATAAATATTTGATTTTGTTTTCCGACAGAACTTTCGCGTAGGCAGATTAAAGTGCATATCGAAAAAATCCGTGTATGAGACGTATTGAAAATGTTTTTATATATGTGGTCCACTTATTTTGTACGTGAATGACATGCCATTCGTTTAATAACAAAGGGTAGATAACGGCAACAGTAGTATCCCGCTGTTAAAAAGTCATAAATCGAAAGGGAGAAAATAAATCCGCGTTACAAACTTAAACCGAGAGAAACATTCCAACTATAAGAGTAAACCAACAGAACAACAGAAACACTGACGTGCAACAAAAACAAACGTCAATAACCTGGGGTGTACAGACAATTCCATGTCAATAACCCGGGGTGTACAGACAATTCCATGTCAATAACCCGGGGTGTACTGACAATTCCATGTCAATAACCGGTGGTGTACAGACAATTCCATGTCAATAACCCGGGGTGTACAGACAATTCCATGTCAATAACCTGGGGTGTACAGACAATTCCATGTCAATAACCCGGGGTGTACAGACAATTCCATGTCAATAACCTGGGGTGTACAGACAATTCCATGTCAATAACCTGGGGTGTACAGACAATTCCATGTCAATAACCCGGGGTGTACAGACAGTTCCATGCTAATATATCTAATAACCCGGGGTGTACAGACAATTCCATGTCAATAACCCGGGGTGTATAGACAATTCCATGTCAATAACCCGGGGTGTACAGACAATTCCGTGTCAATAACCCGGGGTGTACAGATAATTCCATGTCAATAACCCGGGGTGTACAGACAATTCCATGTCAATAACCCGGGTGTACAGACAATTCCATGTCAATAACCCGGGGTGTACAGACAATTCCATGTCAATAACCCGGGTGTACAGACAATTCCATGTCAATAACCCGGGGTGTACAGACAATTCCATGTCAATAACCCGGGTGTACAGACAATTCCATGTCAATAACCCGGGGTGTACAGACAATTCCATGTCAATAACCCGGGGTATACAGACAATTCCATGTCAATAACCCGGGGTGTACAGACAATTCCATGTTAATATATCTAATAACCCGGGGTGTACAGACAATTCCATGTCAATAACCCGGGGTGTATAGACAATTCCATGTCAATAACCCGGGGTGTACAGACAATTCCGTGTCAATAACCCGGGGTGTACAGACAATTCCATGCTAATATATCTAATAACCCGGGGTGTACAGACAATTCCATGCTAATATATCTAATAACCTGGGGTGTACAGACAATTCCATGTCAATAACCCAGGGTGTACAGACAATTCCATGTCAATAACCCGGGATGTACAGACAATTCCATGTCAATAACCCGGGATGTACAGACAATTCCATGTCAATAACCCGGGGTGTATAGACAATTCCATGTCAATAACCCGGGGTGTACAGACAATTCCGTGTCAATAACCCGGGGTGTACAGACAATTCCATGCTAATATATCTAATAACCCGGGGTGTACAGACAATTCCATGCTAATATATCTAATAACCTGGGGTGTACAGACAATTCCATGTCAATAACCCGGGGTGTACAGACAATTCCATGCTAATATATCTAATAACCCGGGGTGTACAGACAATTCCATGCTAATATATCTAATAACCCGGGGTGTACAGACAATTCCATGCTAATATATCTAATAAAATGGGGTGTACAGACAATTCCATGTCAATAACCCAGGGTGTACAGACAATTCCATGTCAATAACCCGGGGTGTACAGACAATTCCATGTCAATAACCCGGGGTATACAGACAATTCCATGTCAATAACCCGGGGTGTACAGACAATTCCATGTTAATATATCTAATAACCCGGGATGTACAGACAATTCCATGTCAATAACCCAGGGTGTATAGACAATTCCATGTCAATAACCCGGGGTGTACAGACAATTCCGTGTCAATAACCCGGGGTGTACAGACAATTCCATGCTAATATATCTAATAACCCGGGGTGTACAGACAATTCCATGCTAATATATCTAATAACCTGGGGTGTACAGACAATTCCATGTCAATAACCCGGGGTGTACAGACAATTCCATGTCAATAACCCGGGGTGTATAGACAATTCCATGTCAATAACCCGGGGTGTACAGACAATTCCGTGTCAATAACCCGGGGTGTACAGACAATTCCATGCTAATATATCTAATAACCCGGGGTGTACAGACAAGTCCATGCTAATATATCTAATAACCTGGGGTGTACAGACAATTCCATGCTAATATATCTAATAACCTGGGGTGTACAGACAATTCCATGTCAATAACCCGGGGTGTATAGACAATTCCATGTCAATAACCCGGGGTGTACAGACAATTCCGTGTCAATAACCCGGGGTGTACAGACAATTTCATGCTAATGTATCTAATAACCCGGGATGTACAGACAATTCCATGCTAATATATCTAATAACCTGGGGTGTACAGACAATTCCATGCTAATATATCTAATAACCTGGGGTGTACAGACAATTCCATGCTAATATATCTAATAACCCGGGGTGTACAGACAATTCCATGCTAATATATCTAATAACCCGGGGTGTACAGACAATTACATGCTAATATATATAATAACCCGGGGTGTACAGACAATTCCATGCTAATATATCTTATAAGTACAACTCCAACCGGAATTACTATTCAATTGGTTTGGTTCTGACGGAAACGATAGCACAATAATGGTAGTAGATAACAAGCATCACGAAAAGAATCAAAGCTGAAAAAACCACTGCAGATAATAAAGAGTCCAAAAGATAAGGAACAGTCCACAGAACACTATACGGAAAATTAAAGATTTAGCTACACAAACCTCAACATTATACGAGGCGAACAGAATGCTTCGGAAGGCAATGCAGTTCCTGATCCGGTAGTTACACCCGTTGTGTTGTTACTCATTCCAAGTTAAATTTCAATATAAGTTGCAGTTTGTAATATACCGATAGAGAAGAGGACAGGATTGTAATTATAGGTTTATTGTTTACTCGGCAAAAAAAATCAGAAATCATTAATCGTAAGAACACTTGATATTCTAAACCCCTAACGAGAGGGACTGTGCCTGATATTCATATGATGAAGACATAATCTTTCAATCAGTTTAATTGAAGTCTGGAGCTGGCATGTCAGTTAAATGCTAGGCTAGTCGTATGTTGTTATTTATGTATTATTGTCATTTTATTTATTTTCTTTTCTTACATCTTCTGACATCGGACTCGGACTTCTCTTGAACTGAATTTTAATGTGCGTATTGTTATGCGTTTACTTTTCTACATTGGCTAGAGGTAAAGGGGGAGGGTTGAGATCTCATAAACATGTTTAACCCCGCCGCAATTTTGCGCATGTCCCAAGTCAGGAGCCTCTGGCCTTTGTTAGTCTTGTATAATTTGTAATTTCTTGTGTATAATTCGGAGTTTAGTATGATTATCACTGTACTAGTATGCATATCTTTTAAGGGGCCAGCTGAATGACGCCTACGGGTGCGGGAGTTTCTCGCTACATTGAAGACCCATTGGTGGCCTTTGGTTGTTGTCTGCTCTATTGTCGGGTTGTTGTCGCTTTGACACATTCCCCATTTCCTTTCTAAATTTTATCAGTCAAAACGAATATTCTTGTTAAAACCCTTTTAATCATAAATCCATGTTTCCATTAGTTGATCATAATTTATACAAAAAGTTCATACACGTTTCAGCTGTTGAATTTTAGAGTTTTATATTATGTTGTCCTTCGATGTGCATTTCGACAATCTATGTCCCTTCAGAGATGCTGTATGCAACCGTGTACTGCCAATAATGATCCATTGACAGAATTTGTTTGAATTTGCCTCGAAGGTAATGAAAAAACATAATAGAAATATTTTAGACAAATTGTGATAAACATTTTTTAATGATATTTTTATAATTAAAAGAAAAGGATTATACATGAAACAGAAGAATGATATGAAGCCATTAAAATAAAAAGACCAAATACAAATATGATTTTATATAAAAGGTTCTTGTTCTACAGATAACACTTTTTTATAAGAACCGATGACAGTCAACTTTTAAAATAAAAACCACGCGTTTATCAGTGTATTTAGTTCAGTTTGAAAGCCTTTTGTTCAGTACAGTTCTAATCCTATACTTATTTCAGCAATTAACCGCTTTGCTATTACATTCGAATTAGCCGCTTACATAAACTGAACGTTTTCAGAAAAAAACATTTTGGAACTGGATAAATTACAGGGTCGTGTCTTTCCATCTTTTCACAAACTTATGACATTTATTTTTTCGTTGAATCGTTATTTATACTTGTCAAAGATGACATTTGAAACGAAGAGTTAATAAGATATATGATAAAATTGAATCTAAAACAAATCTGATTTAAAAAAAGAAATATACAATGAATGACTTAAATGCATTTTCAATATTGTTGTCCATTTAGCACAATACACAGATTACATCGGAAGCATCAAATCATTTAACAAAAGGGAGAAACAATGAAAAATCTGTGTAATGATAAAATAAAAAAATAAATGATAGTCAATGCTTTTGATTATGCCATTTGATCATGTATTTCCGTTTTGAATTTCTTCTGCGTTCGATAACGTTGTGAATTTTCGTTTAAGTCCTTCTTCGAAAAAATACATAAAAGGAGGGAGAGTTTTCGATACAGAAAAATAACACATTTAATAGTCAAAAACAATCATGATATTTTCGACCGTTCTTAGCTCTTGTCCGACAGATATCCCTTAACAGATTCAGAGACAAATTAATTTTCTTTCGAAAGTCCGTAACGTTAAACTTTCATTTGTCTGCATCTATTTAAAAAATGAAAATACATATTGATTATTCTTCAGTGAATCATACTGCAAATATCATAAAGCTGATATTTGTTTATGAAAAATATGAGCCGAGAATTTAAGTATATATTATTTTCGGTATTAAATATATTTCACCAGATGTGCATTTCAATCATTAATGTCTCTTAAATGATAAGCGAGAACAAAATATTTGAAATCCAAAAAGTAATACAAACATATATCTATATCGGTAAAAAACTAATGCTTCTGCTGATAATCTTTCAATTGAGGGTTTGGCTATTTACAGTTTGATGATGTAAGCTAAAATCAAGAATAAAATCAAGACAAAAAAAAAAGGTGAATGATTTTATAATATGGCTGTTTGCTTTCAAAATGCATTACATTCAAGTATACCGTAAATAGCATAAAAAATAAAAGTAAAATCACAAAAATACTGAACTTAGAGGAAAATCTAGTCGGAAAGTCCAGAATCACATGGCAAAATCAAATATCAAAACACATAAAAAACGAATGGACAAGAATTGTCATATTCCTGACTTAGTACAGGTATTTTCAAATGTAGAAAATGGTGGATTAAACCTGGTTTTATAGCGCTAACCCTCTCACTTTGATGACAGTCTCATCAAATTCCGTTATATTTACAATGATGCGTATACCGTAAAAAGCATATAGTCCGTTTAGTTTCTATTAATCTCAAAAATTATCCTAAAGCAATTAACTATTTCATCCAATGTAAAAATCTCATTATCGAAATAAATGAACGGTAATGAAATTATTTGGCTGTAAGTGACAGCTATTGGTTAGTGATTCTACTGATAAATCTGTAAGACATAATTGAAGTTAAAAAGAATATAATATTGGTCAATGGTCTTTTATGTTCATTTGAGTGAAGGGTATTGCGTGCGATAATTGAATGGTTTGCAATCATTATTTAACGTACCTTCCTTTGTGTAGGCTAGATTGGAAAATTTAAGATACTCTTTTGTATTAATTGTAAAAAATTCAGGCAAAAAATGTCAAAAGAAATATGATATATTTTGTAATTGACATATGAAATTTTGATAAATAACGAAATTACACAAGAGACGGGTCATGCGAAATCACGTTGGATTTTTAACAGTCTTACCTCGCAAAGTAGCATTGCGAATTTGTATTTCCATCCATCCGTCATTTAGTTCTACATTTTAAGTTTACATATTTCTTAGTGTTTGCCATACTTCTGGTGATCTTCTTGCTTTAGGTGTGTTCTTGACGTTTATTATGTTGATTAATATGTGCTCCGTTTAAACATTATATCACTAGAATAAGTCATTGTGAAACTTTTTTTTATGTTGTTTGGGTATGGACTTCCCTTGATAGAAACACATGTTTTTATCCTTATAATCCTAATAATACAAATGCACAACTTATTCAACAAATTGTTGTTGATTATAATAATTCAATAACTGATAACTGATAACAAGAATGTCTTAGTTTATTGACTATATTAAACTCAAACCATATGAAACAATGAATAATGTATTCCGTTCATATGCACTTCACGCGTTATGTTATTATCGAGACAATCTAAAATGTGATAACGAAGGCACCATGAAAACCCATTTCTATTATCATTCAACGTATTTCATCTTTTAAAACCACATAGGTATTAGTTCATGCTGATTCCAATTGAAGGCTATACTATACCGTTATGAATATATAAGTTGAAATGATGTGAAAGATATACAGATACAAAATCGCTTTAATCAATCTGTAAAGGATTTCGTAATTGTTTGGGAATGTACCAAACCCGTCAAGATTTCATTTTAACCACCCATGAATACGTATGATTAATCAAAGACAATCTAAGTGACTAAATATTTACATATATATAATACCGTTTCGATTACTAACATCACTGAAGAGACATTTATTGTCGAAATCCGGATCTGGTGTACAAAAACATTGCTTGCACCTTATGTTGTGGTATAACATCTTTGCCACAAGTTTATTGTTTTCTGTTTAGTATTAAATTAATATTAAGATCCATTTTTGTTACATCTTGTGATCAATTAATTTGGCAATCGCCAATGGCAGTCAGCAGGGTTTAAGAACATCAGTTGTTCGACCTGTAAGTCATATGAGTGATGTTAAAATATACTTTTTCACTTCATGGTCTTTTGGAAAATGTTGCTTGTGCTGTATTTATAACGAAATTTGTTTGAAATGCACACATATAAAAAAAATATATATACAAGTTTAAATTGAAAACTACGCTCAACCCTTTAATTGCGTTGGATAAAAACCGTAATTTTTATACGTGTGCATGTAAAACAAATGTCGCTGTAGAAGGGTCTAAATACAGCACAAACAACATTTTCCAAAAGACCAAAAAAGTGAAAAAGTATATTTAATGATGTTCTTTAACCCTGCTGACTGCCAGTGGCGATTGCCAAATAAAATTGATCACAAGATGTAACAAAATGGATCATTGTATAAATTTAATACTAAACAGAAAACAAAAAACTTGTGACCAAGATGTTATGCCATGTGATTATGGAATTTCCGAATTGATTTTCCTCTGAGTTCTGTATTTTTGTGATTTTACTTTTTATGCCACAAAAATAAGGTGTCAATATATTTTTTTCTGTACACCAGATCCGGATTTCGACAATAAATGTCTCTTCAGTTATGTTAGGGATCGAAACGGTATTTGGAAGGCCATATAATTTACCCTCAATTTGAGATAGACTCTTATATGTTAAGAGTCAATATAGGATGAACGGATTATGTTAACCGAAGGGAAAATATGATACAAGCCCAAACGAAAAAAATATAAACATGTCTAAATTGAAAACTACGTTTGTGTTGGATAATAACCGCAATTTTTGTACGTGTGCATGTAAAACAAATTTCGTTGTAGAAGGGCCTAAATACAGCACAAACATCATTTTCCAAAAGACCAAAAAAGTGAAAAAGTATATTTAAACAAAACACATTTGACTAACATCTCAATATATAGAGAATAATACATGGCAAATCCGTAGCATATGTCGTATCATCCCGAGACATCCATATCAGCCCAAGGGCTTTTAGGCCCGAGGAATGCTATTGGTCGAGGGTGATACGGCATGTGATACGGATTTTGCCATGTATTATACGCTTTATCATATGTTTCAACAGAAGAGTATTATATTATATGAACTGTTTTCTATCCATAGCACTGGATTACCTTCAGTTCTACTTTTGTCTTGTTTCAAAGGCCTTAAAAGAACTGCTCAATTACTTATCCGAAGCATCTAGGTTACCTTACAATTTGCGTGCTGTTGTTTTAAGAATATTTTGTTTATTATTGTATTTATTTGTGTGTTTTGTATTTTTTATAGTTGCATTTAGTGTGCCAAAAAATATGAAATCTCGGTGACGTCGCATGCAATATGAAAACTTGACGTTCGTGACGTCACATACGAAACAATGACGTCATTAAAAAAATTGATCTATTTTGATGAAAATTTTTCTTAAGCAAAAAAAAAAACAACAAAACTGACTTTATGTAAAAAAGAGTAGGGATGTGATAAAGGGTATGCGATAAAGGGTAGGGGTGCGATAAAGGGTGCGCATCAAAGTTGCGCGATATTGATTAAACAGCAGGCTATTTATCAAATAAGCAAAACTACAGTATTTACTACTAAACATATGATATATATATACATATATTGTTAATTAATTCTATCGTACCACGTATGACAAAACATTAAAAATAATATATATTAAGACATCATGTAATAGACGATTTGTCGATGGTGGGGAAAACAGGGGAACACCTCTCATTAAGACATCATTTCATAGACGATTTGTCGATGGTGAGAAAAAACAGCATAATAAACGTACCAAATATTAACGAAAATTAAATCTGTAAAACATCAACAAACACAAACTACTGAATTACAGACTCCTGACTTCGGACAGGCACATACATACATAATATTGCATTCTGGGAAATTCAATGTGTCTTACCTTGGTATCCCCATACACAAATTTTAATTCATATCCGTCCAAAATGTCCGTTCGATTAAATATTTCGTCCGCAGCGGATTGGAACAAAGTAGGCAAGAAATTGGCATATTTACTCCACCAATGATCGGACATTTCTAACAATCCGGCAACATACAAAGTCTTGGTAGCATGATATGACGGTGTTGATAAAAACAATACTAGTAGACTCAGAAACAACATCTTCAAAGAAATGATTTAACACATTGCTGTAATATAGATATATTAATATAGATCAATACTTCAATCCTAACATCCAATAGAACGGCTTATACTTGTACAAAGATTATATAGTCGCACTACTGTTTAAAGCGTTATGTATAAACTTTTCCATATTAAATAATCAATTAATCATGATGGCTTACATCATCATGTTAATATCAAAATGAAATTAAAAAGACATCTTTATTTTTTACTTCAAAGGATTAATTATTTTTTTTCGTAATGTGTTTATTGGCAAAGAACTACATGTATGTTAACAATAGTAAATAAGTTCATAGTACATTAGCAAAATCGAGACAAGTACATAAAGTTGATATTTTGAATCCTTCTATAAACATATAATATTATTAATAATAATTTGAAAAAAAAATAGAAAATCTTAATATGAGGTAGCATGGATCGGGTAGATATTTTTATTACGTGAAAGTTAACTTATAAAATCATTCTATTAGTTGGAGCCAGGGGTTCCAGCAGGTGTACGCTCTTTGCAGTGGTTTATTTTTATAAAATATTATTTTTTCAATAAACAAATTTTCTTTAAGATAATTTTTTAAGGCTATACTATTTACTTGTCCACATTGCATTTTTGTTTTGTATATATAATATTTAGTTAATAGTATTATGAGATTTCTTATGTAGTTTTTTTCTGTTTTTTCTAATATCCCAAAATAAGACAATATCTAAATTAAGTGGTAGTTCAATTTGGACTTTTGAATATATCCATTTATTAAGTTCTTCCCAAACATCAAAAACTTTTGGACATGTCCAGAAAATGTGTTCAATAGTTTCTATTGAGTCCGAACAGAAAGTTCATTTATTGTTTTGTGAGACTTTAATTTTGTAGAGTAATTTATTAGTTCCCAAAATTCTGTGATTAATCCTGTATTGGAGCCACTGTAATTTTGAGTTTTTAGTAATGTAAAACGGAAGTTTGTATATTTTATTCCAAATAATATTATGTCTATTTAAGATTAAGGACCACTTTTCCTGTGATGTGATATTTGTTATTTTTTCATTTAAAACATTGTACATGTCTTTTGATCCTTTTGTAGATTTCATAAAAATAGAAATAGTAGTTGGTATAATTGGCCCATAAGGCTTGACAAGCTGATTACTTTTAATATTAAGACTTTTCATATAGGAATAAACAGCTGACATTACTCCTTGAAATATAAGAAAGTTGGTATCAATATCATATGTTTTTTTAAATTCCTGCCAATTCATTAAATGTCCATCATTATCAATTAAATCATTTATTAGCCAGACGCCCTTTTCAGTCCATTTTTTATACAGAGGGATTTGATTCCCAATTTTAATTTCTTTATTATTCCAAAGATTAGATGTGATAAAATCGTATTCGTTCTTAATAGCTATTTTGGTTTGTAGTTCAGTCCAAGCATTAAAAACCTCCTGCCAAAAAGGATTTCTTACTTGTGTTCTTGGACCTACCAAGAATAATTCATTTAATTCAATTTTTTCAATACAGGTTAGTAACTTACAATAATTATTAGTTTGTTTGATTATTCTTCTTATCCAAGTTAGTTTTAATCCTTTGATGTATTGTTTTAGATTTAACATGTTTAGTCCACCCAGTTCATATATTTGAGCAATTGTTTCTCTTTTAATTTTGTCTGGTTTACCATCCCAAATAAAATCAAATAATTTTTTTATGAATTGATTTAGTAATCCATTATTAAGATTTGGTAAAGTTAGAAATAGGTGATTGAGCTTTGAAATTATAAGACTTTTAATTATAGTAATTTTTCCAATTGGGGATAAGTATTTGTTAGACCAGCTTTTCATTGTTCTTTCTATCTCTTTCAATTTGGGTTCAAAATTTAGTGTTTCCATTTCTTGTAAGTCTTCTGAATATTTAATACCCAAGAGCGTAAATCTGTTGGAACCCCACTCCAATCCCCACTTTACACACATTGTATCTTGGCTATATTTCTTTTTCCCAATCCAGACTACCTTTGTTTTCTCTAAATTCATCTTGAGACCAGACCATTCAGCATATAGTTCTAAAACACAAAGAGATGCATCTAAGGACTCTGGTGAACCAAAGGATTAATTATGCTCATGGTATCGTTTTACACAAATATGAAATTATGTGTGCCGTGTATATAACACCCACTAATATCGTTTGCACATCAAGTATTTTTCAAATATCTTGAACTCTTTTAAGCAATAGCATTTTGAAACTGAATAGTTTGAAGGAATAATTATACAAAATCTTTGGGAAAATAATAATTACATGCAACATGCCAATACATGATTCAAATACGAGTGATTGTTGTATAAATTAAGTTGCCAATACATGTTTTCAATAAGAGTGATTTTTGGATAAACTAATTCAAACCTTATTGCAATTAAAACATATGTATCACAATTTAAATGTTTAATCGATGTCTACGATTTAAATAAATTCGCCAAAAATAGGATATTGATATAATTTATGTCGAAAAGTTTCACTTATTTCATCATATGTATGGATATTCGTATTTAAAGTATTTTTCATTTTGGCATTTGATAGATAGTTCAATTATACATCATACATTTTACAGATATTTTTTTAATAAATCAAACACCGTATTATTGAACTGCTTCCATTAAGTATGCCGATTAATTTCAAAACAATGATGTCCCTAGATAGATGTTTAATATCAAAATGAATTTGTAAAGGAGGGGAAACAAAAGATGCATACACGTATTCCTACTTATGAGCATTTGAATTAAACATGAATTCTCGGTTTTTTTTTTAAATTTACAAGCTCCCAGGATTTAAAAAAAAAATTAAGAAAAGGGATTTACTGTTAATATCTTTTAAAAAATTAAAAGAATTTCGTTGTATTTTAATGAAGTGTAGTTTTAAGTATCTAAACAAATATGAAGGGTGAAATGAAAATTAAGCTGTAAATATTTAAAACAGAAAATGTATAGAACCAAAAAAAAAAAAAAAAAAAAAAGTGAAAAACATATGACTGACTGAACTAACTTAAGATATAGTGTTGACAGCAAATCTTTTGTTGAGTTGATTACAACAATGGGATTGACTTTCGTTGAGTTGATTACAACTATGGGATTGACTTTGTTGAGTTGATTACAACTATTGGATTGACTTTGTTGAGTTGATAACAACTATGGGACTGACTTTGTTGACTTGATTACAACTATGGGATTGACTTTGTTGAGTTGATTACAATTATGGGATTGACTTTTGTTGAGTTGATCACAACTAGGGGATTAACTTTTGTTGAGTTGATTACAACTAGGGGATTGACTTTTGTTGAGTTGATTACAACTAGGGATTAACTTTTGTTGAGTTGATTACAACTATTGGATTGACTTTGTTGAGTTGATTACAACTATGGGATTGACTTTGTTGAGTTGATTACAACTAGGGGATTAACTTTTGTTGAGTTGATTACAACTAGGGGATTGACTTTGTTGAGTTGATTACAAATAGGGGATTAACTTTTGTTGAGTTGATTACAACTAGGGGATTGACTTTTGTTGAGTTGATTACAACTAGGGGATTAACTTTTGTTGAGTTGATTACAACTATTGGATTGACTTTGTTGAGTTGATTACAACTATGGGATTGACTTTGTTGAGTTGATTACAACTAGGGGATTAACTTTTGTTGAGTTGATTACAACTAGGGGATTAACTTTTGTTGAGTTGATTACAACTAGGGGATTAACTTTTGTTGAGTTGATTACAACTAGGGGATTGACTTTTGTTGAGTTGATTACAACTAGGGGATCAACTTTTGTTGAGTTGATTACAACTATGGGATTGACTTTGTTGACTTGATTACAAATATGGGATTGACTTTTGTTGAGTTGATTACAACTATGGGATTGACTTTGTTGAGTTGATTACAACTATGGGACTGACTTTGTTGAGTTGATTACAACTATTGGACTGACTTTGTTGAGTTGAATACAACTATGGGATTGACTTTTGTTGAATTGATTACAACTAGGGGATTAACTTTTGTTGAGTTGATTACAACTAGGGGATTAACTTTTGTTGAGTTGATTACAACTAGGGGATTGACTTTTGTTGAGTTGATTACAACTAGGGATTAACTTTTGTTGAGTTGATTACAACTATTGGATTGACTTTGTTGAGTTGATTACAACTATGGGATTGACTTTGTTGAGTTGATTACAACTAGGGGATTAACTTTTGTTGAGTTGATTACAACTAGGGGATTGACTTTTGTTGAGTTGATTACAACTAGGGGATTAACTTTTGTTGAGTTGATTACAACTATTGGATTGACTTTGTTGAGTTGATTACAACTATGGGATTGACTTTGTTGAGTTGATTACAACTAGGGGATTAACTTTTGTTGAGTTGATTACAACTAGGGGATTAACTTTTGTTGAGTTGATTACAACTAGGGGATTGATTTTTGTTGAGTTGATTACAACTAGGGGATTAACTTTTGTTGAGTTGATTACAACTATTGGATTGACTTTGTTGAGTTGATTACAACTATGGGATTGACTTTGTTGAGTTGATTACAACTAGGGGATTAACTTTTGTTGAGTTGATTACAACTAGGGGATTGACTTTTGTTGAGTTGCTTACAACTATGGGACTGACTTTGTTGAGTTGATTACAACTATGGGATTGACTTTGTTGAGTTGAATACAACTAGGGGATTGACTTTTGTTGAATTGATTACAACTAGGGATTAACTTTTGTTGAGTTGATTACAACTAGGGGATTAACTTTTGTTGAGTTGATTACAACTAGGGGATTGACTTTTGTTGAGTTGATTACAACTAGGGATTAACTTTTGTTGAGTTGATTACAACTATTGGATTGACTTTGTTGAGTTGATTACAACTATGTGATTGACTTTGTTGAGTTGATTACAACTAGGGGATTAACTTTTGTTGAGTTGATTACAACTAGGGGATTGACTTTTGTTGAGTTGATTACAACTATGGGATTGACTTTGTTGACTTGATTACAACTATGGGATTGACTTTTGTTGAGTTGATTACAACTACGGGATTGACTTTGTTGAGTTGATTACAACTATGGGACTGACTTTGTTGAGTTGATTACAACTATTGGACTGACTTTGTTGAGTTGAATACAACTATGGGATTGACTTTTGTTGAATTGATTACAACTAGGGGATTAACTTTTGTTGAGTTGATTACAACTAGGGGATTAACTTTTGTTGAGTTGATTACAACTAGGGGATTGACTTTTGTTCAGTTGATTACAACTATGGGACTGACTTTGTTGAGTTGATTACAACTAGGGGATTGACTTTTGTTGAGTTGATTACAACTATGGGATTGACTTTGTTGAGTTGATTACAACTATGGGATTGACTTTGTTGACTTGATTACAACTATGGGATTGACTTTTGTTGAGTTGATTACAACTAGGGGACTGACTTTGTTGAATTGATTACAACTATGGGATTGACTTTTGTTGAGTTGATTACAACTATGGGATTGACTTTTGTTGAGTTGATTACAACTAGGGGATTAACTTTTGTTGAGTTGATTACAACTAGGGGATTGACTTTTGTTGAGTTGATTACAACTATGGGATTGACTTTTGTTGAGTTGATTACAACTAGGGGATTGACTTTTGTTGAGTTGATTACAACTATGGGATTGACTTTTGTTGAGTTGATTACAACTATGGGATTGACTTTTGTTGAGTTGATTACAACTAGGGGATTAACTTTTGTTGAGTTGATTACAACTAGGGGATTGACTTTGTTGAGTTGATTACAACTATGGGATTGACTTTGTTGACTTGATTACAACTATGGCATTGACTTTTGTTGAGTTGATTACAGCTATGGGACTGACTTTGTTGAGTTGATTACAACTATGGGATTGACTTTTGTTGAGTTGATTACAACTAGGGGATTGACTTTTATTGAGTTGATTACAACTATGGGATTGACTTTTGTTGAGTTGATTACAACTATGGGATTGACTTTTGTTGAGTTGATCACAACTATGGGACTGACTTTGTTGACTTGATTACAACTATTGGATTGACTTTGTTGAGTTGATAACAACTATGGGACTGACTTTGTTGACTTGATTACAACTATGGGATTGACTTTGTTGAGTTGATTACAATTATGGGATTGACTTTTGTTGAGTTGATCACAACTATGGGATTGACTTTGTTGAGTTGATTACAACTATTGGATTGACTTTGTTGAGTTGATAACAACTATGGGACTGACTTTGTTGACTTGATTACAACTATGGGATTGACTTTGTTGAGTTGATAACAACTATGAGACTGACTTTGACTTGATTACAACTATGGGATTGACTTTGTTGAGTTGATTACAATTATGGGATTGACTTTTGTTGAGTTGATCACAACTATGGGATTGACTTTTGTTGAGTTGATTACACACTAGGGATTGACTTTTATTGAGTTGATTACAATTATGGGACTGACTTTGTTGAGTTGATTACAACTATGGGATTGACTTTGTTGAGTTGATTACAACTAGGGGATTGACTTTTGTTGAGTTGATCACAACTATGGGATTGACTTTGTTGAGTTGATTACAACTATTGGATTGACTTTGTTGAGTTGATAACAACTATGGGACTGACTTTGTTGACTTGATTACAACTATGGGATTGACTTTGTTGAGTTGATTACAATTATGGGATTGACTTTTGTTGAGTTGATCACAACTATGGGATTGACTTTTGTTAAGTTGATAACAACTATGAGATTGACTTTTGTTGAGTTGATGACAACTATGGGATTGACTTTGTTGACTTGATTACAATTACGGGATTGACTTTGTTGAGTTGATTACAACTAGGGGATTGACTTTGTTGAGTTGATTACAACTATTGGATTGACTTTGTTGAGTTGATTACAACTATGGGACTGACTTTGTTGAGTTGATTACAACTATGGGATTGACTTTTGTTGAGTTGATTACAACTAGGGGATTGACTTTTGTTGAGTTGATTACAACTAGGGGATTGACTTTTGTTGAGTTGATTACAACTAGGGGATTGACTTTTGTTGAGTTGATTACAACTAGGGGATTAACTTTTGTTGAGTTGATTACAACTAGGGGATTGACTTTTGTTGAGTTGATTACAACTATTGGATTGACTTTGTTGACTTGATTACAACTATGGGACTGAGTTTTGTTGAGTTGATTACAACTATGGGATTGACTTTGTTGAGTTGATTACAATTATGGGATTGACTTTGTTGAGTTGATTACAACTAGGGGATTAACTTTTGTTGAGTTGATTACAACTAGGGGATTGACTTTTGTTGAGTTGATTACAACTATTGGATTGACTTTGTTGACTTGATTACAACTATGGGACTGAGTTTTGTTGAGTTGATTACAACTAGGGGATTAACTTTTGTTGAGTTGATTACAACTAGGGGATTGACTTTTGTTGAGTTGATTACAACTATTGGATTGACTTTGTTGAGTTGATTACAACTATGGGACTGACTTTGTTGAGTTGATTACAACTAGGGGATTGACTTTTGTTGAGTTGATTACAATTATGGGATTGACTTTTGTTGACTTGATTACAACTAGGGGATTGACTTTTGTTGACTTGATTACAACTATGGGACTGAGTTTGTTGAGTTGATTACAACTATGGGAATGACTTTTGTTGAGTTGATTAAAACTATGGGATTTACTTTGTTGAGTTGATTACAACTATGGGATTGACTTTTGTTGAGTTGATCACAACTATGAGATTGACTTTGTTGAGTTGATTACAACTATGGAATTGACTTTGTTGAGTTGATAACAACTATGGGATTTACTTTGTTGAGTTGATTACAACTATGGGATTGACTTTTGTTGAGTTGATTACAACTATGGGATTGACTTTTATTGAGTTGATTACAACTATGGGACTGACTTTGTTGAGTTGATTACAACTATGGGATTGACTTTGTTGAGATGATTACAATTATGGGATTGACTTTTGTTGAGTTGATCACAACTATGGGATTGACTTTTGTTGAGTTGATTACAATTATTGGAATGACTTTGTTGAGTTGTTACAACTATTGGATTGACTTTTATTGAGTTGATTACAACTATGGGATTGACTTTGTTGAGCTGATTACAACTATGGGAATGACTTTTGTTGAGTTGATTAAAACTATAGGATTTACTTTGTTGAGTTGATTACAACTATGGGATTGACTTTTGTTGAGTTGATCACAACTATGAGATTGACTTTGTTGAGTTGATTACAACTATGGAATTGACTTTGTTGAGTTGATAACAACTATGGGATTTACTTTGTTGACTTGATTACAACTATGGGATTGACTTTTGCTGAGTTGATTACAACTATGGGATTGACTTTTATTGAGTTGATTACAACTATGGGACTGACTTGGTTGAGTTGATTACAACTATGGGATTGACTTTGTTGAGATGATTACAATTATGGGATTGACTTTTGTTGAGTTGATCACAACTATGGGATTGACTTTTGTTGAGTTGATTACAATTATGGGAATGACTTTGTTGAGTTGTTACAACTATTGGATTGACTTTTATTGAGTTGATTACAACTATGGGATTGACTTTGTTGAGCTGATTACAACTATGGGATTGACTTTGTTGAGTTGATTACAATTATGGGATTGACTTTTGTTGAGTTGATTACAACTATGGGATTGACTTTTGTTGAGTTGATTACAACTAGGGGATTGACTTTTGTTGAGTTGATTACAACTATGGGATTGACTTTGTTGACTTGATTACAACTATGGGAATGACTTTTGTTGAATTGATTACAATTATGGGACTGACTTTGTTGAGTTGATTACAACTATGGAATTGACTTTGTTGAGTTGATTACAATTATGGGATTGACTTTTGTTGATTGATCACAACTATGAGATTGACTTTTGTTGAGTTGATTACAATTATGGGACTGACTTTGTTGAGTTGTTACAACTATGGGATTGACTTTTATTGAGTTGATTACAACTATGGGATCGACTTTGTTGAGTTGATTACAACTATGGGACTGACTTTGTTGAGTTGATTACAACTATGGGATTGACTTTTATTGAGTTGATTACAACTATGGGATTGACTTTGTTGAGTTGATTACAACTATTGGATTGACTTTGTTGAGTTGATCACAACTATGGGATTGACTTTGTTGAGTTGATTACAATTATGGGACTGAGTTTGTTGAGTTGATTACAACTAGGGGATTGACTTTTGTTGAGTTGATTACAACTATGGGATTGACTTTTATTGAGTTGATTACAACTATGGGATTGACTTTGTTGAGTTGATTACAACTATTGGATTGACTTTGTTGAGTTGATCACAACTATGGGATTGACTTTGTTGAGTTGATTACAATTATGGGATTAACTTTTGTTGAGTTGAATACAACTAGGGGATTAACTTTTGTTGAGTTGATTACAACTATGGGATTGACTTTTGTTGAGTTGATTACAATTATGGGATTGACTTTTGTTGAGTTGATTACAACTATGGGATTGACTTTTGTTGAGTTGATTACAATTATGGGACTGAGTTTGTTGAGTTGATTACAACTAGGGGATTGACTTTTGTTGAGTTGATTACAACTATGGGATTCACTTTTGTTGAGTTGATTACAATTATGGGACTGAGTTTGTTGACTTGATTACAACTATTGGATTGACTTTTGTTGAGTTGATTACAACTATGGGACTGACTTTGTGGATTTGTAAGAATCTCTAAAACATTTAAATCCAAAATAACAAATTATCGTTGTAAGACTACATCTATGAAAAATCGGTATCTTTATTAGTAGATATTCTCTTTGATATTTTTCTTTAGTCGTTATAAATACGACACAAATCTTTGTGATCATACTTTGCTGAATTAGTAACTAGCCATATTATACAAATCTACTTAGAAGAAATATGAATATCCATGCATCATAATTGTGTTATCATTCAGAATTGTAACAAATACGCTAACGTGCTACAGATAATAGATTAAATCAAGAATAAATTGTATAAATATGCAAAGAATATCGGGTAAAACGACTTAAATACTCTTAGGACAAAGGATTTGCATATTTTCATTGACGATCGCATAAGATAGACATGTTCACTTTGGCCAATGTGTTAACGTTGTTGTCTGTTTTGCAACAACAATGGATGTAAAAAAAAAGGAAACTTAGTTTTAAATTTAGTTTTGTGAGTTATATTGTGATAAAAGTACAATTCAAAACGCCAAAAGTAAATTTTCGGTAGGTTTTTTGCTATTTTTGTTTACTGTTTCGTTAAATGAATACCAAATTAATAATAACAGAGTATCGATTTCCATATCTCTTTCTAACCGTGAG
The DNA here is from genome assembly GCA_037788925.1 of Mytilus galloprovincialis. NCBI lineage: Eukaryota > Metazoa > Mollusca > Bivalvia > Mytilida > Mytilidae > Mytilus > Mytilus galloprovincialis. Next base: position 1,122,928 of record CM075341.1, on the reverse strand, counting down.
AGATAAAAAGAGAGGCGAAAGGCAATAGAAGGACATTCTAACTCATAAATCGAAACCAAACTGTAATGGCTGAAAACAAAAAAGACAAACAACAGTACAAACACATAACATCGAAAACTTAAAACTGAGCAACACGAATCCTTATAGTTGTTTTAATCAGTTTCTTGTTTTATGCCTCGGATTCGAGTTTGCTCAATCGTTTTATGACTATTGAACAATAGTTGTACTGTATATCGATACTTCATCACAAACGTTTATACACGTAAATCGGGATTTGAATTATTCTTCTTAAATTTGTCATTTAGTAAGCTACAGAAACGAAACAGACCATGTACTGAAACTAGTTGATTGTAATGTATATATTATAACTGAGGCCAAGCATCGCAGGATATTTAGAACGGCTTATATTCAGCACTCATGTAAAGAGGGTCGAAATGCTTATTTTGGGTATTTAATAATGTGTGTTAAATTCGTTAGATAGTGCTACCTGACCAATAAGATAGTTATTTCTTTACTTTAAGGATGTGAGCTTTGGAATGAGTTAAAACTATAAGCCAGATGCAGAGGGACAACAATTTTATCACATTTCTAAGATTAACCGAAACTGATGAGTACAACTTGATCTGGCGGTATGCTAAAACTTTTGGCAAAATATTTTTCTGCTTGTTTAATCACCAGAGCATTGATAGAAAGTCCTAAACGAATGATTTTCCCGTCTAGAATGCAGTACACTGTAAAAGGTATTCCGTCCAAAATATTAAGTGACAGTCTTATTTATGATTTCAAGCTTTATAAATGTACATAATTTATGTTGCGTTTATCATTCTCATAAAGAATGGAATGAATAAAGTATGATGCTGATGATTTTTGACTAAGCATATGTTTAAAAAAAGTAGAGTAAAATATAAGAGAAGAACTACGACATAAAAGAAACACAACATTTAAATGTAACACACACAGAAACGCACAATAACATAACAATGGTCATTTCCCTGACTTTCAATGCTCTTCAACTTCGTACTTTATCTAACCTTTTTATTTTTTTTTTTGGATTTGAGCGTCACTGATGAGTCTTTTGTAGACGAAACGCGCGTCTAGCGTATATACAAAATTTAGAACTTGTATCTATAATGAGTTTATTTGGTACAGGACATTTTAAGTACAAAATGGTGGGTTAAACCTGGTTTTGTGGCATGCCAAACCTCCCGCGTTTATGGCAATGCCATATATGACATTAAAATAGCCTGTGAAATTTATTTGGCTGTTTCTAGTCAAATATTTCAATTTATGAGAGAGGTCATTGTTAATGTTTTTTTTCCGTTGCAGCCCCTTATCCCATATAAAAAAGACGATATTGTAAGAATGTTAATTATACAGCTGTCGACCAGAGCCTTTAATGACATGTAATTACGCAACTAGCGTTTTTTATGCTACCGTACACGTATGGGCATGCCTTTTTCCGTTTTGTTAATATTTCATTTTTGTCATTATCTAAGGTGTATTCGCCTTTTAGTTAAACATAAGAGTATATAACAGTCCTTGTATGGTGTAAAATTCCCACTAACACCATACACCATTATATCATTCACCATACACCATACACCTGTGCTATTACACCATACACGTTATACCTTTGCACCATACACCTTACACCTTAATGCAATTTGATTTAAAAAGATAAACATGCGACTACAAAAATATTCATTTATTCTAAAAAACGAATTTTGATCACATTATTGTAAATCAATATATAGAATTAAAAATCAGTTTTGAATTTTGTACACCTTTCATTCACACCTTTCCCGATCGCACGTTACAAAATTTCCCCATTCCACTTACATCATACACCATAGCACAATACACCTTCTACCATTGCACCATATGCCATACACCGTTAAACTAAACATGTGTTTTGGGGGAAGTTTATACCATCCAAGGGCTGTACAACAGAATCATATTTTTTTAATTTAAAAGCAAAAATATATTCCGTAGAATTCCCAAGACATTCTTTATAACTTTCGTAAAGTTAAACCATCAATTTGTTTTACAAAGAAAGCTGTTCCATCGAGGGAATCAGCGTATCTTTTAATACCAAACGTGTCGTTTGAGATGAAATGTATTTTTTATTGGTGGCGTTTTAATGGATCCTGTCCAAAAGCTATTAGGAATAGAAGTATGGGTTTTCAATTTGCTTTGTTAAGGCTTGCAACTTTGACTTGAAAATAAGCCATTTACAAGTGATACATTAATTATTTCTCTTCAGTGAAGAAGTTTTGTTCATGCAATGGTATCCAAAATGCAAATAGTTGATAAATCAAATAGACTGAACAGGCATGAAAAAATAAATGGCACTGTAAGTAACCATTTCTCAAGACATCGACAACATTCTTTAACCATCTTTTCTTGAAAATTGTCAAATCCTAAACGTTGACCAAGTGCATACTATGGTTTTACATGCGTTTATTATTGTTAAGCTTGCTATAAAACCGAGTTTAAACCCCCTTCCTTACATCAGAAAATTCCTGTACCCAGTCAGAAATTTGACAGTTGTTATCCATTCTAAAAATGTGTTTGAACTTTTGATTTTGCCATTTGATGATGGACTTTCCATTTTGAAATTTCCTCGGAGTTCGGTATTGTCTTTATTTTACTTTTGATTATAAAACAGATGTGGATGGCTGTAGCTGTGTACAAAAAAAAATGATATTGATTACCTATATACTGGCTGCTGCCCTGAACGTCGTATTTTGAATTTGAATATATTTCATTCATGAAGATATGAAGAAGATTGAACAACAAGCTCACTCCATATTACATGTACAAGGTATATGTCAAGTATCAATAACTGTTTTAAAAATTATATTATATAGTGGAACATGCATGCGTCTTATCAGCACACACTAGCAAATATATGTTAACAGTTTCATAGTTTGTTAATTTACGTTTTTTTGATTGAGTTAAGCCTTCCAATTGATATTTTATCGTGTGTTTTTCTATATTGTGATGTTATACTATTGTTTTAGAAAAAAGGAAGAAGGTTTTGTACCATTAAAAGGTTTAATCCCGCTGCAAATGTATTTATACGTGTTTCTCGTTTCTCGTTTTTAATATAGACTAGACCGTTGGTTTTCCCGTTTGAATGGTTTTACACTAGTAATTTTGGGGCCTTTTATAGCTTATTGTTCGGTGTGAGCCAAGGCTCTGTGTTTAAGGCCGTACATTGACATGTAATGGTTTACTTTAATAAATTGTTATTTGGATGGAGAGTTGTCTCATTGGCACTCACACCACATCTTCCTATATCTATTAAGTACTAAATGTAAAGTATATTTAGGTCAGTAGGCAATTACTCATAATTTTTAAGTACCTTGAAACATAGAAATATTCTTTATAAGTCTATATATATAAATGGCTTGGGTATCACTAGCCCAGTAGTCAGCACTTCTGTGCTGACAAGAACTATCATTGATATGGTCATTTTTATTAACTAACTGTTTATAAAACTTTTGAACTTTTGTAATACTAATGCTTTTCTACCGCAGGAAAAGATTACCTTAGCTATATTTGCCAAAACGTTTAGGAATCTTGGTACTCAATGCTCTTCGACTTCGTTTTCTATTTGGACTTTTTAACTTTTTTGGATTAGAGCGTCACTGATTAGTCTTTTGTAGACGAAAAGCGCGTCTGGCGTAAATACTTTATTTAATCCTAGTATCTATGATGAGTTTATTTGGAATTAATGTTGAAATGGAGTGGAAATAAATAAAAATATCACTAAATAAAACAAAAAAATAAGTATGACTAGCTGAAAACTAGTATACTTATATACTATAATAATAAATATGAAATTCGTCAACAGAGTTTGTACGATTATATCTCATAACCTTATAACAATAAAATTCGCATTGATTATTGATTCCTTTTTATTTCTTATAACTTTTTTCAGTTATGCTCATTTTCAATCAACTGAATGAATAGCATGAGTTTTTCTACTATCAAGGAAATCATTTGACAATAATGTTGTCTTCGTATAGATGTTTCCATTCCTAAGGATATAGATAGATAAATAGACATCAAACTTTCATCTACGTTAATAACAAGATGTAGTGATAAATATGTCATTAACCTGAAATACATTTTAATATTATTAAACATTTAGATTTCCTTTATATCGACTAGATGAAATTCTAAATTATTTACAAGCTTTACATTCAGTTTCATTCAGGAAGATAAATACTAAAAATTGAAAGACTGTGTTATCAATTTATTGACTATCAAGATAAAGAGAGCATTTAAAAACTGTTTTTACATTTGATTAATTACGGATGCAGACAAGGAAATTTGACGTTACACATAAACTTTTCCTATTGTTAACATAGTTACTTATATTAAAATGTTTTGGCAGATTCCTTACCACTCGACCACCAAATATTTGTATGGATTATCTCCCCTTTAAAATTGCCTTCTCATACTTCTTTGATCTTTGAATTTCTTTTTTAAGTAATGAACATTATTCTTAACACTTTTACTTAATATGTCTGTTCGCTTTGTTCAAACATCGTTGTCAATATAATGGCATTTGACGCAACCGTCATACAAGTGAGAGGTTTAGCTAGTTATAAAACCAGGTTTAATCCACCATTTTGTTACATAAGAAATTGACTGTGCAAAGTCAGGAATATGACTGTTGTTATCCATTCGTTTGATGTGCTTTATCTTTTGATTTTGCAATTTGATTAGCAACTTTCATCAGAATTCAGGATTCTTTCTTTTTCTTTTTACAATACATACTGATTGGACATGCATAGAAGTAAACAAAGTGGTAAGGTTTTTGCTGGCATATATTCATGTTATTTCGGAGATAAAGTTGACTGCCGAGTGATTGATAATCCGATAAGGAGAGGTCGGCCAAAAACATGTATCAAATGTGTCTAATGCTTTTGTAAATATATATTATATAAATATCATATGATAAGTTTCATAGGAAACGGACAGTTTTTTTCTATCCTATTGTGAATTTTTCTTGACGGTGATGTATAATCAGCTCTTTGTTATGGAGTGTTTATCAATCAGTTTGTACGATGTAGTTAATTAATTCATAGTTTTATTGAGACCATCAATGATTCAGAAATGTTGTGTTTTGTGTACTATTATTAGTCTGTTGGTATTATTCCCTTTTTAGCCGAGGCGTTGTCAGTTTTTGTTTTGCTTATGAGATGGATGTCACTCTGTTATCTTTTGTCTATCTTCCACAGTCTATTGCTGAGTATGATATGCAATTTTCTACTCGTATTTGTATTATTGATGTTTATACTAAATATTCTTGTATTCATACTTTTGATCTAAATATGACAATCCGTGTTTACAGTACAGTTGTCTGAAATAAATAACAATCTAAGAACGTGCCCTTATACGTTCAAACAGATTAGTGGACTTCCCTTTTTCTAAAACGTTACCAACTTGAAATTATGGATACCTCAAAAATGTATAATGTAATCCCTAAAAATGTATATCGATGAATATTGTCATTTCGACCTAAGGTATACGCAATTTGTTTGCGTTTCATCAAAAACAGCTAGCAAATGTTACTGTAATCTTCAAATTATTTTTTGATATAGTCTTGGTTGTTTCTGGACGGTTTGTAGTATAGGAATTTAATATGGCGTTTATGTTTTTTCAACTTTTGCATTTCTTCTGGCTTCGGAAGCGATATATAAATGTTCATAAGCTTTCATAAAACGGGTGTATAAATCATCTATTTCTTATGTCTATTCCAATGATGAAAATATCTTTGGGTTTGCATTTGGAAATTCCCACATGAGGCAATTTAAAAACAGATTCTAAAAAGTCAATTAATTCCAAATGATGACTTTGTGCATCAGCGTAATCAGGCAGATATCCAATTTCAAACAGTTTGTCATCCTAACCACAATTCTCATTCCTTCATCGTTAAAGACAATTTCAGCATATCAAACCATAATTATTTTTGTTTTTTGTATTTTCCCATGGATTTAGAACAGTACATTTGTCCTAATAAGATATAATAAAGATGAGAAAAGATTGATATATACTTCATCTCCGTTACTTCTTTAAGACAGGTCCGTTATTATAAGTTATTGTTACCACGAAAATATAATGTCGACTGAGTCAAAGTCAGTGGAGGGTCAAACATTTTTCAAGGGGTACTATTCTGCTCTATAACCATCTCAGCTTTGTGTTATTTAATTTAATATACTGATTGATCTATCATTATTGTCTTTTACTGTTTAATTTAAAGTTGAAAGAACTTAACTATGGCGTCATGTACATATCAATTATTCATTGGTCTGCACTGGGAGGTAGACATCCACAGAATTGTCTCCCGCTGGGCCATGAGATAGAGTAAATTATCTCCCTTGTATTATCCAATCAAAATACTGAAGTATAATAAAAGTGATTTTTTACATTTTTACAAGATCTTGCTATGCTATGTGTAACTCATTGACATATGTTTGTTTTACCTGATTGTCGTTTCAACAGAATTTCTAATTGTCTTAATACATGATACAATGTTATTCCTATAAAGTGTGTTTAAAAGTTGAGGTGCCCATATTACTAGAACTAATAAACACGAAAAGAAAGTTTTGTTTGTTGACTTCTATTGAATGTGACATATTTTTATCCATATAAATTTTGCTTAAAATACAGAACATATTATAACTTTGTTCATGCTTCTAATTCCTGTATTTGAAAAAGATTAATTCTGTACTTTGAAAATAAAATGTCAAAGTAACAAAGACTGATAGGAACAAACAACGGTGCTACTACCAAGCTGGTATGTTATCTTATTCAAACTGAGGTAACAGTGTTTACAATAGACGGGTTTTTAAAAGATAGTTTATTTCAGTTTTAATGCTTTTAATTAAGAATTGAATGCTTCTTTTTGTAACTTCATTGGGGGTATTAAAGCGTTGACCGAAGTACATTTTGTATGAAGCGGAAGCTTATAATGTACTTATAATTACATTTTTTAGCTATGATCATGAAAACACAAATTTCATAATTTTTTAATTTAATTCACCTGTGCACTTTATTGTGGGACCACGTGTTATCAATTATGAAAAGTTTTATTGAGTAATACATGTACAATTGCTTAAGGAATAACACGTGATGTGAAGTTAGCCAATCTGAATAAAGTATTATAATGAAACATACATCTAATGTAATTATATAGATATAAATATTATCTGCTATGACTAACTATATTATTTGATAATGGAATAAATTAATGTTTTGACCAGATTAATTTGATCAAAAGTTTAACCTTTGTAAAAAAAATGCAACTCAATCAATTACATAGCCATATTGCTTTAGTCATGTCAAACCATTTTTAAAGCTTTTGTGTTTGTTATATCAACATATTTATGAGGTAACGAGAGCAGTGATTCCGATATTAAACAACATTATTTGTAAAACACCTCACTAGATCGTGTTGGTTAGGCTATACATGTAACTAAGCGACAACACTGACATTAGTCTCAGTTAAAAAACAGCAATAATGATGTTTGTCACGTCAACAGATGACACAAGCGTTCTATATAATCTATCAATTGTAAGCCCATTTACGTTAACACCCTACAGTCTGTGATTTAGCGACAAACCTCTGCAGAACGAATCACATTTCGTACATAAAAATTGAAAGTGTCTTTATGTAATTTTATTAGGTGTGAAATTCTTGACACCAAGTGCGTCGTAGTACAAATGTGAGTGGGTTCAACGTATTTATAGCTATATAATTTGATGAAAAAAAACCGCTTTCTTGAAGTTATATTTTTATGTTACAACCAAGAAAATACCAGTTAAATAACGACTTCGTTGATTTGTTTTTATATGCATTATTTTAACGTTGTTACGTAGAGCATTTAAGCAGCAATATCTTATGTTTTATATTGAAATAAAACATAATTTTTGGAAGGCCCTCACAAATCAATATAATGAAATAGTATGACATTTCTATGTAATGCAATAACTATTTAAAATAAATCTGCTTTCTTAAACAACACTTATTCATGTAAATGATATTCCTCTATAATAGAGGGACGAAAGATACCAAAGGGACAGTCAAACTCATAAATCTAAAATAAACTGACAACGTCATGGCTAAAAATGAAAAAGACAAACAAACAGCAGCACACATGACACAACATAGAAAACTAAAGAATAAACAACACGAACCCCACCAAAAAACTAAGGGTGACTGTTATACACAATGCCACAATACCTGTCACTGCACATCTTATATCAAAATTTGTTAGGAACACATATTTTTACTATTTATTACAGAGGTAATAAAATTCAAGAATATTTCTTCCATTTGGAACTAGTATCATTAACCGTACAAACCTTATATCTCTCACAGAAACAATTGAATTTAAGGCTAGTTGTGTTACATGTAATTGATAGCTTTTACTTATTAGAAAAATAATACATTATAGTAAGCTATAAATAGTCCCGGGATGACATAATGTCAATATCAAAACCAATGTCATAGTTTATACTATAACAATAAAAGTATTGGATACATGATTTTTAATTAGTTGTAATGCTCTTCAACTTTGTACTTGTTTGGCTTTATAACTATTTTGATCTGAGCGGCACTGATGAGTCTTATGAAGACGAAACGCGCGTCTGGCATATTAAGTTATAATCCTGGTACCTTTGATAACTATTTACACCATGCCACTGCTGGTGGTCGTTTCGTCCTCGATGGTATCACCTGCCCAGTTGTCAGCACTTCGGTGTTGACATGAATATCAATTATATGGTCATTTATATAAATTCCCTGTTACAAAACTTTGATTTTTTCGAAAAACTAAGAATTGTCTTATTCCAGGAATAGATTACCTTAGCCGTATTTGGCACAACTTTTTGGAATTTTGAGTCCTCAATGCTCTTCAACTTTGCACTTGTTTGGCTTTATAACTATTTTGATCTGAGCGTCACTTATGAGTATTTCCCCCATTTATCTGTTTATTTATTGTAAACCTCTCGTGTAATGTTGTCATTTTAATGTTATAAATGACACTGCTATTAATGCGGGAGGTTTGGCATGCCACAAAACCAGGTTCAACCCACCATTTTTTCATAAAATGTCTGTACTAAGTCAGCAAAATGGCCATTGCTACATAATGTATAGTTCGTTTCTGTATGTATTACGTTTCGGTGTTGTGTCTCTGTTGTGTCGTACCTCTCTCATATTTGATACGTTCCCCTCAGTTTTAGTTTGTAACCCGATTTTTTTTCTCTATCGATTTATGAATTTTGAACAGCGGTATACTACTGTTGCCTTTATTTATGTAGACGAAACGCACGTCTGGCGTACTAAATTATAATCCTGGTACCTTTGATAACTATTAGTGGCTTTGAACTAGCTGTCAGTAACTGCGAGTATTCTCAGATCTGTACTTCATGTTATTTTTGTGGTGGGGATTATTAAGTATCCATCCATATGCACTATGTATTTCTATAAATCTATTTCTATTTTTTTTTCATTCATGAACTATTACCCCTCCTAATTTTGGGGATGTTGGTATTCAAGAGACATTGATCCTTAAAGATCTTTTCATCATATGGGAAAAAGTAAAATCACAAAAATACTGAACTCCGCAAAAAAATATATAAATGAAGGTCGCTAGTCGAATGGCAAATTTAAAACTTCAAACACTGGAAACGAACGGATAACAACTGTCATATATTCCTGACTTGCATTGGTGCAGGCATTTCCTCTGCATGCCAGAGAATCTGATGTACAGTAGTTGTTGTTTATTTATTTTCTTTAAATTATAATTTTGGTCTTATTGGCAGTCACACCACAGAACTCTAATATCTTTATAGCGAGTTAGATATCAATGGTCCATCAGTACGAACAGCGGGCATTATTACAAATTTTTGAAAACAATTCGTACATTGCAATAGAAATCTAAACTGGATTATGTTATTTGGAAGTGTACAGAATCATTTGAAATTAATCGCATCATTTGTTTATCAGCCATGGCGTTGTCTTTTTATTTTTGAGTTTGAATGCCCCTCTCGTATATTTCGCCTCTTCATTACGCTCAGTAATTTGTTGCCCCAATGAGGTAATTGTTACATGGACACATTATACAAATGTTATATTTAACGAACAGCCCTTTTTTAGGAGTTAACAATGACAAAGTGTGATTCCAATTCTATCAGCAGGAGCAAACATACCGACAATATATGTTATATATTGAGAACATGGAACTTGATGGCAAAAGGGAAACAAAAAAGGGGTGGGAATAATCAATTGTCTAAGTAAATTTTTCGGTTTAAAAGATAAAACTGTTATGTTTTCTGTACCACTGTTTTTATACTCTCTCACAACTGTTTTTATACTCTCTCACAACTGTTTTAAAACTCTCTCACAACTGTTTTTATACTCTCTCACATCCGGTTTTATACTCTCTCATAACCGTTTTAACGAGCTTGTGAAAGTCATCAAATACGAGAGAGAGATAGTAAAGGGTAAACACATTTTTTTAGAGGCTATCAGATCTGCTTACTCTTCCGGAGCACCTGAGATTCTCTCTCCTCCGTCTTTGGTTGAGTTAATGCTGCTTATCTTTAGTTTTCAAAGTTGTGTTTTGTGAACTATTATTTGTCTGTTTGTCTTTTTCAGGCAAGGCCTTTTCAGTTTATATACGATCTATGAGTTGGAATGTCCTTCTGGTATCTTTCGCCCTTTTTTTTTTTATTGCTGTGTAAACCGCAGCGATTAATTTACATTTCGACGATTTTTTATGTTAAGTTTTTGAGTAACAGCCCTGGTTTACACATCAATAACCTACAGAAAAAATGTGTTTAATCTTTATATTTTTTCGGCCAAATATTCGCGATTTTTAATTAACATTTCTTTGTGTAATGGAGTCTATAATTACCATCAAATGCACAATTGCCAGGTCGTAACTAAGGAGTTGGTCGCCATATTGACCTACTGAAATCCATTTATTTCTGATCAATGCAACATTATCTAAACTAGAGGCTCTAAAGAGCCTGTGTCGCTCACCTTGGTCTATGTGAATATTAAACAAAGGACGCAGATGGATTCATGACAAAATTGTGTTTTGGTGATGGTGATGTGTTTGTAAATCTTACTTTACTGAACATTCTTGCTGCTTACAATTATCTCAATCTATAATGAACTTGGCCCAGTAGTTTCAGAGGAGAAGATTTTTGTAAAAGATAACTAAGATTTACGAAAAATGGTTCAAAATTGACTATAAAGGGCAATAACTCCTAAAGGGATCAACTGACCATTTCAGTCATGTTGACTTATTTGTAAATCTTACTTTGCTGAACATTATTGCTGTTTACAGTTTATCTCTATCTATAATAATATTCAAGATAATAACCAAAAACAGCAAAATTTCCTTAAAATTACCAATTCAGGGGCAGCAACCCAACAAAGGTCGTCCGGTTCATCTGAAAATTTCAGGGCAGATAGATCTTGACCTGATAATCAATTTTACTACATGTTAGATTTGCTCTAAATGCTTTGGTTTTTGAGTTATAAGCCAAAAACTGAATTTTACCCCTTTGTTCTATTTTTAGCCGTGGCGGCCATCTTGGTTGGTTGACCAGGTCACGCCACACATTTTTTAAACTAGATACCCCAATGATGATTGTGGCCAAGTTTGGTTTAATTTGGCCCAGTGGTTTCAGAGGAGAAGATTTTTGTAATAGATTACTAAGATTTACGAAAAATGGTTAAAAATTGACTATAAAGGGCAATAACTCCTAAAGGGGTCAACTGACCATTTCAGTCATGTTGACTTATTTGTAAATCTTACTTTGCTGAACATTATTGATGTTTACAGTTTATCTTTATCTATAATAATATTCAAGATAAATAACCAAAAACAGCAAAATTTCCTTAAAATTACCAATTCAGGGGCAGCAACCCAACAACAGGTTGTCCAATTCATCTGTAAATTTCAGGGCAGATAGATCTTGACCTGATAATCAATTTTACTACATGTCAGATTTGCTCTAAATGCTTTGGTTTTTGAGTTATAAGCCAAAAACTGAATTTTACCCCTATGTTCTATTTTTAGCTGTAGCGGCCATCTTGGTTGGTTGGCCGGGTCACGCCACACATTTTTTAAACTAAATACCCCAATTGTGATTGTGGCCAAGTTTGGTTTAATTTGGCCCAGTAGTTTCAGAGAAGAAGATTTTTGTAATAGATTACTAAGATTTACGAAAAATGGTTAAAAATTGACTATAAAGGGCAATAACTCCTAAAGGGGTCAACTGACCATTTCAGTCATGTTGACTTATTTGTAAATCTTACTTTGCTGAACATTATTGCTGTTTACAGTTTATCTTTATCTATAATAATATTCAAGATAAATAACCAAAAACAGCAAAATTTCCTTACAATTACCAATTCAGGGGCAGCAACCCAACAACGGGTTGTCCGATTCATCTGAAAATTTCAGGGCAGATAGATCTTGACCTGATAATCAATTTTACTACATGTCAGATTTGCTCTAAATGCTTTGATTTTTGAGTTATAAGCCAAAAACTGCATTTTACCCCTATGTTCTATTTTTAGCCATGGCGGCCATCTTGGTTGGTTGGCCGGGTCACGCCACACATTTTTTAAACTAGATACCCCAATGATGATTGTGACCAAGTTTGGTTTAATTTGGCCCAGTAGTTTCAGAGGAGAAGATTTTTGTAAAAGTTAACGACGACGGACGACGACGACGGACGACGGACGACGGACGACGGACGACGACGGACGACGGACGACGGACGCCGGACGCAAAGTGATGGGAAAAGCTCACTTGGCCCTTCGGGCCAGGTGAGCTAAAAAATAGCACCAACCTGACAAAACTTCATTTAATTTTATTGAGATATTATCCGAAAATAAAGCGTACACAAATATTTCCCTTGAAACTTTTTAATTGTATGACGTCGGGTTTTGCCATGACGTAAATTCGACTAATCATTTCGCGGAATATATAAATTTTAATTTTATAAATTATCGAATATTTGAAACATAGTTTCTTTTTTTTTATATGCATTAGAATCAAATCAACTTTTATGTTTTTTTATGAATCTCAATCGGATGAAAATCACGGGATCCCTGCATGCACTTGTACCGCGTATGAGTATATCACAGTGAAGGTTACGAAAGCTTTTTCGGAAACATGGTTTATCAAAGTGTAAACCAAGAGAAAAATTGTTGTTGACCAATCCAATTCAAGTATTTATAGATATTGAAAACATCAAACAATTATTAACAAATAAAAACAAACCACCTTTATAACCATTCCAATAGTACTGTTATTAAGATTTAATACCACCAAATATAGTACGTCAAATGATTACATTTTAAATATAAACAAACATTCCCTTGCCTTTGCCAGTTTAAAGGAAATAAACCCAGTAAATTCTCTTTGAGTCATAAAGATATTTTTGTTGGTCTTTCAAAGCACCAATATTTTTATTAACTTGACTTTCTGTGAAATATTCTATAAACTTGAGATGAACTGGTTACTAAACCTTGCAAACAGGAAAAAAAAGGATTAAAAAGATGATCGGCTTACTTTCGTTGAAGTTGATTGTCTCACATGCAATGAAATGTAGTGTGAAATTGTAACTACAGTACTGGACACGATATGACTTTATTAATGCCAAATATTTGTTTATCAAAATGAAAAAAAAAACCAGATTCTTGAAAAAGTATTGACAATAGCCGTTTAAATAAAGACAAAGCAGACAAAGCAATGAGATACTACTAGTAAACTGTTAGAAAGGTTATAACAATATCATAATTACAACCATTATGTTGTATGTCATCATTTGCCGTAGACAGATTAAAACAGCAATGTTAGTTGTTTCTGGATCCTATTGTTTATAATGGAAGGCTTATATATATATATATATACAACTCGTCTAAACATCAACCCAACAATGTTAGATCTGTAAATTTGCTTTCGCAATTTTTTTGTTCTTCCCTCGCCGGGATTCGAACCAATGCTACTGTGATATCGTGACACCAAATCGCCTGCACTGCAGCCGTCCCGGTAGACCACACGACCACCTGGGCTCTACAAAAATAAAGCTTTCAGTGGCCGTGTGTTACCTTTCCTCGTCAGTTTAAATCTAGCTGCGTACTACAGTACATGATATATAAGGCATGGAGATATATATATATCGTCTTTTGTTTCAAACATTATTGTCAAAAAAGAATCCATTCAAATAATAAACTGTAACTTAATGTTTTTTTTTAGGAAAAAGTACATTGTGTGTATATGCTGCAAGACATTTTTCATAATATGTCCCTCTAGAATGAGTTTGACTGTCCCCCCTGGAATGAGTTTGACTGTCCCTCTGGTATCTTTCGTCCTTCTTTTATGGTAGAAGTTTTATTATTGTCAAAGAAGCAGGTCCGGTAAGGGCCGATTTTTGCCTCAAATTTCAAGTTCATCTAACGAAAGTTTTTGGACACTTTTTAAACACTTCAGTGTCTATTTCAATTGATTCGATTAGTTTATGTGAAAGACTTCAACTGATTTAGTCATTAAAAACGATCTGATTTAAGCTTAAATATCATAAATAAAAATCTATTAAATACACCAAGAAACGTCACTTTTCAGATGTTTTTGTCAAAAATGAAAGTGGCCACATCCGTGTTCATCCTCAACCTTAATATATGTTTTGTATTATCATCAAATACAACTTACATTTCAATATTATGAATGAACACGAATGCGACCACTTTCATTTTCGGCCGAAACCGTCTAAAAATTAACCAAAATGCTAAAATTCTGAATATTTCATTAATTAAGCATGACTTAATGATGCTAGAACGAGATAGTTGTGCATTGTATTGTCAAAAAACAGCTCATATTTATGTAGCAGAAGCATTTTACTTTCCAAAATATAGCTTAAAGATTACATTTTCACAATTTTGTAAAATGCTTTATTTTTGGGCCAAAAAGGGGTCTTACTGAACCTACTCCTTTCGGAAATGCTTGCGTTTTAATGCTTCAAACATATCTAACAATTACGTGAAATCAATAACTCAATTATTTGATAAGAAAATCAAATGAAATGATAGTTGGAAACGATGAATGAAATAAACCTTTTTTTTTCAAAAAGCATGCAACTCAATCAATCACAAAGACAGATATTTGCGGTCGGTCAAGTAAAGTGTTTTATAAGTGAACAGAGAGCAATGACTTTGATAATAAGCAGTAAAACTTGAAAGACCATGAACATTCTTGCGATACTAAAGTAACAACACTGACAGTTAATATAAAAAGAGCCATTGCAAGTAAAGTGCCGTCATCTATTCAATCATTTGTAAGAGCATTCTTCTAAATATTCTATAGTGTGTGATTTTGCGACAAACACTCGAGAAGAATCCCATTTCCAAAGAAGCAGTTTATCACAGAAAAGTTGAAATACTCTTTTGAGATATTTATGGTTTTAAATTTGTTTACCACAGGCGCTACATACTACACAAGTGAGGATCTTTAATAAGTTGTGCAATCCAATAAAATTGCAATAAAGAATCTATAATTTTCAAAGTTATACATTAGTTTGCTTTAACCAAGGATACCTAAATTCAATCAAGCCTTGTATTATTTGAGTGTTTAACGGCGAGTATATGCAGTCATTAAGGATGTATTTATATTAAACAGAACCTACTACATCAGCCAATAAAAACTAAAGTATAGAACTTTTATCTTATGCAATTATTGTTTTAACAATCCTGTTTGGTTATAACAACAACTGTAAATGTATATTTGTTCCTCCGAAAAGAAGTTTTGTAATACCTGTCCAGTTATAACAATTATTCTGTAGGAATTTTTCATCTCGTTATGAACACAACTTATGTTTTAAAATGTTTTGGAATGATCATTATAAACCGTACCAAACGTTCTATGTCGTCTAACAAAGACAAATATATCAAGAACCTAATTCAATATGTGTAAAGATAAGAATGATTGTATGATGTCAATACGACAGCATCCAATTAAATACCAAATAACAAAGACATTCATGACTTCTTACACATTATTCTTTTATTTAAAAAAGGGTTATTGCAATTTGCAATCGGTTTAATTAAATCATTCGATTACGTTATGCAATTACATCATTTTTTTTAAATTACATTGTTTAATTACATCATTTTATCTTAACGCAACAGCATCTTTTAAGCCCCTTATTGTGTTGACGTTAGTGAGGTTATCGCATAATCTCTAATTAGAACAAGCACAACAAACCCGGTGAGATTGGTTAGCTAATTTTGCCCTTATACATGTATATACAAATCTCGTATCTTTAACAACACATTTCAACATATATTTGTTTCACCTAATAGAAGTTTTTATGCAAATCTTGTTGTAAACATTGCTTAAATATATTTTCCTTTCGAAATGAATTTCATTACACTTCATTCCATAAGGAACAAATATTGCGTTTTTGTAAGTAATAATAGCATGCCATGATATTGCTTCCGCTTTGGAACCTTAAATGAACACCTCTTCCATGACAGTAGAAAAGGAAGATATATCTATCCTACAGATAATTATATCAGGAGCTTGATACGATACATATAAAGATAAAGCACAATTGTTTATGAGACAATTATCCATCATTAATTATCATAGGGCAAAGATACATTACCGGTCATCGTACGGGCTCCAACAATCAATGCCAATAAAATGTGTATAATATTAAGTTATAAAATGTTCTCGAATGACATGAGGTGAAATACCTTGAAAACGAACAAACGGCCTAAAACATATTAAAACAAATATTAACGAAAAACAATTATGCAAAGACAGTAATAAACAACAATCAATCGATGTCATAAATGTAATTGTACCACTTCAAACACCCAAACAGTTGGGACCATGATATAAAATAATATGAACGCTTTAAAACTCAGATGGGAAGGGTGTCTTACGTTTTGTCATACCGCAACTTTTAAAAACTTACTATTTATTATGTGATTTCATCATTGTCAAAGGGCGTTGGATGACCTATAATTGTTGAAAGATCCAATATGTGTCATTTGATGAATGTTGACCCATTGGCGATTATATCATATCTATTTATTTCACATCGACTCAACGGATTGGTACTATGCGCAAATACGTCACTATGGACACAGCTTATAGATTTAAATATATTTTTAAAATAATTGATTCAACACCGCAAAAGTAAAATTAACAATAAGGAGCGATATGTTCTTCGCCATGAATTTTATACATTTAAAAACATGTTTGAATAGAAACGCATCTTACCTGCGTTTGGCTATAAACTGTGATTCACAACAATACAAGATTAGAACACGATTACTATTACACGTATCAAAGATGTGGTACATATAATGTATAGTAGTAAATAAACATTTATGTCACAAATTGTGATACTTATCTAGTAATGAATATTCGATAATGTTAAATGGAATATAAACAAATATATCAGAATTAAAAGATAGTCAATTCATGATATGATTCATTGACCACACACACAATACTTGTATGGAAATTGTTTAGCATTAATGTTTATCTTTGGTCACAACATGACAGGTCTGCTTTAGTAAATCAATTTAATATTCTCAGAAAGGACCAATTGGTGGCCTTCTGTTATATTCTGCTCTTTGGTCGGATTGATCTTTCTCTTGGCACATTCCCCAATTCCATGCTCAATTTTGAGAGATGCCATTCTTATTCAATTTTATAAATATTGATGATAATTCAAAGAAACTTTCAACAAGGGTTCTATAGTCATCCAAAGTATTTTGGCTTTCATTTGATACCATCATTACCAAATTGGTGCACTTATTTGCAAGTAAACAGATAAGCGTAGTTCGGGTCTCATATAAGATTATAAAGTATGTTTTCTCTACTTCTATGATTTTAAATAGAAAAGTAAAATCACAAAAGTACTGAACTCGAGGAAATTAAAAAAAGGAAATTTCCTGTCAAATGGTAAAATCAAAAGCTCATCAAACAAACGGATAACAACTGTCATATTTCGGACTTGGTACAGGCATTTTCTTATGTAAAAAATGGTGGATTGAACCTAGTTTTATAGCTAGCGAAACCTTTCACTTGTAAAACAATCGCATAAAATTCCAATATATTGACAATGATGAATGAACAAAACAAACAAACACAATAGATAAAAATGTCAAAAAAAGGGATATAGCAGTCAACATTGTGTTATCATCCTTATCACTATTAAAACAAACAAATGTAACAAAGCAGCATAAAAGGCATACATCAAATTTAACAACCTCATTTTGCTTTTTTATTATATGATGATTTTTTTTATCTATGTTAAATCCAACCATAAAGGACTGAAAGATCTTTTAATAAGATACTGTCAGAAAAACAGTTTCGAATGTCATGTTAAGATTATATATAAAAAAAAACCAGAAACGACAGTAAATGTGAAGGACCAGAACACAACATTCAGTTGAATGAATTACATTAAAAAATATATTACTACTTCCATGACTCTCTTTTATTGTTGTAAATCATGTCCAGCTATTGTAATGTTGTTTGTTTATTGTTTTAAGCTTGGATTTAATTTTCATGTTTATGGCTAATGGTTGTTTGACTTTTTAATTGGGCTAGTTTTTTTGGTATTTGGTTGTAGATTTGGTTGTTTTTTTTGTATTTGGTTGTAGATTTGGTTGTTTTTGTTGTATTTGGTTGTAGATTTGGTTGTTTTTGTTGTATTTGGTTGTAGATTTGGTTGTTTTTGTTGTATTTGGTTGTAGATTTGGATGTTTTTGTTGTATTTGGTTGTACTTGGTTGTAGATTTGGTTGTTTTTGTTGTATTTGGTTGTAGATTTGGTTGTTTTTGTTGTATTTGGTTGTTTTTGTTGTATTTGGTTGTAAATTTGGTTGTTTTTGTTGTACTTGGTTGTAGATTTGGTTGTTTTTGTTGTATTTGGTTGTTTTTGTTGTATTTGGTTGTAGATTTGGTTGTTTTTGTTGTATTTGGTTGTAGATTTGGTTGTTTTTGTTGTATTTGGTCGTAGATTTGGTTGTTTTAGGATGATTTCAATAACTTAAGTTTCCATTTTTATCTTATATATCCTTGGCTTTCGAATATCGGTTTTAAGTGTTCCTGGTGAGGGTTTATCCAGAAAAGCGCTTTGTTTTCTGATGTTGCCGTTAAAAGAAAAATAAAAAATACTGAACTCCAAGGAAAGTTCAAAACGGAAAGTCCCTAATAAAATGACAAAATCAAATTATAAAACACAACAAAATAATGTAAAACAACTGTCATATTCCTGGTACAGGCATTTTCAAAGGAAGAAAACGGTTAAGATTGTGTTTTTTTGTTGTTGTTGCAGTCTTTTTGAAGAAATTCGTTTTGAAATATCATGATTATTAAGTTCTATTCTTATTGATCAATAATCTTGAAAATAAACAATTATTTCGTAGTATATAAAATTTGTTAATTCCTTTCTTTATTTATCTCCCCTTTGTTAATTTTGTAAACCTCCTCACTAGTTGGTTGACCGTTATAGTATATATGTTTCACAGATACCGATAAACATGATCCTATTGTCGTAACCTCTTTTTTTCCAAATGTGATCAACCAATTAGACATATCATCGGTCTTCTATTTACATAAGCACTACGACTGATGACACATTTGGATCAGGATCTGCTTAACCACTCTGAGGGACCTGAGATCAACCAAGTTGTTTTTTTTTTTTGTGGTTTTCGTGTAACTTAATCTTTTATTTTCTGTGTTTTGCTGTGTGTTCTTTTGGGTATTTTTTGGAGTCTTATTCTTTTTTTTCTTGACATTGTCATTGTAATTTCGACTTGTGCGTTTTAAAGTCCCTTTGGTTTCTTTCGCCTCCATTTTGCTTGAACTATTTTTATATTTGAATGCATAGACTAATAGCAGTGATGTTAGCTATAATATAAGGAAGCATTTGTTTCCAATTCTGATGTATTTACCCGGTAATTACATTGTATTCCTAGAAGTGATTTCATGATACCTTGTAAATGTTTGATTAACATACTGTGTATTTCCTTGAGAAAAGGAATACATTTTTCTATTCGTTTTAAAATGAAAATGAAAACGATTAGTTCCGGGGAGAGTTGCTTATCAAAGGCCTTGTAGGATAATGGCTTTCTTTGTAATTGGTTGTGTAACCTCAAACTAATTGTTCTTGTGTAAGCAGTGCTGAACGTTACAATATTTCTTTATGTAAGAAATCAATTTTGTCATTCGATTTGTTCAGAGAATTTACTTACAATATTGGATATAAACATATATACATGTATATTAATATTTCAGATGCTGTGAAGGAGTAGTCAAAGATACCTAACGGAGATGTTGTGCATGTATGATTGCCAATGTTTTGTTATTTATCCAAGTCTGTTGTCAATTAATTGTTAATCGGTCTGGATAAATAAACTCATCATAGATATCAGGATAAAGATATTATGAATCAAACGCTCGCTTCGTCTACAAACGACTCATCATTGACGCTCCAATTAATAAAGTATAAACGGTCAAATAAATCAAAAGGTTGTTGAATAGCAGAACAATCTAGTATTTCAATGAGTTCAAAAGTTTGTAATAGTTAATTTAACGTTTTTCATTTATTACATGCATTAGTAAGTTTAATTATCATTGTATAATTGGATAACGTATTCTCATTAATCGTTATAAAGTAATTCATTACCATATCTTTTTATCGCCTTCAATAAGATTGTACTTGTTAAATTAAGAAATAATTCATGGGAGCTTGAATATATCGTGATTTTACCACGGGTTGGCCCTTTATGACAAATATTTTACCCTGAGCGATAACGAGGGGTAAAATATCGGCATAAAGGGACAACCGGTGTTAAAATCACGATATATTCAAGCTCCCATGAATTATTTCGATTCTAATAGGACAAATACGTAAATTCTGTTGGATCGAAGCGCTCTAGGTAGAGGCAAATATTTGCCGTTCCCATAAATAAACGCACTATTAAATTGGCATAAAAGAACGGAGAAAACTGAATAAGTGACATGATTATAATTGTTTACAATAACGTATTAAGATAGTTTTGGATGAATTTAAATGATAATTTAATTATATGTCTTATAGGTATAAAAAAAACTTTGCTTATACCACATTTTGCCATCGTTTGTTTACGTTTCCTTGTTGTTATGATTTTTGGTTGCACAAGCGTGTATTTTCCCGTAAATGCTTCTATCCTAACGTCATCGTTTTATGACGTCGATTACCTCATTCATAAAAAAACATGACGTGAGAGTACGATCGGAACAGCCCAAGCAACATATTCATATTTTACCACGGGTGTGTACTCAAAGCGTTTGAAGGACGTCATGTTAGAATGTTAAATTAATCATGATAATCAGCTTGTGCCCCGTTTCTATGTTTATACAGGTGCTCCGGTTGAACTCAGCTCCGTACTGCGGGCTCCAGGCTCCGGGCACCTGCAATTTAGCTCTTGTTGATTATTTCTGTGTTCAGAGTCATCTAACCATATTGAAATAAGGTTACTAGAGTAGTACAAATGTGTGAAATAGCTGTAGAGAGGGAAAAGATTTCGTGAACGAGAGAATTGTACGTATGATATCTATGATTATGCCACAGTATTGTTGACCCTGCATTGTAAACTAATATTACTGTTACTTTGGATTTTGAGTAATACAGTTTGAACTTTCAATCGACTTTGTGTGTATGTTCACTTGCAAGACTTCGTTCATATTACACCAAAATCTAATTATTTTATTTATGTGACCAGGATTGCCTTAATCACGCCACCAGTAGATTTCAAGTGTAACCCTGTTAAAGAGTATACTTGTCATTTGTAATTCGTGTACGGGTGATATTCACGACCTGAAACGTATACACATAACAACACCGCATAGGTACAAGAACATACAATTTAGTTCAAGTTGTATAACGTTTTTGTCACATTCATTTATAATTAATAACATATCAATGAAGAAGTCTTGACTACTAATGATGATTTCCCGTCAATGTTCCATGTGATTATTTTAAAATATACATTTATATCAAAAGAGTAGAAAGTCACATTGAAGGGCAACTATACATAGTGTAAACTATGTTGGTAAATATCATTAAACGGTTGCTAGAGGCTAACAAATTCAACTGGCTTGCATCTACGTAAAGTTGGGCTCTAGTGGATAGTTATATTAAAAAAACTGTATATAAAATTAACAAAATGAGGATTTTTTAGTATTCGTTTTAAAATGAAAATATATATGAATATGATTAGTTCCGGGGAGCGTTGTATATCAAAGGCCTAGTAGGAAAATTGCTTACTTTGTAATTTTTTTGTGTAACTTCAAACTAATTGTTCTTATATAAACAATGATAAACGGTATATTTTTCATTTATATAAATAATCAATTCTGACAGTTGTTTCGTAATTTCCCTAAAATATTGATTGTTAACATTCGTATAGATATTATATAGTTTGTAGTAAAAGAGATGCGAGAGATTCCAAAATAGATGTTGTACATGTATGATTTCCAATGTTTAGTTATTAATTCCATATATTTGAAGCGAGGTTTGTCGAGCTTTTTAAATATCTAAATTCAACTGTTGTTGAGAGTGGCGATCGAAATACACCAGATATAGTGATGGAATTTGTTTTTTTTTAATGATCTTTATCCTTACTTTTCAAAGATTTGCAGAACGTTGTGTTCCTTATACGTGACGTCATTAGACATGGTCGACCAATCATTTGCTGATAACAGCTAATTCACTAGTGATGAGAAATAGTTTTTTTTCACACTGCTAAAGAAATGTGAAAATAGCACAAAAAAGAGACATTTACTCCGTATGCAGGTGCTTTATTTAAAACACTTCAAGATGAAGAATAGCAATAATTAAAGTAGCTGTTTCTTTCATTAATTGAAATGCTGTTCCCGCCCCTCTTTTATTAGCAATTAATCATATATACACTCGCCTACAACGACAAATAATTTGTTGTCACGCATTTTGCGTATAAAAACATATGTCAACAGAAAACTGGAAACTACAGTAAGATCTTAAAGGTCAAGTAACTGAAAAAGTTAGCAAGCATAAAAAACTGATAATTTCATTAAATAATTTATTGTTTTGTTAAATTGATATTAGCAAGGACAACGACGAAATCATTTTGTTGATAGTACTTATCAGAAGGCAATACGTCTGAAAGATTACCGACCAGTTACTATATCAAAGTATTTAAGTGATACGTTAACATTAACAAGGCTATTGTATTTAACTCATACCATTCATGCTTTGATGGAGTTTTTAATCGTTTTTCTCAATCTTGTATTCATCCAAGGAATGTTGTTCTATATTCTTTTTCATATGACAATTTAATTAACATCAAACGAACAGTTTTCAAGGAGAATTTTGGTTAATAAATTTTGATTATAGAAATCCCTTAGAAGACTGAGATAATTGATATTAGAAGTTCATATTTATCCAATAATATTCGTTAGTGTCACCATTAAAAAAGTACCCTCAAACCACTCTATCAACTAATATACCGTGGTGACGATACACATATATGTATATAATAAATGAAAGAACAGAAGTATATGTATAAATCATCAACAAATAGTAATTCAATAGTAATTGATGCTGATAGTGCTGCTAGAGGAATTATTTTCTAGTTTGGCTGTGTTCTAATCAACACTTTACAATTCAGACGCTTAATGAATCAGTGACCTGAAGGTTGAATATTTCTAAATTCATTAAATCCATTGTACAGTTAACTTATTTTGAAAAATCGTTGAATAAATAAATTGCTGCCCATTCCCGAGTATTTGAGTGAAATCCGGGTTTTAGAGGGATTCATAAATGAATTGTTCAACCTTTATCATTCTGTATTATGTTATATATATATTGGTGTTTGTCTTATCGTTATTTACCGTAAGTCAAAAGTTAATACATGGCCGTAACTAGCCTCTTCAAATAGTGAGGCAAACAAATTTTGGCGAGGTTTTCGACAATATTCTGGTCTGAAATCAAAAACATAGATTCATTATAATTTAAGATTAAAAGGTTTTATGGACAACATTAAAAGACCGATATGTAGGACAAAGCAAAATTAGTAATTCTCATAATCATTAATGCCGGATCTGTCTGTCTGTTTTAGTCTTGTATTGTGCTTAAACTTTGGTGATATTTTATGACTAGATTGAAATATAGTGACAGTGCAGTATTATGCTTTAAATACTAGTACTGCTTAAGTTGACACTAGGGACCATCTTGACCCTGTTTTACGGTATTAATGATTCTTTTATTGTTGAAGACCCTCCAGCAACTTTGACCAAATGATTGATCATTAGTAATTTGTATGCATTGATTTTGTGTGCGATTAGGTTTCGTGCACATTTACTCTATATTCCTTTATTTTCTGTAAAAGGGTCTGAACATGACTCAATGCAAGTCTAACCCATCAATGGAAATGGTCATATGGCAATATATTATTGTTTTTTTTTCAAATTATTTGATACCGGAAAATTGGTGACCTTACTTTTATTTAAACCATGTCAGCTATCTAGTTTTATCAACCAAAAGAAGCCAGTTGTAAATTCTTTGATATCAAATTCAATTCTCCATGCAGAAACGACCATTTTGTTCTGTGTCTTGTATATTCTTAAAATATTTTCTCGCACAATATCTGGACATTGGTGGGCATGCAACATTTCAAAACCACACGTTTACAAATGAAAAAAAAACAAACCCAGGAAACAGAAGTTCAAACAATAGACAATCAACTCTGAAAACTAAAAGTAAAAAAGAAACATGGATCACGAAAAACATACAGGGGCGACACCAGAGAGTGAAGATAACTTGCTTCTTGTTGGACACTCTCGTGAAAAAATTTGATATTAAGACAATTTTTTGTTTCTTTTTTTTTTTTTTTTTTTGAAATTTCTAACATGAGGCATTTGCCTCATTTGCCTCAATGTAGTTACGGCCCTGTAATATATACGTTAACTCGATATTCACTTCTAAACTTAATATTGAGTACTAAGAACTTTGTTCGGTTCGCGAGATAAACTCGTCCATATTATAACTTTAATCAACAACATGTTGCATTCTGTGCCTTTATTTCCCTTGTTGTCATTTGTACACATTGTAGTATTGTGATTGCTTAATATATAAATGCAAAGAATTTATGTGATTTAATCTCTTAATCGTTTTTAAGTTAATCTTTTTTAAGTTAATCTTTTTTTCATTAAGACACATGTATTAACTAATGAAAGGTAAGGGGCCTTGTTAAATGTCCGCGGACTTTTCAGAGCTCCCGAAAAAGTAAACTGATTTCATAGAAGAACTGTCTTATCAACGTATTTATTGCGACAAGTATTTGATAAATAATCTACCTAAAAGTATTTATCTTGAAGTAATGGTAAAAATGAGTAACGAAGAGTCCTTTAATGAAAACTCGGCAAGTGACCAAACAACAACAATAATAGCGTCGTATGCGGATGCCTCAAAAACTGAAAATGATAAAAGTAAAGCTCAAAATAGTGACTTTGGGTTTTCTGCAGCCAAACCCGTATTTATATTAGAGACTGATCTCTTCGGAACTATAAAACCAAAACCTGTAGACTTTTTAAATCATGCAGAGTTGTACAGTGATATTGGCCATGTAGTTGAAGAAAGCCATTTGAAAGGTCTTCAAAGGGTTAATGGAATGTGGCGGATTTATCTTGATAGTGAGTCAGATAGGGAACATTTGATAGCTAATGGTCTCACTATCAGGAAAAAACACATCCATGTATATGATAGAAACCCAAAATTTGTAGTTAAAGAACACATCAACTACTTACGCATCCGGATAAAAAATGTACCCTTATCTGCAGACGACAACCAAATTGGTAGATATCTTGAGACCAAACATAATCTCATAATTCACAACTTCAATCGTGAAAGACTACGTATCAACGGATTTCTTACCAACTGTCAAACTGGAGACCCATTATTTATGGTAAGCCCAGTACCTGGTATACAGCTACCTAGATTCATTAGTATAGGAAAATACAAAGCGCTACTCATCCACAAAGACCAAATTGTAGTAAATCCTTATGCTAAATGTAACAAGTGTTTACAGACTGGACACAAACAGGAGACCTGTGACAATGACTGGGTGTGTAACTCCTGTGGCAAATCAGGTCATAAAGCCAAAGAATGTCAACAACCGATGGACGATCCAACAGCAGATCAAGATCAGAATGGTGATTCGATTGTTACTGATAGTGTACCTGAAGCTGCTAACATTGATAACGCTCAAGATGAAACTAAAGATAAGCAACCTACAAGTGAAAATAGTGATGATTCAAATGATGACAGCGAAGATGATGAACAACAATTGGTAGTCCACAAAGAACCTAAACAAATTACTGCGATCAGTGAGCAGACAAACAAAAAAGACAAAAAGACAAATAAAAAAAAATCAAACAAAAATAAATCAAACAAACAAAATCTTCCTAAGTCAGCTTCTGGACCCATGGATCACTGTATGAACTTTAAAGATCCGAAAACTCCAAGCCAATCAACGGGGAAAAGGCAAGTAACAACGCCGACCGATGAATTACACAAACGATTAGTCGAACCGACAAAACAGAAGACAAATCCCTAACCAGTGTCCTTGTTAACTTTAATGTACAGTAGTGTGATTTTCAATGCACAGTTTTTGTGCTTGTGTATATATGTTAGTAATATTTTTATCTTATCTGAAAAATGTGAAAAAAATAATTCATTGTGTGATACAATAATATTAGATTGTATACACTCTGTAAAGAAAAAATATATTAAATGTTGATATGAAATATAATATTTATATGAATATCATGAAAACAAATGAATATGATCAAATAGTTGATTCATTGAAAGTTATTATCATCTTTTTATTAACCATGAATCAATTCAAAACACCTGTAAATCCCAATCTGAATGGTGTCAGTTTGATTGGTAAATTGACTAACTTTAGCTGGGTTCCACATCACTTAGTTGATGAAATCACTTCTTTGAAATATAAAATCCATGTTAATAAATGTGTCAATTCCTCACATACATGTACTAGGAATAACTTTAAAACTGCTCAAGATCTGCCATATACAATACCTCACTTAGTTCACCAGGATACAGTTAGTATCAATTTCAAAGATTGGCATATTAAAAACACCACTATTGCTTTAGGTATCCAAAAACTGAAAATTAGTTCCTCCTATATAGTTCACGTATTTTTTGTACAAGCTACGTCCACATCCATGGTAATTACCACTCTAAAATACCTGAAAAGAATTGAAACATATGTAAATAAAAGTTATGTGTTCGTTCTTTTACAAAATAGTTTCTATCAAACACACACATCAATAAACAACTATTTAAGTAGGTCAATCAATGTAATCATTAATGTAAACATGTATCTGCAACTATTTTTAAATGTTCAAAAATACTTTCTCTTTTTAATTTGCATTATCGTCATACATGTGACATACCCAACTAAAAACAGTATAACTACAGTTATATTCATATGCATGCTGACCCGATTCCAAAAACCCCTAAATTTCTGGGTTTTCACCATATCTAAAAATAGATTACTCGATAAAACAATTCAGAGATCAAAGAGAATCATGATAGAATCTTTCCTGATTATTGGAAAAGTGAACAGTGATTTGAATGATATATTTGTATATTTAAATACACTTAAGCTTTGTTATTCGTGTATGAGATACATAGTATTGATATGTAAACAAACAAAATGTAGCTCGAAAAGGGTTAACATAATCAAACCCGTTATTTATGTTATGTTATACTGTTATAATAGTAATTTCTTGCAAATATATTTCTTTATAATGATATTTTTATTACTATATTGTGTCTTTGAAAAAAAGAAGTTAACAGTGCATTTAACCTTGTGTATATACAAACATGTAAATAATGTAATAAGACATGTTGTTCTAATAATAGTCTCATTAACATGTACTATTGAGTGGGTTATTACACTAATTATGAGAACCAGAATTGTACAGCTATATTTAATGTATAAAATTGAATATTCCCTAGGTAAAAACAATGAGTGACAATATACATCTTATATCCTTAAACTGTCAAGGTTTAGGACAGAAAGAGAAAAGAGAGAGATTATATTTGTGGAATAAACATCAAAAATGTAATATATTATTTATACAAGAATCCCATCTAATACAGAAAAATGAACATATTATTAATAGTGAAGTAAAAGGTAAATTTTTTCATAGCTATGGAAGTTCCCAATCAAGAGGCGTTTCAATAATGATTAAAGACAGTTTAAATTATAAACTAATAAATGAAATTAAAGATAATGATGGCAGAATTATTTTGCTCAACATTGAAGTTAACGATAACATTTTTACCTTAATAAATGTATATGCCCCAAACATTCATACTAACAGAAATAAATTTTTTAAAAAGGTAAATAACATCATAGAAAATAATCGCTTAGGTATTTTAATTTTAGGAGGGGACATGAATGAAACCCTATTAAAAATAGATAGGAAATCAAATAGCTCTCATAAATACTATAAACCAGTAAATAGCCTTAAACAGCTCATTAAAAAACACAAATTAATAGATATATGGAGGGAAATAAATCCAAACAAAATTCAATTTACATGGAGAAGGAAAAACAATACGAATATAACAAGCAGAATAGATTTCTTTTTGATCAGTCCAGATATAAGGCCACATGTAATCAATTCTGATATAGGACCTGCTATGATATCACACACTGATCACCAAGCCATTTCGTTAAAAATAAGACAAAATCCCCATGGCCGAGGAAGAGGTTTCTTTAAAATAAATAATAGTATTTTAATAGATGATAATTATAAAAACCATATAAACAATCTTATTCTAAAATATAAAGAAAAGGCACTTACCAGAGATTCAAGAGATATTTGGGATATCTTCAAATCTGGAAGTAAGGGACATAACTGTTATGTATTGTAAATTCAAGTCATCTGAAAAGAAAAATAAAATAAAAGAATTAGAAATGAACTTACAAAGATTAAATAATAAAATTAATCCTTCAAAAGAAACTAAAGATGAAATAGAAAATATTGAACAAAATCTGGAAAATCTTTATAAAGATGAAGTTAAAGGTGCACAAGTAAGATCTCGAGTCAAATGGTTAGAAGAAGGGGAAAAAAACACAAAATTCTTTTTAGGTTTAGAAAAATCAAGACAAACAAAAAAAAATATTTCGGCATTGAAAGATAAGCAAGACAAAATTATAACAGAGCCATCAGAAATTTTAAATTTAGAAAAATGTTACTATGAAAATTTATATAAAAGTACAAATCCAGATGTTAATAATATTAAGCAATATGTTGAAGAAACAAAAATAGATCATAAATTAACTGATGACGAGAAAAGCTCTCTAGGCGGCAGCATCTCAATAGAAGAATGCACAGAAGCCATTTTTAATATGAAACTAAACAAATCACCAGGTATAGATGGTCTAAGTGTTGAATTCTATCGCACATTCTGGGATATATAAAAGAACTAGCTGTAGAAGTTTTCAATAGGTGTTACGAGAAAGAAGAATTAACAACATTACAAAAAATAGGAATAGTATCTTTATTGTACAAAAAAATGACCCGCTATCCCTAGACAATTATAGACCTATAACTTTACTAAATGTAGACACCAAATTAATAGCCTATACTTTAGCCCAACGGTTAAAACCTGTTTTATCAAAAATAATAAATAGTGATCAGAATGGATATGTAAAAAATAGGTACATTGGTTTTAATATCCGACAGATTCAAGATATCATAGACTACTCTGAAACTTTTAATATAGATGGTGCTTTGTTATTTATAGATTTTTCAAAAGCTTTTGACTCGTTAGAATGGTCATTTATGTATGAAGCTCTTTTAAAATTTGGTCTCCCGCAGTCGTTTATTAAATGGGTTAAAACTTTATATAATGGTGTCAAAGGTTGTATGCTAAATAATGGGTGGATTTCTGAAACCTATAGCATTTTTCGTGGTATTAGACAAGGGTGTCCCTTGAGTTCGATAATTTTTGTTATAGCTGTAGAGATTCTGGCATGTAGAATAAGACAAGATACAGGTATTAAAGGATTTCAAATCAAACTTGATTCTAAAACACATAGTCTTAAAATCTCACAACTTGCAGATGATACTACTCTCTTTCTTAAATCAAAACAAGAAATAAGCCTGGCATTAAATTTAATTGAAGAATTTGGAACTCTTTCTGGTCTAAAACTTAATAAGTCAAAAACTGAAGGAATATGGCTAGGTAAATTAAAACATTCTAAAGATAAATATGAAAACATTAGTTGGAATAAAAGCCCCATTAAAAGTTTAGGTGTATATTTTGGAACTAATAAAAATGAATGCCATAAATTAAACACAGAAAATATTTTGAGGAAGTCAGAAAAAGCAATTTCAAATTGGAAGAAAAGAAAGCTTACAATGATTGGACGAATAACAGTAATAAAAACATTAATTATACCAAACATAACCTTTTTAGCATCAGTAACTAATTTATCGAGAGACTTTCTAACACAATTTAAAAAATTAATATTTAACTATATATGGCAAAACAAAAATGAGAAAATCAAGAGATCTACTCTATGTAATGATTATCAGGATGGAGGTTTAAAAATGATTGATATAGATAGTTATATAACATCAATCCATATATCTTGGGTTAAAAGGTTAACAACAGAAGAATTTTCAAATTGGAAGGTTATACCTTTATATTACTTTAACAAATTTGGAGCAAACTTTGCTCTATTTAACATGAACCCTGAAAATATATATGACATACCAAATTTAAAAAAAATATGCCAGAATTTTATTTTGAAATTTTAAAAAGTTGGTATAAAGTACATAATAGTTCCAAGATAAGCAAGGGGTTAAATTTCAAATGTATAAGACAGCAATTTATTTGGGGTAATCAATCAATTAAATTAAATGGTAAAAGTCTTGTTTTTCCAAACTGGATAGAAAGTGACATTCTTTTTATTAATGATATCATAGATAAACAAGGAAATATCTCCCAAAAAGTAATCTTAAATAAATTGAAAGAAAAATCAAACTGGATAGCAGAACTTTCTAAACTGAAATCTGCAATCAAAAAGGAATGGAAACTCGTGTTAAAATCAAATCAATCAATTTCAACTAAAGTTCGAATAGACAGAAATCTTTACTTAGAAACAAAAAACAAAGCCAAATCAATTTGCATTAAAAAATTAAAAGCTAAAGATATATATAATTATATCAAAGATATAGAAAGTGACACACCTATTGGTTTCATAAAATGGAAAAAAAAATTTCAATCTAAATTCCTCAAATCAATTACATGATATATTAAACTTTACATTTCACCAGTTAATTGATAACAAACTAAAAATGTTTAGGTGGAAATTGATCAATTATATATTGCCATGTAAGCAACTGCTTTATCAATGGAAAATAATGAAGGATAATCAATGTCATATATGTCACCAAGTAGACAATTATAATCATTTTTTTAAAGAGTGTGAATTTTTACAAGAATTTTGGATTACAGTTGGGTCATTACTAGATAAAATAAAAATAGGTACACATATTTTATCAATGCAAAATTTAATACTTGGATACAAAATTCATGACAGTTCATATTTTGATATTAATGTGTTGTTAACAATTGTTTTATTTGCTGTTTACAAAAGCAATTATGCATCAGAGTTAAAACACAAGTACATAGATGTATACAGGGTTTTTAAATTAGAATTCTTAGAATGGTATGAAAATAGTATACTCTTAGAAAGTAAATGTAGTAAATTTTTGAAAGAAACATTTAAATATATATCATTCACCACAATGTAATTCAATAGGTGAGGCATACAAGTACTTATGATTGAGTAGTTGTGTGACAGAGAGTGTGTGTGTGTGTGTGTGTGCTAGTTTTGTGACCAAGTTTGTGTGTAGGTACATGTGTGTGTGTGTCTGTTTATGTGAAAGTTAAGACATTATACTCCATGTACTCGCAGAGCAATATTATGTTTTTCATTTATGTTTTATGTATACTGTTTCTCTGTTTACACGAAACGATTGTCAAAACTTTATACAAAGTTTAAAAAAAGTCTCATTCTTTATCCATCATGTCCATGTTTTGACCATGTTAACTTTATACCATCAGAATGTCATCAATGTTTGATACTCATAATTATGGCAAGCCATTGTGGAATTTATTCCCTATTTATTAATATTAATAAATCATTTATTAATATTAAATATTATTTTTTAATATTAATAAATCGAATTTTTAATATTAATAAATATTTTTTAATATTAAAAAATCGTCATTTTTTAATATTAATAAATAGGTTTTATTTTTTAATATTAAAAAATCATTTTTTAATATTAAATATTCGATTTATTAATATTAAAAAATAATATTAAATATTAAAAAATAGATCCTATTTATTAATATTAAAAAATCATATTTTAATATTAATAAAATCATTTTTTAATATTAAAAAATCATTTTCTAATATCAATAAATGGTCTTATTTTTTAATATTAAAAAATGAATATTTAATATTAAATATTCAGGTTGATTTTTTAATATTAAAAAATCATTTTCTAATATTAATAAATACGGATTCATAATATTTTTATGCTTTAAAGGGAATTTCAGGTCCTTTGTGCTCTTATCAAACTTCTTTGGGGTCCTTAGTGCTCCTGTGTGCTCCTTTGTGCACAAAGGAGGTCCTTTGCGGTGTTTTTAGAGACCGAAATCTGTAAAACATTTTGTTTATTATATTTAATGAAATTACTGTTAAAAATATTACTAAACATGAACATATTAATAAAAGCTGCCCATTTAATAGACATAAATGGTAAACAATAAAAGGTCATAGGAAATAATCTTTCTACAATAATTAATAGCTCTTCAAAACTAGTCGAAGAACACTTAGAAAAGAAAGTTCAGTGAAAATGGACTTCATACTAAACTCCAAAACATATAAATGAACTAAAATTTAAAAAAAAAACATACACGACTCACTAACAAAAGCCAGAGGCTCCTGATTTAGGACATGGGGTTAATAGGTATAGGAAGATGTGGTATGGGTGTCAATGAGACACCTCTTCATCCAAATAACAATTTATAAAAGTAAACAATTATAGGTCAAGGTACGGCCTTCAACACGGAGCCTTGGCTCACAACGAACAACAAGCTATTAAGCATAATAAAGGGCCCCACAATTACAAGTGTAAAACCATTAAAACGGGAAAACCTACGGTCTAAATTAATCTATATTAAAAAAAACGAGAAACGAGAAACACGTATAAATTACATAAACAACTACTGTACATCATGAGATTCCTGACTTAGGACAGGTGCAAACATTTGCAGCGGGATTACACGTTTTAATGGTACCAAACCTTCTCCCTTTTACTGAGACAATTATAGTATAACATCACAACATAGAAAAACACATGATAAAATATCAATTGGAAGGCTTAACTCAATCAAAATACGTAGATTAATTTAACACACTATGAACAAATAAATTTGAGATGCGATACCTGAATGTATTGTGAGATCTGAGATCAACCCTTCCCTATACCTCTAGCCAATGTAGAATAAAGAAATGTATGCAAAATATACAAGTGTTGTAAGTCTAGACCACACAAGCGGCGACCAAAGACATCGACATCGTTTATTGATGTAAAAAAAAGAGAAATAGAAACCATTCCATCCAAAATTTTATCAGAGGGTATAAAATAAGCCGAGAATTTTTTTTTTTATAGAGAAACGTCGCACGCTACTGGTGTTATTTTGGTGAAATCGTGGACAAGACACATTCATGTCATTAATTAATAAACATTAAAATTGATATTCTAAAGTGTTATATACCATTTTAAAGCTTTTAAATTCTTCTTTCCGAATAATGCAATTTTGTTTATGTAACAGACTATATATTTTCATTATGTAAAAATCAATAAAACCTTCAATTTTGAATATTATTTCCTTGTCCCGCGTTACACTTTAAGTTTTGGGAAATTTTGAATATCTTAAAAAATATAAATAAAATTCCACCAAACGATATAAAGTTTGTCTAGAACAAGCACGTCATAAATAGTCGATTATGTCATGTCGGTTTTTTTCTTCGAAAAGACTGAATTTTGAAAAAAAGGATAAATATGACACAAATAATGTGTCCCATGCACACAAAAATTGCCGTAATTTTTCTAAATTGTCCCCAAATAAAGGAAAAACAGAGCAATCACCATGTCGTAAGTGAATAATTCTTATACTAGTATTTTGTACAAAGCTCACACTTTCACCTCATACAATATTGAGGTATTTTGAAAATAATTTCTTTTTATTCGAGTTGAATAAGAATGTCCGACATTTTGTCCCCTTTAGACCCAATTGACATAGGGTTACGTTTTTTTGTTTTTTCATGTTATTCTTTATACACTGCTTTATTCGCTACACGAAAAAAAGTATAGGGGATAAAAGTACAAAAAAATCTCTCTATTAATATTAATTTCCAATAAATTTAAGATAAATTACTAGAAATCAGATAAAACTATAATGTATGATACAATGTCCCCACATGCGATTTTAACGTTATGTAACATGTATACAAATGTTACGTCTAATTGTTATCATTGCATTTTTCACAGACGATTCGGAATACGGCAATTTTTTGGTTGCTTGTGAAGAAAACTTTAATGTTTTAGGTAAAAGCTCTACTAATTCATCGGACGGGCAAGATTTCCTCTCAGAACTGAAGTGTTTCCAGACTTTATTATGATCGACACTCTCATCTGCTACAATACAAATTAATAGAAAGAAAAACCGCTACTGTTCCCGCTGATTCCCCTTACTTGTATATATTTGTGCAGAACTCAATGACACTTCCATGCTTAATACATGTATATCGTAGTCCATTCGCCTCGACATTCTGGATTGTATAAATGAGTTCATTTGCAGTGCGTAGTTTATTAAAACGGAATATATGATTGCTTTTATTATGAAAATTTTTATTATTCAAATGATTCAATTCCATTTACATTTTAATTCTTAATTTGTTAATAAAAAGCTTAGTATCTATTATCTAAGAAAAGCATGAATCTAAACTTTAAGGTATTTCACTCATAAAATCCGTCAAAATTTATTTTAGAAGGCCATACATTTCACGGCATGATGATACACTTTTATTACAATTACGTATCGAAATTATCTGGACTGCAATAGATATATTTTCATTTTCATCAAACAGCCCAACGAAACATATACCCAAAGACAGCTTTACAGTCCTTTTTAATAAAAATAAAAGATAAAGCAAAGCATGATATATTGACATTTCTGAAATAGAGATTTAAAAAAATATTATTTCCTTACAAAAAAAGTGATTATAAGGTCCTTTGTGCTCTTTTAAACTCCTTTGTGGTCCTTTGTGCTACATTAATATGGTTTTTTTTTGTGCTCAAAGGAGGTCCGTTGTGGTGTTTAAGAGACCAACAAACATACAAGTACCTTTCATACTGTAGGACATTCAACAAAAACCTACTATACCAAAAGGATATTCAACAAGTACCTGTCATACTGTAGGACATTTAACAAGTACATATCATACTGTAGGACATTCAACAAGAACCTACTATACCATTAAGACATTCAACAAGTACCTGTCATACTGTAGGAGATTCAACAAGAACCTACTATACCAATAGGACATTCAACAAAAACCTTCTATACCAATAGGACATTCAAAAAGTACCTGTCATACTGTAGGACATTCAACAAGAACCTACTATACCAATAGGACATTCAACAAGAACCTACTATACCAATTGGACATTCAACAAGAACCTACTATACCAATAGGACATCCAAAAAGTACCTGTCATACTGTAGGACATTCAATACGTACCTATCATACTTAAGGACATTCAACAAGAACCTACTATACCAATAGGATATCCAACAAGTACCTAACATACTGTAGGATATCCAGCAAGTACCTATCATACTGTAAGACATTCAACAAGAACCTACTATACCAATATGATATCCAACAAGTACCTGTCATACTGTAGGACATTCAACAAGAACCTACTATACCATTAGGACATTCAACAAGTACCTAACATACTGTAGGACATTCAACAAGAACCTACTATACCAATAGGATATCCAACAAGTACCTGTCATATTGTGTGACTTTCAACAAATACCTAACATACTGTAGGACATTCAACAAGAACTTACTATACCAATAGGATATCCAACAAGTACCTGTCATACTGTAGGACATTCAACAAGGGCCTACTATACCAATAGGATATCCAACAAGTACCTAACATACTGTAGGACATTCAACAAGTACCTATCATACTGTAGGACATTCAACAAGGATCTACTATACCATTAGGACATTCAACAAGTACCTGCCATATTGTAGGACATTCAGCAAGAACCTACTATACCAATAGGATATTCAACAAGTACCTGTCATCCTGTAGGACATTCAACAAGAACCTACTACACCAATAGGATATTCAACAAGTACCTGTCATACTGTAGGACATTCAACAAGTACCTATCATACTGTAGGACATTCAACAAGGACCTACTATACCATTAGGACATTCAACAAAAACCTATACCAATAGGACATTCAAAAAGTACCTGTCATACTGTAGGACATTCAACAAGAACCTACTATACCAATAGGACATTCAACAAGAACCTACTATACCAATAGGACATTCAACAAGAACCTACTATACCAATAGGACATCCAAAAAGTACCTGTCATACTGTAGGACATTCAATACGTACCTATCATACTTAAGGACATTCAACAAGAACCTACTATACCAATAGGATATCCAACAAGTACCTAACATACTGTAGGATATCCAGCAAATACCTATCATACTGTAAGACATTCAACAAGAACCTACTATACCAATATGATATCCAACAAGTACCTGTCATACTGTAGGACATTCAACAAGAACCTACTATACCATTAGGACATTCAACAAGTACCTAACATACTGTAGGACATTCAACAAGAACCTACTATACCAATAGGATATCCAACAAGTACCTGTCATATTGTGTGACTTTCAACAAGTACCTAACATACTGTAGGACATTCAACAAGAACTTACTATACCAATAGGATATCCAACAAGTACCTGTCATACTGTAGGACATTCAACAAGGGCCTACTATACCAATAGGATATCCAACAAGTACCTAACATACTGTAGGACATTCAACAAGGATCTACTATACCATTAGGACATTCAACAAATACCTGCCATATTGTAGGACATTCAGCAAGAACCTACTATACCAATAGGATATTCAACAAGTACCTGTCATCCTGTAGGACATTCAACAAGAACCTACTACACCAATAGGATATTCAACAAGTACCTGTCATACTGTAGGACATTCAACAAGTACCTATCATACTGTAGGACATTCAACAAGGACCTACTATACCATTAGGACATTCAACAAGTACCTGCCATACTGTAGGACATCCAATAAGAACCTACTATACCATTAGGACATTCAACAAGTACCTGTCATACTGTAGGACATTCAACAAGAACCTACTATACCAATAGGATATCCAACAAGTACCTAACATACTGTAGGACATTCAACAAGTACCTATCATAATGTAGGACATTCAACAAGGATCTACTATACCAATAGGATATCCAACAATTACCTGTCATACTGTAGGATATCCAACAATTACCTAACATACTGTAGGACATTCAACAAGTACCTATCATACTGTAGGATATTCAACAACGACCTATTATACCATTAGGACATTCAACAAGTACCTGTCATACTGTAGGATATTCAACAAGAACCTACTATACCAATAAGACATTCAACAAGTACCTGCCATACTGTAGGACATTCAACAAAAACCTACTATACCAATAGGATATTCAACAAGTACCTGTTATACTGTAGGATATTCAACAAGAACCTACTATACCAATAAGACATTCAACAAGTACCTTTCATACTGTAGGACATTCAACAAAAACCTACTATACCAATAGGATATTCAACAAGTACCTGTCATACTGTAGGACATTTAACAAGTACATATCATACTGTAGGACATTCAACAAGAACCTACTATACCATTAAGACATTCAACAAGTACCTGTCATACTGTAGGAGATTCAACAAGAACCTACTATACCAATAGGACATTCAACAAAAACCTTCTATACCAATAGGACATTCAACAAGTACCTGTCATACTGTAGGACATTCAACAAGAACCTACTATACCAATTGGACATTCAACAAGAACCTACTATACCAATAGGACATTCAACAAGTACCTGTCATACTGTAGGACATTCAATAAGTACCTATCATACTTAAGGACATTCAACAAGAACCTACTATACCAATAGGATATCCAACAAGTACCTAACATACTGTAGGATATCCAGCAAGTACCTATCATACTGTAAGACATTCAACAAGAACCTACTATACCAATATGATATCCAACAAGTACCTGTCATACTGTAGGACACTCTACAAGAACCTACTATACCATTAGGACATTCAACAAGTACATAACATACTGTAGGACATTCAACAAGAACCTACTATACCAATAGGATATCCAACAAGTACCTGTCATATTATGTGACTTTCAACAAGTACCTAACATACTGTAGGACATTCAACAAGAACTTACTATCCCAATAGGATATCCAACAAGTACCTGTCATACTGGTGGACATTCAACAAGAACCTACTATACTGTAGGACATTCAACAAGGGCCTACTATACCAATAGGATATCCAACAAGAACCTAACATACTGTAGGACATTCAAGAAGTACCTATCATACTGTAGGACATTCAACAAGGATCTACTATACCATTAGGACATTCAACAAGTACCTGCCATATTGTAGGACATTCAGCAAGAACCTACTATACCAATAGGATATTCAACAAGTATCTGTCATCCTGTAGGACATTCAACAAGAACCTACTATACCAATAGGATATTCAACAAATACCTGTCATACTGTAGGACATTCAACAAGTACCTATCATACTGTAGGACATTCAACAAGGACCTACTATACCATTTGGACATTCAACAAGTACCTGCCATACTGTAGGACATTCAATAAGAACCTACTATACCATTAGGACATTCAACAAGTACCTGTCATGCTGTAGGACATTCAACAAGAACCTACTATACCAATAGGATATCCAACAAGAACCTAACATACTGTAGGACATTCAACAAGTACCTATCATACTGTAGGACATTCAACAAGGATCTACTATACCATTAGGACATTCAACAAGTACCTGCCATATTGTAGGACATTCAGCAAGAACCTACTATACCAATAGGATATTCAACAAGTATCTGTCATCCTGTAGGACATTCAACAAGAACCTACTATACCAATAGGATATTCAACAAGTACCTGTCATACTGTAGGACATTCAACAAGTACCTATCATACTGTAGGACATTCAACAAGGACCTACTATACCATTTGGACATTCAACAAGTACCTGCCATACTGTAGGACATTCAATAAGAACCTACTATACCATTAGGACATTCAACAAGTACCTGTCATGCTGTAGGACATTCAACAAGAACCTACTATACCAATAGGATATCCAACAAGTACCTAACATACTGTAGGACATTCAACAAGTACCTCTCATACTGTAGGACATTCAACAAGGATCTACTATACCATTAGGACATTCAACAAGTACCTGCCATACTGTAGGACATTCAGCAAGAACCTACTATACCAATAGGATATTCAACAAGTACCTGTCATCCTGTAGGACATTCAACAAGAACCTACGATACCAATAGGATATTCAACAAGTACCTGTCATACTGTAGGACATTCAACAAGTACCTATCATACTGTAGGACATTCAACAAGGACCTAATATACCATTAGAACATTCAACAAGTACCTGCCATACTGTAGGACATTCAATAAGAACCTACTATACCATTAGGACATGCAACAAGTACCTGTCATACTGTAGGACATTCAACAAGAACCTACTATACCAATAGGATATTCAACAAGTACCTGTCATACTGTAGGACATTCAACAAGTACCTATCATACTGTAGGACATTCAACAAGAACCTACTATACCAATAGGACATTCAACAAGTACCTGCTATACTTATAGGACATTCAACAAACACCTGATATAACTAGATGACATTCAACAAGTATCTACTATGATATTTGGTCAAGAAATAAGCAATTTATACAAAGTATTAGAAATGAATTGTTTCTGTACCCTTGTTGGCCCCTAATTCCTAAACAGTTAGGGCCATAACCCCCAAAAGCCATCCCAACCTTCCTTTTCCGGTATGGAACCTTATGGTACAATTTCAGAAAGATCTATACACTTACACACAAGTAGGCTAATGCATCAAGTTTCTCAGTATTCTGTAGCGCGTTCAAGTTATCGTTAAAGAAAACAAAACAGTTATTTCATTAAATTTAAAACTTACCAAATAAATTAAGAATATTCCAACATACAAGAATGAATAAAATACACGTGTTCAAGATACATAATAAACATCTATATACCACGTGATATACAATTAAAATAAGTAGAAAAACGTAAACAGAGAGAACGTATGTTTTCCGGATTTATTGCTATGCAGATTTTGTAAACTGTATAGATTGTAATAATTTATTAACCACTTTTGAAAAGTTTATCTTGTGAATCCCCTGGTTCATTTGATAATTCACACACAGGGATAAACCTATCTGGGATAGTTGTACCTTTTAGGGTATTTGTTAACAACCAATAGTGCAATAAACTGAATAATTATTAAAAAAAAAAAAAAAAACTAATGAAAGTAGCATTGCTTAATTGTATATTTCTTTACCCCCATTTTCGTTTATATAGACACAAGAAGATGTGGCATTAGTGCCAATGAGCCAACTCTCCATTCAAGTCATATGTTCATATGACAGAAAGCTATCCACGCCAAGACAACAGAAACAGCTAGATACTGCAGATTATCACAATAGACTGGTTTTTATCCAATTTATAAAGCTCCAGCTTCACTCGCATTCAAAATGAATAAGAATTAATAGAGGCTATCAAACCCCTGACATTAACAAAGAGCAACGCGGTTGGTTATTTCTTTCTTTGTGCGAATTTATTTTACTTGCAAGTAAGAATAAAAATAACTAATAAAAAATATTATTTAAGTGAATATGAATTTTCAAAATATTAGTTGCTATGAATTGTACATTTTATTTTTAATGTATTTCTTTAAAAGCAGTTTTTACGAGATATTACGTAATAGCTTAAGACATACATGTAACCAAAGACAGATAATAGTATGCTATGTGTCTGATGTAACGTTTTTTGCAAATATTTCAGAGTAAGCTTTTACAATGATCAAATTTATTCAGCACATCCATGTATTTTTGTGTTTTCATTAAGCAGTGGACTTCATGATTGCGCCTGTGCAAAAAAACTCATCATAGATACCAGGATTAACATTTTATATTAACGCAAGACGCGCGTTTCGTCTAAAAAAGACTCAGCAGTGACGCTCGAATAAAAAAATGTTTAAAAGACCAAATAGAGTACGAAGTTGAAGAGACTTGAGGACCAAAAATTCCCAAGTTTTGCCAAATACAGCTAAGGTAATCTATTCCTCAGGTAGAAAAGCCATGGTTTTTTTCAAAAATTCAAACAGTTAATTTATAATTATGAAAATATCAATGATAACTCAAGTCAACACAGAAGTGCTGACTACTGGGCTGGTGATACCCTCAAGTTTCCGAGTCTCTGGTGTTTGTTAGTTTTGTATGATTTTTTTGTTTCTTTTATATATTTTGGAGTTTATTCTGACGTCCATTAACACTTAACTAGTATACCTGTTTGGTTAGGGAACAGATTAAGCTCGCCACCGGGTGCGTGATTTTCTCGCTGCATCGGAGACACATTGCTGGACGACAGAAAGACTGTATTTATGTATTTCATACAAACATGCAGATTTAGTAAGTCGAATCAACCCCCCCCCCCCCCTCAAGAAAAAAGGGTATACATAAGTCCTGC
The DNA here is from genome assembly GCA_037788925.1 of Mytilus galloprovincialis. Lineage (NCBI taxonomy): Eukaryota > Metazoa > Mollusca > Bivalvia > Mytilida > Mytilidae > Mytilus > Mytilus galloprovincialis. The sequence continues at coordinate 1,080,674 of CM075341.1, read as the reverse complement.
GGAAAGGCAAGCAGATTCTGATCTACATAAGGATAAGGCACCTGTTGCTTGCAATTAAAAATTCGATCATAAGTCTCATTTGGTAAGGGTGATTTAATTTTGACATTACTGTTATGTTTTATTTTAGGAATCATATTTTGCTACAATTAGCGGATGCATTTGAATATAAGTATTTTGATGTATATTGTTGGTGTATGTTGCTTTAAAGAGAATCGTTAAAACAAAAGGCAAACAAAAATAGTGAAATACCTTAGTTCAATATTTTAAACTTATTATGTATTTTACCAGATTGTTTGTCAAACATTGTTTTGCATTCAAAAGCACATTGTAGTATTGACCGAATAGCATCATGTGTTTGTTATACTAATGAACATATATTGCAATAATAGTTAAAAAATTCAGAATATCTGATCGAGGAGTCATTATCTGTCAAAAAGGCGTTTAATTGCAACCATGTCAGCTTTTCTGAGCGGATGTCAACCTCCACAAAAGTTACATTATAATTATGACAAAGATAATTTTTAGTCTTACCTTGTTAAGTTAGATACATCCTATTATTTTACTGGATCAAGGCATTGTAGATCTAGATTAATATAAAATGTAAATAAAACACATAGTAGTACTACATGGAATAACAAATGAACAAAAGCTGATATCTGAAGTACAGTTCTTTGCCATTTTACTACTTCGTGTATTCATCGTTAGATACAGTTTATTGTCCTGCTATCTAATTGAACTGTTTATAAAGATATTCCTAGCTAATATGCACAAGAACAGACGAAGGAGAAAATCTGTCATGTTTTCCGTTCTTATCAACAATATAAAATGTTCACATAATTCAATCAAAATATCCTGTATAATTCGTTATCTAAGATATAGTTTTATAAATATGAAAAATCTTAATAAATTACAGTCCTGGTACCTTTGATAACTATTTACACCATTGGTTCGATGCTGGTGGACGTTTCGTCCCTGAGGTTATCACCAGCCCAGTAGTCAGCACGTCGGTGTTGACATGAATATCAATTATATGGTATTTATTTTTTATAAATGTCCTGTTAAAAAACTGAATTTTTCGAAAAACTAAGGATTTTTTTATCTCAGGTAAGATAACCTAAGACGTATTTGGCACAACTTTTTGAAATTTTGGGTCCTCGATGCTCTTCAACTTATTTGGCTTTATAACTATTTTGATCTGAGCGTCACTGATGAGTTTTATGTAGACGAAACGCGCGTGTGACGTAATAAATTATAATCCTGGTACCTTTGGTAGCTATTGATATTCTTAAAATAATAATTATTACCTTTCGGAACACCTTGGTTAGGAGCCTCATTATCATCAGTAAAGTAGTATACAGTGTACGATGAATGCTAGTTGTATCTGTGATAAAAACATGTGTTCACCTTTTAAACAAGAGATGTTGAAAATTGTCCTTATTTTAATTACTATACTCCTTATAATTGTGTAATTTTAGAAAGTATACCTTGTCTTATATGTTTCATATTTAGCAACTACGTTATGCACATTAAATCGTCTTCAAAAGATAGAATTATTTCGAAATTGTACACGCGCTGATGCAATATACTGTAAAAGCAGAAATTTTCGTGGAAGATTTAAATTCGTTGTTTATTGTTTTTCTACAGTATTATTATAATTATTAAACTTTATAATTAAAAATATAAACTCTTTTTCCAATATTGTTACAACTGATTAGATCATGCTACAGAAATAATTTTCATTCTTTAAAACTTTCGACATAAAGTTTAGAGTTTTGTTTTCAAATCGTGCAAAATAAACTTTGTGATGCAATTAATGGTCATTAAAGGATTGAACTACAAAATGAAAATAGTCAAATAATTTGGTGGTTAAAGACGTTTTTCGAAACTATTTTCTGGTTAATCCATCTTAAATAGTTTTATAAAACACGCAAATATAGATGAAAGCCAACGTTTTCAATGCATCAATGTTTTAAAGACGTCATAGGAGCATGTACTCTCGCCTAACAGGTGTTTATCTAATATTTATAAAAAATACAAGTCTCTCATTTCAGCCGTAAACAGCCGTAATTTTATCATTCGAATTTATGTTTTCGCAAAAGTAAAAGAGCATTCTAATATGACGTGCGTCTTTCGCTTTGTAAACAACACTCTGATAAAATTCCCGATATATCTAATCTTAGCGCAGACTCAAAAATATACATAATAAGGGCTGTTACAATATACTTCCCACGTAAATCTACATGTATTGGAACCTATTTGCAGACCCTTTGCCGATTTTATTGTTTTAAAAAGTGCAATTAGAAAAAGACAAAATAACTGTTATTCTTAATCGGATGCATAATAAAAAGAAGTAATGCATAAGAGCTCTGAAAAATCAACAAAATAAAAATAAAATAAAAATCCGCGAAAGTCTATTAAAGTTTTTGGCACATTTAAGTCATTTCAAAACATGACGTCATACAAATGAAACCACAAAAGTTGAAAGTTTTCTGTTACGTGTACCATAAAAATTCGTATGATATTGTATTAAAACTAATTTTGAAGTAGGTTTTGTTTTATTTTCTATTCTATTGCATTATGTGCATATTTACTAATTTCAGTAGAATTTCAGCATATTTACTAATTTCAGTAGAATTTTATCCTAAGCTAACGCTTAGGATAAAATTCGAATATCACGGCCCAGTCCATGTGTAAATAAAGTCATCATAGATACGAAAGACTCATCAGTGACGCTCGAATCCAAAAAACTTAAAATGGTCAAATAAAGTACGAAGTCCAAAAATTAAGCATCGAGGACCAAAATTCCTAAAAGTTTGGCCAAATACAGCTAAAGGTAATCTATGCCTGAGGTAGAAAAGCCTTAGTATTTCAAAAAATTCAAAAATTTCCAACAATCTATGGATTCCATGAATTATTTCTTAATTAGCTGTCAAAGTCATGTTCATCGATTTGACTAAAATTCTCATATTTGATTTAAAATTTATTACCAACTTAAAGGCATATCCAAATTACAAAATGTCTAGAATAACTAATTTATCATTTGTATGATTTTAGGTGAATGCAACTATGTGCACAAAATTTATTTTAGAGTTTGATTTGGTAGACAGACCGATATAGTTAGTAGCCACAAAACAAGTTTCAACCCACCATTTTTCTTAAAATGTGCAGTACCAAGTCAGGAATATGGTAGTTGTTATCTAATAGTTCGTTTCTATGTATGTTGCATTTTTGTTTGGTTGTTGCACTTCATTGTTATGTTGTTTCGTTGTTTTCCTCTTATAGTTGATGTGTTTCCCACAGTTTTAGTTTGTTACCCGGATTTATTTTTTTATCAATCGATTTATAACTTTTGAACAGCGATATATTATTGTTACCTTTATTCTTCAAACATTAACGAAGTTGTCATTGGTAACGGTGATTACAATGCAAAAAGATTAAATAACTTTATGTAATTTTATGCAGAAAAGCACGCTCACATGTCCTGTTAAATGTTGATTCATGTTAAAGATAAAAAGGATAAAAACGTCCTGTGCTCTTTTTAGTATTTCCTTTTATCTTGTAATGTCTGCTAATTAAATATTCAATCTAAACACTGTCACATTTGAGTTATTTTACTTTCTTTTGAAGAAACTGATAAATAGAACAATTGCATGCACAGATATATATATTATATTACTGAATCTAAGATAATAGTACACAGACAATGCTTTATATCTATAAATTACCTGTTAACAAAATACTGAATTTTCTACCTCAGGCATAGATTACCTTAGCTGTATTTGGCAAAAAATTATAGTAATTTTGGTCCTTAATGCTCTTCAACTTCGTACTTTATTTATCCTTTAAAACTCTTTTGGATTCGAGCGTCACTGATGAGTCTTTTGTAGACGAAACGCGCGTATGGTGTATATACAAAATTTAGTCCTGGTATCTATGATGAGTTTATTGATCAAGATTATAAATAATATCACATTAAGCTTTCAATTTAAATTTGTATCACAAAACGAGACACATAAGAAATATTAAAACAAGATGACAGAATATTAAGGATGAAATACTAAGAAGAATACTAAAGACAAATCGTGAGCATGTTAACAATGAAATTATCACTAAATAAAGACGGTATGCACTTTTCTAGATTTACCTTCATCAGGAAGCTTGAAGCAAACAAATTAACAGTGTAAGATTATAAATACTGTTAAAATACTATCATACTTAATCTTCCTATATCTATAACATAGTTATAAAGTTCGTTCTTATGTTGTATTGTTATACCACTGTCCCATGTTAGGCGGAGGGTTGGGATCCCGCTAACATGTTTAACCCCGCCACATTTTGTATGTATGTCCCAAGTCAGGAACCTGTAATTTAGTGGTTGTCGTTTGTTTACATGTTACATATTTGTTTTTTGTTTATTTTGTTATATAAATAAGGCCGTTAGTTTTCTCGTTTGAATTGCTTTACATTATCATTTCGGGGCCTTTAATAGCTGACTATGCGGTATGGGCTTTGCTCATTGTTGAAAATCGTACGGGGACCTATAATTGTTAATTTCTGTGTCATTTTGATCTCTTGTGGAGAATTGTCACATTGGCAATCATACCACATCTTCTTTTTGTATATCAACATACTTAAATAGCTGTATTACCATGGAACTTGAAAGAAAAAGTCAAATATAACTGAAGTCAACGTTGACTGTAGAAACTCAAACGTAGTTTATTATTAAGTCAGAACATATCAACTGATGATTGAAGAAAATGTATATTATAAATCACGTCAGACAACAGAATCACTGACTACTACCACCCCTGATGGATATTAGCCCAAAAACAGTTGTATCAACCCAGTGCTGAAAATCCCCCTCATCTCATCACTTTACGTAATAAGTATTTCATCTAGTAAAACGTTAACTCAGGTAAACATAAAGTTCATAACACTTGCCAATTTATGGGTTTTCACATAAAATTAAGAAATACCTTTACTAATATTAACGAGTTCTTGTATCGAATTTGTTTCATTAAAGATTAACAAGTTATAACATATGACCTTGTACAGACCATACACAGTAAGCGTTAGTCAGTGATTGGATATATGAAGCGGTAAAAATCACCAGGAGCTACCAAAAATTAACGGTGAAAATAATTGAAGGAAAACACATTAAACAATCTAGCGACATCATATACCAGTCAAATGCAGAAACTCTTTAAAAGCATTAAATGCAAAAACAAATTCCAAATCAAATTATCTGTATGTTTTATAGCATCGTGTCAAAATTTGTAAATAGTTAGCTAAATGGTACTCTCATTTTCAGATGGGTTTAATATGAAAAAAACCCAAACTTATTCTAATTCTAATTCGTGAGCACAAATTTGCTCCCCATGAGTCACCCGTCGTGTGTCTCATGCAAATACAAACCTAGGGATAAGGCTGATACGGGAGATCTGTGCCTATTATCGGTCAGGAGGTTGTGATTTAGTGCACGTGGTTGTTGTTTGGTGTTGTATATTATATTTGTTTTTTGTTCAAGTTTTGTAAATAAATACAGCCGTTAATTTTCTCGTTGGAATGTTTTAACATTGTAATTTCGGTGCCATTTATAGCTTACTACATGGAATGGTTAATGCACATTGTTGCAGCCTGAACAGCATTTATGGTTTTTAAATTCTATGTATTGTTAAATTTAAATAACAAATGTAAAAAATATTAAATGAGAAAAAGTTGGATACACTGTTTCCAAATACAAATCAATCGAATCGAGTTCAAATGCCAGGAGTAATTAAAACGATAGACAAAATGTTAGTATGATATTTGAAGAAAAAATATGTTTTTATTGAAAATCACAACAAGAGTGCTTGTTTTTAACTCAATCTGAAGTACAGATTGTAAATAAACTGTTTATAGAAGAAAAAAACTTTCACGAAATTCTCATGATTTTCTTTCCAGTATTGACCTTAGGAATGAAATTAGGAATGAAAATGAAAAATGTGCCAAAGAACCACAAACACGACCAAAGTGAGGAAAGCAGCCCAATGCCACCAATAGGTATCCAACACCTACATGTACAGCTAACTTTGATTGACAGAACTTTATAGTATGCTAGATTCTCAATGATCGTTAGATTCGTATTTTGTTTGGCCTTATTAATGGTTTTTTTTATCAAACAAAATTACAAAACCTGGCATCTTTGATGATTTTATTTATTCAATGCTTTGATAACTTTTATATAACAGCATCTAACAAAAAACAAGAAAAAAAACCCATTAGTCAACAAAAACAAAAACAGAAAAACGTTAGTCAGCAAAAAAACCGAACCACTTATTGTTTTTTTTTTATACTAGTACATATTTATGCGTTTACACTTCGGTTTTGACATGAATATCAATAATGTGGTCATTTTAATAAATTTCCTGTGACAAAACTTTAAATTTTTTGAAAAACTAAGGATTTTCTTATCCCAGGCGTAGATTACCTTAGCCATATTTTGCACAACTTTTTGGAATTTTGGAATCCTCAATGCTCTTCAACTTTTGTACTTGTTTGGCTTTATAAAAACTTTGACATGAGCGTCACTGATGAGTCTTATGAAGACGAAACGCGCGTCTGGCGTACTAAATTATAATCCTGGTACCTGATAACTATTAGTACTAACAAATGTTATTATATTTAAAAACAAAGTGTATTAACCATTTGTATTCGAGAACTATAGATAGAAACTGATAAAAAGCTCCATGAGTTAGCCTTTGTTCTTTTTCGTCACGTATTTGTTGGAATTCTAAATCAAGATTGTGAACACCAGATACATTCTTTTTCAATAAGGAAATACTTGTTAGAACTTTTAATTGCAAAACTAGAAAAGAATTCCCCATTTTATTGAAACATATGTTATATGTTGATTTGAATTTGCATGTTATTATAACGATAAAAACAGACCTTCAGCATAGTTAAGGTTTTAAAAAATGATCTAGTTTTTTAAGATACATCAAGCACCTAGTTATACATTAATATACATTTTTGCATAGAAATACAACTAATTAACTATATTGAAAGAATACAGATTGACCTCAGCAATATCACTTCATCACTCCATCTTATAGCGTTATAAATTGTTGTAGTTTGCTAAAAAAAAACAATATTCAGCTCATACATTTCCAACAATCTAACTGCTAATCTTATTTGTTTGTTAAATATATTCTTCTGCATATAATGAATAAATAGGTCAATCTGAAACAATCTATCAATGTTGTGACATTCATCTGATTATGCCATTGTATGTCTCTATAAGAATCAAAGACCCTTCTGAATCTATTTATTATTTTAGTCATTGTTAAACGTGAATAGTAAGTCAGTAATGTAAAGTGCAAGTATCACAAGTTCAGGAATAAAAAAGTTAACAATTAATGTGAAAACAATAGCAGTAAGTCTCTAAGAGACTAATTTAATTACAATCTACATTGGTTAACGATTATTAAACATTACGTTATATTACTCTTTTATGTTTTTTTAAACATTTTTTATTAAACTAGTTTTACACTTGTTTTGTTTTTAAATCATTAAAATCATAAAAAAAATATTCCTCATGCAAATCTCTAATTCCTTGCACATCTTTGGCTATACCGTTTGTCCTTTTTGTATGGTTTATACATTGTTTTGAAGAGATTTAAAGACTATCAGATATTTTTGCCTTATTTATCACTGAAGAGACATTCATTGACGAGATGCGCCTCTGGGGAAGAACAAATGTATCTCTAATGTTATGTTGTACAATCTACCTGTTTATACCAATGGTGCCTATCAATAAAAACGGGCTCAGGTAAATCTGAAAAAATATTGCACAACTTTGATTAGGCAATCATATTCCCACAAGTTGTGGGAATAGTTATATATTTATCAAAGGTACCAGGATTATAATTTAATACGCAAGACGCGCGTTTCGTCTACATAAGACTCATCAGTGACGCTCATATCAAAATATTTATCAAGCAAAACAAGTACGAAGTTGAAGAGCAATGAGGATCCAAAATTCAAAAAAGTTGTGCCAATTACGGCTAAGGTAATCTTTTCCTGGGATAAGAAAATCCTTAGTTATTCGATAAATTCAAACTTTTGTAAACAGGAAATTTATAAAATGACCACATAATTGATGTTCATATCAACATGAAATTCGTATAAGCATTTGTTACATTTCTCAGCCTTCCAATTCCCGTAGCACATAGAATATCCGTAGAAGCATTAGAAGCTTACCAGTTTCTAATATTTATAGGCGGTATGCAGAAATGATAGTCAACAATTTTGAGTTTACAATCCACTGATTTTCAATGTAATTAAAATAATAATAAACTGAATAAATATCATGATAGATAATATAAATAGTGCTTTATTTTAAATGGTAGGATATAAATGTTTGTCTGTGAAGGTGGAAAAACATACACCTTTGAATAATCTACGCTGACAATACAACATGACAATATTTCTTTTTCTAATTCGTAAATGCAACACCATTCCATTTTCATCTAATTGTATTGTGATTATAAGACATGTCATACTTCTGAGCTTTTTATTGAAATCACTGGACTTTATCTATAATAATCACCAGTCGAGATTCTGTGTTTGCATAGCCATATAAGGAAAATGTTTGGATCACACCATGACACTCAGCATGTAACGATAACGATTATTGTATACTGTGGTTCTATGTTTTGTAGAACATGACAACTATCTGAGTTGCCTGGATATATGTGAAGTTTCCAGTTTTTGATGATAGATTTTATTTCACGACTGACAACAATTGCAGATACCTGCTGTTTACTTGTTATAGCTTTATCATTCATCTTACAGTATGAAATAAAGATGTTTCTTTTTATGATACAATTGACAAAAATCATGAGTTAATATTTTGATGTTTAAATGTGATGTGGCTTCCTGGTAAAGGTTAATCTAAAAATCAATAGAAACATTTGCGCATGTGCTGATGTCTTTTAATATCGATAATGTATCATGCCGTTTTGAAGTCTGTTCATAGAAAATTTAAATTCCTCCAATAATATTTATTTCTTCTTTCCCTTATGACTTGAAAAGAAAAGAAGCAAATACATCAACGACATCAAAAAGATAATAAAATAGTAAGTCAACATACGGCAGAATGTCCACGATACTGGTGACCATGATTGTATACGCGAACAAAAACTTAACTATTAAAATAGTTAGGTCCACGTGAAAAATAAAACCGTATAAAATATAAACTTGCTTTGAAACAACATATTGTAAGTACCGAACGTGACCAATTACCGAATATGACTGTTCTGCCTAGTGTGAATTCGCAGTGACATACGACATATCACGGTATTACACATCCGTCATTCATGTTTTTGACATTACGTTTGATTTGTGTGTTATGTCTATTCGTTGTGGTTGGAATACTATATTTTCTGTACATTTCACATGTCTAATTGTTCAGTATAGTCTAATTTATTTACATTTTCCTTAGATAAAGTATTGTGTTAGCTCAAATATTTATGAAGCCTTTCAAAACCGTCATAATCATGACAATAATTTGGACTACTGTTGTGGTTTTCTTACATCGTTCCATATAGATGTATAAATTTCAAGATTACCTGTGATACACTTTACGTCATTTTTACTGGCGTTGATCCATTCATGTGGCGCATAGTTTGTGGTGTCCCTAGGTGTCGTTTAGTCACGGAAGACTTCCGTTGTTAGTCTGCGGTTTACATGTTGTAATATACTATTATATTATTCACTGATGCATTTCCCTGTGCTGAGTGTTCTCGTGTTTGTTTGTACTATATTTTCTGCCAAGAAGTGTTGTCATTTAAGCGGTATTTTTTTAATATTGCCATATAACTGATATAAACGAGAGGATATGGTAGCCATATAACCAGGTTCAACTCCCCATGTTTTCTTAAAATGTCCTGCACAAAGTCAGGAATATGGCAATTGTTAACAAATATTTCGTTTCTAATATAAAAAAGAAGATGTGGTTTGATTGCCAATGAGACAACTATCCACAAGATACTAAAATGACACAGACATTAACAACTATAGGTCCCCGTACGGACTTCAACAATGAGCAAATCCCATACCGCATAGTCAGCTATAAAAGGCCCCGATAAGACAATGTAAAGCAATTCAAACGAGAAAACTAACGGCCTTATTTATATATATAAAAAAAATGAACGAAAAACAAAAATGTAACACATAAACAAACGACAACCACTGAATTACAGGCTCCTGACTTGGGACAGGCACATACATACATAATGTGGCGAGGTTAAACATGTTAGCGGGATCCCAACCCTCCCCCTAACCTGGGACAGTGGTATAACAGTACAACATAAGAACGGACTATAAAAATCACTTGAAAAAGGCTTAACTCATCAGATGGACAAACATAAGTATGCTTGCGGTTTTGTTTTGTTTTGATGGAGTTCAGTGTTTCCGTTGTTCCGTTTTTTTCCTCATAGTTTATGTGCTTCCGTAGCCCGACTTGGTGTTTTTTCCTTATTCGACTTATGACTTTTGCAGATCGATATACTACTGTTGTTTTTATTTACACGCAGAAACTTGCATAGTAATCAATGGGAGATGACTCTGATTGCCCAGTATAACTTTAAGGTTTGATGGTAGATATATTAATATTGATATCATCATGATAATGAATAGTGATCGAAATGCGTTTCATTTCGTTTACGTTACAACGAGTGATTGATAACTATTATATTCTATTTTTGTTGCTGGTCAAGACAATATCTTGCAAATAGACCTAAAGTAAGTAACGTTTATCTGGCGAATAGTTCTTATTTATAAAACAGGCAAGGGTATGATTGTGATCTTTCACTTGAACGTTTGAATAAAATTTCGGATTACCGAACAGTTTGGCTTGTAGCTTTACTGAAAATATACAGCTGTATCTTATATCATTATACACATCGGGTTTCTTTAAATTTTGTCTTTTGAATATCGGTTTCAGTCCTGTTTTCGACAGAGTTTGTTTTCCACATAAGAGTTAAATTTACAGAAAATAAACATATACATGATGACATGTCATATTATTTATATGATTATTTTCTGTAAATATATAAGTCTTATGCAGAAAAACGCGCGTTTGTCGTACAAATTATAAGCTCTGTATTTTTAATAATTTTCTTTATCAGCTGTTCGGATTTTAACATTTGTTTTAAATGTTTACTTTTACAAATATATTGGCATCAGCGTCACTGTAGATACCTTAAATGTCATAATGGTGACTGATGCAGTAGAATTGGAATTAATTTAGTTCATATTGATAAATAGGATGTAAGAATTTGCTCAAAAGATTATTGTTTAACAAGACAACCGAATGCAATTGAAGAAAGGAAAAACAAATTACAATTGTTTTCTAGTGGTGTCCACAATTCAGAATAACTTTTCTGCATATTGATACAAACACAAGTCGACAAGTGGGGCAAAGAGAGTGTAAACATATGAAAACTGCATGTTTTAACTAACAATCAATACATAAGTTGTCAATCAAAAGATTAGACGTTTGATAATTTTTTGTATTTTGTAATAAGATTTTTTGTATTATATAATAAGATTCGAGGCAATAAGGTTACCTTTATAAGAAAATCAAGAAAATAAAACCAAAACCTAAACAAACAACTGAGGGAATATCATGAACACCAACAGTAGCGAGTTTGAATTCCGAGACAGGATGCTGTGCATACATATTAGAAAATGCTTTTTTGAGATTGCATGTTTGTTACGTAAGCGCGTCATTGTTGTTGATATCTTGTGGTGTTTGTCGTCGATGGAATATTGTCACGGACGGACGGATGGATAAGTCTTTCAGTACTATTTTACAATATTGGCTAAAGAATCAACGAGTAGAATAAATAATTTTTTTAATAAACAAACAAACAAAAAAAAAACCAATTAAGAAGAAAAGAAATACATCAAATTACTATAAACATTCAAATTCCAAATAAATAGTCCAACAGCTTCAGTAGTTTGTATATCCAGATTATTTCCCTATATGTTATTTCTTTATGACGGTTATTGTATCGTGCACGACAGTTCCACTAATACGTAGATATGTAGTTTGTTGAATGATGTATGATTGTGTTCAATCTGTATGACCACTCTTTATGCCCGCGTCACACTGTCCCGATTTTTATATACGATGGACACCCGAATGCGAAAATTGTAAGTTCGTACGAAGTTGGTCCCGATCTCGTTAAAATACCAAAAAAGTGACAGAAGCAAGTACGATGAATAACGAAGTCTATACGAGGGTGCCGAAAGTATTATACGATAGCAAAAGATGGACATACGAAGGTTTACCGAAGACGGTATTTAAGCTTCATATCTCAGCCGAAGCCTACAAGATGGATCACGAAGGCTATACGATGGATTACGATGATGGCGCGATGGCCATACGATGTCTAAAAGACGTCGTGTACAGCTTACGATGCATTTAATTAAATTATATGCCGAAGGCATCACGCGTTTTAAATTGTTTGATCAATATTGAATATATATTATATTGTACATTTAATTTTTGGTTTAATCATAAGACGGAAGACCGTGGGTATTTCCAGTTACTGAATAAAAAAAATAGTTTATGTATCAAATATGCGTATTCAATTTACCATTTTCTGCATGTGTCATATACAAATATAGTGTACATATTTGTCCCCAATATTTTACATACGAGGGGATGCCACGCTCGGCATTGCCTTGTTTGAACTGAAAAATGTGTGCACTAGTCTGAATAATCACCCATAATTATGCCCATGTTTACTGATCTATCTTAAAGGTAAGGTAATGGGTTCGTTGATCCCTTTTATTCAAAAAGAGCTCTTTCCAGGAGAATATCATAATAATATAGATTAAAGGAAGGATGTGGGGAAAGCAATAAATGCGGCAAAATATGACATATAGAAAACAAAATGTTTATGGAGTAAACATTCGTGTGACAATAACTCAGACGATACATAAAAAATCAGAATAATGAAGAAAAAGTTGGTTTCCCTATATACGTGTACCTGCAGTTTTTGGTATACGAGGCGCGTTTATGATTTTCATTATGTTATTTGATATGAAAATTTTACAAAAAATAATATTTTATTTGTAAAAGTAAATCCTGAGCCTGGAATACCTTCTCTTCTTGTTCAATTTGAATTAATAGAAACAACGCTGTCGTCTTTCTTGTTCTCATAGAATCATATGATATGAGCTCCATGTTTTGTGAACGTCTTTCTTAACTGTCGTCTTAAACTCACCAGTGCATACCGCGCATGGCACTTTAAATGTATTTAAGCGCGAAAATTAACTTACATTTAGCTGGATTTATGGCCGTCGTAGTTCCATCTTGTCACCTTCGTACTTTTATTCGACGGCATCACGACGGGATCACGAGGTCTTCACGAAGTCGTGTTGCCATCGTAAGACCTTCGGGTAGCTTCGTGATTCATTCGTGTAGACATCGTAATGTCAAAACTGTCCGATGGAAACGATGGAAACACGAATGCAATACGATGTTCAAAGATGCATTCCCGGTGACATTACGATGGTGAGGATGGTGATACGAACTCAATACGAACCCTCAACATCGGACGCACCTTCGGGGATTTTTTAACATGTTAAAAAATTTAGAACCCTTCCCGAAGTTGTCCCCGAAGGCTAGAAAAAGTGGCCGATGGTTCTACGATGGTTAAAGATGGCACTACGAATAGCGCGATCTGGATACGATCAGTCCCGATTTTGAAAATTTCCATAATCGTGTTGCCATCGGCGTAAAAATCGGGACAGTGTGACGCGGGCATTAACACCGCAGCATTGTATTACTCTGGTATTTTAGATATAAACTGATAACCAGAATTTGAACTTTGAAAACATCTCCTCTATGTTACCCATCGTTTCTGCATCAAAAATTGTAATACTATTTAAGCCTCTAAATTCTATACAAAATCGATTACTCTGATCTTTTTTCTTCACAATCACAAATAGACTTGAATAAGGACTATCTGATCGCTCAATTATATCCATTTCTATCATCTTATCGACTTCCTTATTCACCGTGTCTAGCATGGCATATGGTATGGGATAAGGTTTAAATCGAACAGGATCATCAGCAGGCAACTTGATATCGTGCTGTATTACATTTCTCTTACCTGGAATATCTGTAAACACGTGTGAAAACTTATCTAGTAAACACTGTACCTTAATTGTTTCATTTGCTTTTAAAGCTTCGTTGATATGAACAGCTCGTAATTTCTCCTTAGCAACTGCAACAGGCGTTTCGATTAACTCACTTTCGTAATTGTCTACACCTCCTGTATCTTCATTTTCGAGATCAATAACTGAGACTGCAGCAACATTTATGGAGAAGACTTCATAAGTATGATTTACTTGTGTCTAATCCATTTTGCTTTAATTCAGCAAATAAAATATGTTTAAACTAAACTGTAGCAACAAAACTTACCTTGTGATCTGGTGCACTAACGCATACGTTAGTTTGCTCACGTTCAACTAAAGATTCAACATGTTGGCATGAAACATTTTAAGTTTACCTCTCATATCAATTCTGTAATCAAGATCACTTATCTTTTCTACTATAGAGAATGGTCCTTTCCACTGAATCAGCAAATTATTTGCTTTAGTAGGTAATAGCACCAATACCTTTTGACCTACCTTCATCTTTTTCGAACGTGACTTTCTGATACGTTTACGTGAAGCTTTCTCCAAATTTTGTTTAACCAATTCACAAGTCCATTCCAATCTTTCTCGTAAATTGATAACATACTCGTATGTGGACCTCACATCAGGATCAGTAATTTCTCTAGTCCACAATTCTTGTGTACGATTGACTGGCCAACCATATACCAATTCAAATGGGGAAAATAAAACACTCTCCTGAGGTACTTCTCTGTAGGCAAAAAATGCTGGTCCTAAATACTTATCCCAATCCCGCGGAAGTTCAGCTTATTGTCGTTTCAACATCGGATTCATCGTACCGTTAAACCTTTCAACGAGTCCGTTACACACAGGTTGATACGGTGTAGTAGTAAGCTGCCGAAGAGAAACAGTCTACTCACCTCAGACATTAAATTGGAAGTAAATTGTGCGCCCATTTCTGTCAACATCTCTCTTGGAAAACCTAACCTAAAAAATATATCAATCAATGCTTCCGCTACCCATTCTGTCTCGATAGATGGTAACGCTACTCCTTCTAGATACCGTGTAGCGTAATCAACAAGTGTAAGTACATAACGATTTCCCTTTATCAGTTACTGGTACTTAAGGTCCAACTATATCTACAGCTACTCTGCGAAAAGGTACATCTATGATAGGGGTTTTACCCAAAGGAGCTTTAACTTGCTTGCCTTTTGGTACAGTCCGTTGGCAAATATCACATGACCGGTAATACCTCTTGACGTCGGATTCAACTCCTGGCCATTAAAACTCTGATAATACACGATATACTGTACGTCGTGTAGCCATATGTCCAGCCATCAATGACTCGTGTGTGCTAATTTCATGACATCGCTTCTATAAACTTCAGGAACGACCAACTGACGGAATAACTTACCATTTTCTACTTTTGGTGACATAAATTCTCTATACACAAGTGTATTCTTCATCATGTAATTTACCTTTGTTCCACTGGTCTTTTCAAAGTTTCTGCCTTCAGACTTGCATCAGACTGCTGTTCATGCTCAATGTCCTCTATGCTAATTACATCCTTAATACTTCCTGGATTTTTTAATTTCGGATATGGATTATCTCTCGTCTTCGCTTGCTGTCGAGTTAATACACTTACCGACGGAGATATATCGGGATCATAAGGCTCCCTAGCACTATCTATGTTTCCTATAATAACATCATATAATGGTTGTTCCATACACCATGCTTTTACTTCACCTTGATAATAAGGACTGTATATAGTAATTATAGCTATAGGTACTTTAACACTCGATCCATCAGATAATACACATGTCTGATAATCATCTAGAAAACAATCTATACTTACAAGACTTTTCTTTATAACAACTCCATTACATCCTGTATCGCGAAGTACTGTCACAACACGATTACCTAACTTACCTTTAGCTACATGCATTTTGATTTATTTCTTTTCACACTGTTCATGTATCGTAGGACTACTTACCTGAGTAGTAATAATGCTATCAGTAAGAGTTATTACGTTACCGCAAATTGGAGTTCCCTTTCCCCGTGAACCACTATTATGTACATTACCAACCTTGTTTTTTAATAATGGACAGTTAGGTATCAAGTGATCTGATTTGTTGCACTTAAAGCACTTTCCTTAAATCTGTTTCCACCATTACCTCCAGTATACATATTTCTATCTCTGTCACTTTGTTTTGGCGGTTCTTGATTCCGTGCATTGTTGGGTTTTTGAGACAGCTGTGACTTACCGTTTTGAGTCTGATTTGTAAGTGATACTATATTTACTCGCCTTGCCTCCCTTAATTGATCAGCATACCGAGTCATTTTATCTATGGACTTCGGTACTCTCTCTTTCAGAAACAACATTACCTCGTTATTACAAATGTGTAAAAACTGATTTCTTAACATAAGATCATAAAGTCCATCAAACGTCTTTAAAACATTAGACATATTAATCCATCTACATAATTTCTACCCAAAAGAACAGAAAACTGTTGAAACGTTTCACCAAACTCTGGACGACAAGATCTAAACTTCTGCTTAAACCATCTTCAGTCATGTTATTCCTCTTCAACAAACATGTCTTATGAGCATCATAATATAAAGCGAACATTTAATGCATTACATTTAAGAAGTGCACTCAAATGAGGGGCCCATATTGATTTGTCCCATTTTTGCGATATAGCATACCTTTCATAACGACGCAAATATGCATCCATATCATCAGTACCTTCCTCAAAAAGAGGTAGTTTAGGTACCTTTGAGGGGTTAACATTACCTCGTTCTTCCCTGTGTTTTTCATTTTCAAATAAACGAGTACTATCTAGCCTTTTAAGTTCCAACTCATGTTCTAGTCGTACCTTTTCAACTTCTCATTCTTCCTTCTCTCTTCCTCTTTCAATACGTCTATCATCGCGTTGTTTCGCCTGTTGTGACTCAATGAACCTAATTAAATGTTCATTGGCTAACCCCAACGACTCACCATACTCTCGTAACTCTTTTAGACTCTCCATGATTGATTCCTGCTAATATGACGTGCCATGTAATAACTAGACCAAGGACAATGCTCAATACATCATATATCTATATCTCGTAACACTACGCTTTAGCATCACAGTTGACCATAGCCTAGTCCACAAGTGTCAATCGCAACACAAAATAAGCAATAGCCTTAGTCTAAATTTACTCTAAATAACAATACCTACATTAAATCTACTGTTTTTACCTGCAGCGTGCAACAACACCGATATAATGTAGTGTAGAAAGTTTACAAATTCTGAGGTTCAAAACTATCAGGATTCTGCGGAAACGCACACAACACTGACACAGCTAACATGACATTTGTAACAGCGATTACAGTAGCGCATACAACATTATCACAGCTTACTTGACATTAGTAGCAGCTGTTACAGTAATACATACAGCACTAAAACAGCTTACTTACATGTCATGCATACACCATTGACACATTTTAATTGACAATTGAAACAGCGATTTTAGTAGCACATATAACACTGACATATTTTATTTGACATTTGTAACACCGGTTACAGTAACGCGTACAACACTGACACATCTAACTTGACATTTAGTGAGCATACCAGTCTCTCAATCAGCCAATCAATCACGGACATCATTCTGCAGCTGGGTATTGGTAGTTTTAGATATGTCTTTCTTTGTCAGTTTTCCTATGCAATTAAGAGTGTTGTTGTTAACTATTAACTGAGCCACACGAAACATTTTCTCTATAAGGAAAATATCAAGTGAGTACAAGGTTGATATTGATCCAGAGATGAAAAACAAAAAACAATTTATACATACATTTCCTAGTATTTACAATAGTGTATTCAGAATAGGTGTAATTACTGTAAATTAAATAAAAAAGATATTTATGTGTACAAATAGTATTGCAAATTATTCATTAATGTTTTAATATAAGAACTTATTAATGTGATTGCTTTATCTTTTTCTCTCTATAGGAATGTTGGTTGAACGCTATTTCAAGGCGAACAACATTTTTGTGAAATCAAAATGGCCGAATTATCGAAGAGATTTAGATACCCAGAGACGACTAAATTAAAAAAAAAACCAAGTCACTCAGTTCCTAACAAATATATATCCATCAAATATTGCACGCAACACAGGGACATTGACAACGTGTCTATCCTCATTTCCCGATAAATATGTTCCTGTTCTAGCAGACAAAGCTTCAAATAATGTTGTCTTTGAGTGTTAATCATTTTACTACGATAGACTTGTAAAAGAATAAGGAATAAACGAGCACTCAGGTAATCCCACATGCAAAATATATTATTATTTTACTAGGATTATATATTGGCGAATAAGAAGTCACTGATGGTTTCAATGAACATGACATTGAACAAAAAAATGAGGAAGTACCTAGTTTGTATTGAATACCCAAGGTATACCCTTGGAGAAGACGTTACTAAGTTGTAAAACTTGTGTCTGACCCTTTTGTCATTTTGAACAATAAAATATGTTTAAACTAAACTACCCAAGGTTTACACAATTCTGTACAAACAACGGTATATTGCCGGCTCCCCTGTTTGGTTTACAAAGGAATTTTCCATTAGATTGACAAAAATGTAGTTCGCAGCGAAAGAGTGTTTTCTATATACTGTGAAACTTCACTTGCGTAGTGGTATTAACACTATGTGGATTCTTAAAAACTCTAAAGAACTTCTGAGTATTTCTAAATCTTGATCTTTCACTGACATTACTTTAATCATGTTTTTTTACTTTTCGACCCTATATACTACCATTTATCATGTGAAATTAAATAAATCGTTTATTAAATAATCCAAAATGCTTTTCTATATAAAGATAGTAGCATACATTTGTACGCTTTAGATTTATTACTTTAAGATACAAAACGGCATATTTTGTTAATAGTGATCAAAAAAGTAAAACATGCTAAGTTAGTCTTAGATGCATGGTTTATTCTATTAGTTGTTAGTGGCTTTGAACTAGCTGACAATAACTACGAGTACTCTCAGATCATTATTTAGGGTCTTGTTGTTAGGATATACAAGTACCCGGCCACGTCAACTCTGTGTTTGATAGATTTATTTCTATTTGTATCCACCTGATGAAATAAACCTTTTAAATCTGATAGTTTGTTCTTATGTCGTACTGTTTCACCACTTTCGTGCCAGATAAGGGGGTAGGTTGAGATTTCGCTTACATGTCTAACCCCGCCACTTTCTGTTTGTATGTGCCCGTCCAAGTCAGGATCATGTATTTGAGTGGTTGTCGTTTGTTGTTGCTTAACATATTTATTTTGCGTTAATATATTGTACATAAATTATGCCGTTAGTCTTCTCGTTTGAATTGTTTTAAATTTGTCATGTCGGGACCTTTTATAGCTGACTATGCAGTATTGGCTTTGCTCATTATTTAAGTCCATACATTGACCTATAATTGTTAATTTTTGTGTCATTTGGTTTCTTGTAGAGAATTGTCTCATTGGTAATAATACCACTTCTTATATATACAAAGAAACAAGTGATCATTATGCTTGAGTTGGTTTTTTTTATTGTCAACATATTTGTTGATTTTTTTAAGTAGACTTTGTCAAGAAATTGTCGGCATTTCTATGTGATCGAACTGTGCGCCTATCGATGTTGACCTCTTCATATGATTTGGAGTTCTTTCAGATATTTGTTAAAACAAGAAGGTCAAAGAAGCAAGATCATTTAATTTCACATTCAAATATATTGATGATGTTCTTTCCTTGAACAATTCAAATTTGTCTAATTGGGTTCCATTAATATATCCTCCAGAACTAGAAATTATTTAACTACATACACGGCTTTGTTCGCCTAATGTTAGACTTATACTTTGAATTTAACATAAGCAGACATCTCAGTACCATAACCTGTGACAAACGAGACGATTTTAGTTTTGCAATTATTAATTCCCCCCACCTCAGTACCAATATAGCAGCTTTACTTGCATAAGGAATATACGTTTCCCAACGCATTCGGTATTCATCTTCACAAATAACATGAAACAATTCTTTGTTTTCACATTAAAAATGTGGAGGGTTTGTGAGTACTGAATCCTTATAAAGCCATTTTAACCTTTAAGTTAGTACTTTCATTTTGTTATTTATCTTTTTCTTAACACTCTAATTGATTCTTTATTACACATATTGCTGTTGAACAATTAAACTTAGTGTACAGCATTCCATCAAGTATCCCTGTTAAATTACTACTGAATAAAATTAACTCATAACAAAAACAACATTGGTTTAAATATTTAAATACATTAATGATTCACGTTGGTCTTAATACATAGATCCAAGGTATTGACGTTGTTTTTTTTTTATCTTAACTATGTGTTATTGTGTTCTTTTATTTCTCTTTGTAAATAATTTACGTATACTGTTTGCTCCTATTTGTATATCCTTTACACGTTGCACACCCCGTTATTTGGTTGTTATGGTCATATTTTTTTATTTAATTCTTGTGTTTCTTTTTTCGTTATTGCTTGGTCTATATGCCTTATTGTTTTTCTATCTTGAAAAAATTGTTTGTTTTTTATATTGATTATAAATATAACACATGTTGACTGCTCTATGCCATTTTGTTTGTACATTTTTACTATTTTACCTATTATGTCTGTTTGTTTTTCTCATACATTATTGTTAATATAATGTAATTTTATGCGACTGCCATACAAGTGAGAGGTTTTGTTAGCTTTAATACCAGGTTTAGTCCTGTATTGTATACTTAAGAATATGCCTCTACCAAGTCAGGATAATGACAGTTTTTTGACATTCGTTTGATATGCTTGAAGCTTTTGATTTTGCTAATTGTTTAGGGACCCTTAATGAAATTTCCATGGAGTTCCGTACTTTTGTTGTTTTATCTTTTACATAGGCTACTCAATATATTTGGTCTATCCATTGTCTATATCACTCTGCTCAGCTTTTAGTAGAATTGCATATCACGGCTTTTTGACGTTAAATACTTTGACCCGGCCTTAATAACTTTGATCCGGACATATCAGCGACGTCATAATGTTTTAACCGACGTTGATAATTTGACCTGAACTTATCAAGTCATCTTCCGGTTCCTGGTAAAACCAAGAAAATACTTCCAAAAGACGCAAATACAGCCCGATAAATCGATTATCAGATTATCTGCATATTGATATTGTAAAATATCAGCTGCGAGTCACAATATGAAGCTTTTTGTAGAATGAGCGCAGCGAACTAGATCCAAAAGCATTCATATTGTGTCGAAGTACTTATCTGTCAAATGTAAATAAAGACACAAAAAGGACCAATAACATTCAAGTATTATCAGAACAATAAAGTAATATTATGTCTTCTGCGTTTTTAATTGTTTATCGGTTAAATCATGTAATGTTAAACTTTGATCTCATTGTAATTGTTAAAATATGTATATTACGGGGATGGTTGGTCGCCACATACATATGTAACAGTTCCACATCCGTATATACAATGTACTAACTCAGGAGCCGATAAATCCCTGGTTCGTAAATTTTTTTTTGTAATATTTTATTTGTTTGTACCAGGGATGGGCACGACTACTGACAAATGTAATCGATTAATAATCGATGATATGAAGGATTTTTGTGCAATCGATTAATAATCGATTACACTTATATTTGTATGCAATCGATTACAGTTGATTACTTTATCAATAGTAATTACATTTCTTTTCGATTACTGTCAACTACACGCTATAAAATTATGAAGAAATGTTTAAGGTGGTACACTTTCACTAAAATTAATTTGGCGTTTAATTTTTATAAAATTTTGACAAAGTATTTACTTTGATCCTTTCACAAAAATATAAAAAAAAATCAAAAATTTGAACCATAAAATTGAGAATGGAAATGGGGAATGTGTCAAAGAGACAACAACCCGACCAAATAAAAAACAACAGCAGAGGGTCACCAACAGGTCTTCAATGTAGCGAGAAATTCCCGCACCCGGAGGCGTCCTTCAGCTGGCCCCTAAACAAATATATACTAGTCCAGTGATAATGAACGCCATACTAATTTCCAAATTGTACACAAGAAACTAAAATTAAAATAATACAACGTTTTGTCAGAAAAATTACTTTGGTTATATAGCAGTGTGACAAACACCAACATTGAGAAGCTTAATATTTCCTTTACAATACATCGTAATTAAAACGTTTAGCTGACTTTACAGAGTTATCTTCCTGTAGTGTTAGGTACCACCTTAATACAACTATGCTGCTCAACTGATTTAGAGTGGAAATTTAGAACAGTTTTAAAGCATTGTTTCAAAATGTAATTTTTTACAGTTGTTTTCTAGATGGAAGCTCTAACAGAGGGTATAAAATATTTAAACATTCTTAGTGAGTGATTATAAACATGAGAACATGCATATGCTTGAAAGAACATCGAGCATTGCATCAATTGCTTCTTTATATTGCAGGTCGTTTTCTCAATAGTTTGCAAAGTTTTGCTGTCATACTGACTTACTAGGCTTTTCTACCTCAGGCTTAGCTGTATTTGGCAAAACTTTTAGGACTTTTGGTCCACAATGCTCTTCAACTTCGTACTTTAATTTGCCTTTTTAACTTTTTTGGATTCGAGCGTCACTGATGAGTCTTTTGTAGACGAAACGCGCGTCTGGCCTATATACAAAATTTAGTCCTGGTATCTATGATGAGTTTATTTAAGTTTAATATCAACTTATTTTTATCGTATATATTTAAAGAAAATTCTTTGCATTGTGAGAGGTTTCCTCTGAAAATAATAATTATCAAAAAAAAAAAAAAAAAAAAAAAAATAGTTGATATAATTTTAAAAGATAGAAGTTTATAATTTATAATTACATGAATGAATTTATCCTTTGTTTGGATAATCCCACTGATAACACCTTATAAAACCTTAGGGCATATATAACGTAATAAATCTCTCACTTATAATTAATTAGACATAATAGAAATCAAAACAAAGTCTGTGTCTTATTGATAAGAAGTATTTGATCATCTGATTAGTGATAACAAGAAGTTTGTTAAGATATTAAATCATAAACAATATCCATTTTAGAGGCAAAATTTGAATACATCATGTATCTTTTACTGAACAAAATTTTTATTATCAAAATGATATTGTATTCTTCCCTTATTTAGATGTCGCACCATTATGACGAATCAATGGTCATCCATTCTAAGATAAATTGTAACTCTTATTAAAAAAAACAAGCTTTAAGGAATTGTATTACAATTATGCTTATTACCTCAATGTAGTACATAACTTAACTTAGGACTTCAAGAATTTTTCAATTTTGAATCTATTTTCGTGTTTTAAGCATTTTTGTGTATTGTATAAAATGTCTAGAAGTATTGACAAACATTGGAAGTAATTTATTTCAAAAGTTGAAAATATAGTAAAATCTGTAGGAGAATTGTTAATCTTAATGGAGATCTAAATAAGGTATTTGATAAACTCTCAAGTAATATTACATTATACTTTAGCAGTACTATAAACTGATGAATACATGCAGTTGTCTATTTTCATTGAAACTATAGGTTTTATTTTGTCAAACTATTTTACCAAAGTAATCGAAATGTAGTCGAAAGTAATCGATGATTACATCATAATTTTTGCTGTAATCGATTAAATTACGATTACATGTAATAGAAAATATGGTCGATTACAGATTACTGTCGATTACTTGAAAAAATGTAATCAATAACAATCGATTACGATTACAGATTACGATTACCAATCCCTGGTTGTACATAAATAAGGCCGTTAGCTTTCGCGTTTGAGTTGTTTAACATTTTTTACTAATGTAAATGAAAGTAATTTAGAGTGTACAGATGCATATAAATAAGTAAGCGGATACCCACCATCAACCATTTGATTTGTAAATTATGTATAAAAAGGAGATGTGGTATGGTTGCCAATGAGACAACTCATCAAAAGAGATCAATTGGCACAAACATTAAAAGCTATAGGTCACCGTATAGCATAGTCACCGCAATTAAAATATGAAACAATCCCAAAAAGAAAATAAACGGCCTAATTAATGTACAAAACAATGAACGAAGAACAAATACGTAACACAGCAGCCAAAGACAATTTAAAAAAAAATTAAAGAGCTCCACTCTTTTCAGAATATTTTGATGTGATCTAATTAATTAATGTTGGCATTATCAATATCCTTAAGAATCTAAATAATCATATGTACAAATCTTTATCAGTGTCATACCTTGATCTTTTTCTCAATATTGACACAGATGGACGACTTTACACTAAAATCTATGAGAAACAGGACGATGATTCATTTTCCATTTCTCAGCAGTATACTATTGTTGCCTTTATTTATAAATAATACCATGAATTACACGGTTAAAGGTGCAATAGCTAACTATGTGCAAAACTATTAATATTTTTTTTAACGATATTAACAGTGGAGTATAGAAATAATACATTGAAATGAGCCCAGAAATTGACAATAGATTCTTTTGAACTTTTTAACAATTTGGATAAACGTTTTATTAGGTTTATCAAATCTGGGAATTTGGGTCAAATCAGTGTGCATGAACTTGATAGCTAATGCCACTTAAAAGTTTACATATGCAGTAAGCAATTCAAAAGTAATTGGTTGACTGAAGATGAACCAGATACAGATGAATTTCCTTTTAAACTGTTAAGGAGTTCAATTTGTAAGTTCAACTTTTCTATTTCTTTGTCTTGTTTTATAAGTTCTTTCTTGTACACTTTATGCTGTATTTCATAGATGTCATCTACCATTTTCTTTCTTTTCATTGGTTTGCTGTTTAATTTACTGCTACAACAAGACAAGAAATAGAATTAAGATTAACTTCTTCTGTCACTATAACTAAATTATTCTTTCTTTATTTTCTTTATGCTCTAATATCGAGTTGCATTGTCCATTTTCTCATTCTTAATATTTGTTGTACTTTATTATTGTTAAGGAAAAATGATAATTTCATGTGTGTTGCTTACAGGGAATGCTGTAATATTTAATTATAACGATTCGACTATGAATTAAAGGGAAATAATCGTAAAATTGCGTTAAATCTTTTAAAATGTTTGTTTCATATTTAATGTAAACAAGATTTCTACGTTATAGTGAAATATTTGCAGTGCGTTGCAACTGAAGAGTAAAAATGTGGAATTGTATAAAAAAGATCACTGATAGCATGATAAAGTGTACATTTCGGATGTGTATTAGTTCTAATTAGTACAATGTCACCTACATGACGGGTACCACGTTCTGAGCATGATGTTCCGACGCTTCATGAACACCGGAGCTGAACTACAGTAATGTTTAGGGTACGTACACATGTTTTGATATTCTATAGTGTTTTCGTTGAAATGATTTGTTTTTTACCTTTTGTCATTTTCATTTTTTTGCCATTATCTTGTCTGGTGTTATTGAACTTTTGATTTTCGATTGCCTCTTTAGTGTCTCTTCTCTCTTGATTATATAACAGTCTATTTTATATCAAACAATATGCTTGTGTGTGTGTGAACTGATCTTTTGAAAAGGATTGTTACTGTAATTTCTGTCATCCCAGTGGATGTAACATTTCATATTATAAAGTAATTATTAAATATATGTTTATAAAAAATATGTTTATGTTTTAAATCATCAATGAACCGTCCTGTACCTTGAGTTGTTGTTACTAGATGGTCCCGGTGTTACAGGTGTCTTTAATACAGAGTCTTCAGCTGTAAGGAAAAGTCATTGACTGTTAGCGAAATTGTTATTGTTTGTTTGCAATAGCTGAAATCTAAAGTCTCTAAAATATTTTATGAATAAGAACCATACTTCTATGTGATATGAATGGTAAATTATAGGATTTATTGAAACACTGTATATTCTTCTCGATACTTATATTTTAAGGTATTGAACTAGGTCATGTTTTTCTTTGACTTGCTGGATTCTTTTGACTAAATAAATACATTCGAAATTAACTGTTTGACATCTTTGTCGATGACAAGTGACTTTTATACCAGTTATTTTAGTATTTGAACTAGCTTTATCTTTGTATTGATCTGCAGAGTAAGGTTCTTTTCAACTGCTTTCTGTTTTGTTCCTTATTTTGTCCTTAAATTTTAAAATAAGAAGACGTGGTATGGGTGCCAATGAGACAACCATCTTTTTCTCGTTTGAATTGTTTTGAATATGTTATATCAGGGCATTTTACAGCTTGCTATGCGGTATCGTTGTTGCTCAAAGTTGAAGACCGTGTGGTGACCAATAAAATCCAATTCTCTCATTCTATAGACAACATTGTGGTAAAGTCAAATGTCCACTTGACCGAAAAAGCGTTCGAATTATAATATAAAAAAACAACATGAGATATGATTGACAATGAGAAAAAACATTAACAGCTAAAGGTCACCGTACGGCCTTTAATATTACAAAAATATAAAAAAAGAGGATGTGGTATGATCACCAAGACAACTCTCTACAAGAGACCAAAAGAAACAGAAATTAACAACTATAGGTCACCGTACGGCTATCAACCCTCACAAAGCCCATACCGCATAATCAGATATAAACGGACACAAAATATAATCCTGATAAAAATAATACATCACATTTATGGAATTTCGAATACTAAAAAAATGATTTCATAAAAAAATGCAGATATAGGACGTTTAGTAATATTGTTCCTCATCTGAGATATCTATAGTGATGTTGATATAAACATTTCAAATGCGACAACCATGTGAACAACATGCTCTGGACTTAGGACGGTTGCATACATGCATGTTAATGCGATAACTGCATGTTGTATATTAGAACTGCATGCGCTATAATACAAGACCAGGTTTTATTTACGACAATTTACTCTTTTTTGGAATTTAAAATTCTTTAAATATGTTTTAAAAATATTAAAGTTCTTAAAACGTCAGAAGATGGAAAAGAATGTCAATGTTAAAGTTAAATGATGTTGACTATAAACTTGCTTTATATGCTGTCTACAATTCTGTTTATTTGACATACTATATCTGAAACAGAGGCCAATCTAACAATGTATACCTCCAGGCTTGGTCATCACTTGTTCAAGGTCAGATATTGGTCCTTCTCCCAACATGGAGTAGGCCAGTACACAAAGGCTGTATATCTTGTTGGCCTTTAATTCCGTGATTGTAGTCTGACGTTTATTGGCTTGAGGTAAAGGTATATCAAGAGTGGTCCATAGAGTTACTGGTATGTCTGGTTCAAGTGTATAAAATATCTTGTAACCCTGCAAATAAATGGTTCAAAATTAGTTTCTTTATTCAATAACAGACTTTAAACCGGAAAAAAGCTGACAAAATCTTTGGACTCTTATTTAATTCAGTAATGAAGATAGTTGATATAGTATTCAACATTTTAAAGAACATTTTACTATTAACAAAAACCACAACAAACCTATTTCTCGTATCAAACATAAACTAAAAGAACTAGCCAAGGAATTTGCTTTTGTCCCGGCCGATAAAGCTGCTAATAATATTATTATTGTTTGACGTATATTTTACATTGAGGTTCTGAAAAAAGAAATTACCAATTCCCCAACATTCCTACTGACTCCATTTTCAGAAAACGACATCTGTAACAAACATAAACTTTTAGCTACCGCTTTACAAGTAAAACCAAATATAATGAAAGTCCCAACTATGTATTGGCGTCCGAAGCTACAGAAAACACCGTACAAATATAGATTTATTTTGTCTTCAAGCCATTGTTCCACTACTAAATTGTCTATTCTACTTACCAGCACACTTGGTACAATCAAAAACCTGATAATAAATTGTTCAAATAAGGCCTTCGAAAATAGTGGAAAAAATTACTTTTGGAGTGTCAAGAACTCGGAAGTATTTGATAAACTGCATGCTTATATTTGTGACTGTATCTGTTCAAAGTTTTGATCTTTCTACCCTGTATACCACATTGCCTCACATTCTCACTAAGAAAAAATTCACACACCTAATTTGGGCATTTAAAAAGTCAGAATGTGAATATATATGTTCAAACTCTTTTTCAAATTCGCTCGTGTATGTAACAATGTTTTAGATTTTAACGAGAGAAATTTATGTATTACTGAAAAATCATTAAACTAGGGTTTTTGATATCACAAACTAGTCAAAACATTTACTAAATTTTATCATCGGTATAAGGACATCATTCGTAAATATAGCTCAACATGCAGACTTCTTAACCGTTCTGGTATTTCACATCCAATTTTTTATGGAAATATTCTTTATAAAGCACAAAGGTGTCAGTATTCACCTCAAAAAATAACACAACCTGTGAATAGACTTATTAAGAAGAGATATAGTTACGATACTGGCGTCAGGTAATTAAAGATTGCATATTTTGGCGTTAACATTGATTCACTTATAGGGTCTTTGCATCGGAACTAAACACATTTATTCAAATACCAGTTGTTGGCATGACACGGGTTATGTTTGTCTCATATATGTTATGATGGTATGATACTAAACCCCTAACTGGAAGGATTGTGCCTGATGTTCATATGATGAAATCATAATCTTTCAGTCAGTTTAATTGAAGTCTGGAGCTGGTATGTCAGTTAACTGCTAGTAGTCTGTTGTTATTTATGTATTATTGTCAAATTGTTTATTTTCTTTGGTTACATCTTCTGACATGAGACTTGGACTTCTCTTGAACTGAATTTTAATGTTCGTATTGTTATGCGTTTACTTTTCTACATTGGCTAGATGTATAGGGGGAGGGTTGAGATTTCACAAACATGTTTAACCCCGCCGCATTTTTGCGCCTGTCCCAAGTCAGGAGCCTGTGGCCTTTGTTAGTCTTGCATTATTATAATTTTAGTTTCTTGTGTACAATTTGGAAATAAGTATAGCGTTCATTATCACTGTACTAGTATATGTTTGTTTAGGGGCCAGCTGAAGGAAGCCTCCGGGTGCGGGAATTAACAACTGTTTCTGTTAAATATATTCACAGCTCTTTCAGATCTAGGGTGAACTGGAGCTCTAATTCAGATGTCTGTTGTGTAATAAAATATAAAAGGTATGGTTCTAATGTATAAAATATCTTGTAACCTTGCAAATAAATTGTTCAAAATATGTTTCTGTTGACTTTAGTGGTGTTGCTGGCAGACTCTTAACAGCTGTGTCTGTCAAATATATTCACAGCTCTATCTGACTTAGGTCAAATTTGGAGCTGGTGGTGTTGGTGGCACACTCTTACAAACTGTTTCTGTTAGATATTTTCTCAGCTCTATCAGATCTAGGGTGAATCGGAGCTTTAATTCAGATGTCTGTTGTGTAAAAACATTGAGAATGGAAATGGAGAATGTGTCAAAGAGACAACATCCCGACCAAAGAGCAAAAAATAACAGACGGCCACCAATGGGACTACACACAGCAAAACAATCCCGCCCTCAGAAGCGTTCACCAGGTGGCCCTTAAACAAAAATGAATACTAGTTCAGTGATAAAGAATAATGCATATTGACCACTCTGTTTGGTTATCTGTGTCATTGCGTCGATGTCTCATTGCTGTATTTTCAACTTGTCCTTGTATGAATATGTACAAAACTGTCTCATATCTTCATATGCTATAGATGTTTTCTGTTGTTTAAATGTTTAATAAAAAATAACAACAAAACTACCATGTTAAAGTTGATCGCTTAATTAGTATACAATTTTCATGTTTAATGATAAGCATTGATTTCCATTACTTATATATCAGTTTCCTTTTTATTCTATGATTTTTCATCTTTTGTAAAGACTCGTTTTTTATTGGTCCTTGTTTTTTTGAGAGATTTTATTGTAAATCATCAAATGAACAAGAGACAGTGAGGCTGCAAAACAAGACGCAAAACATAAGAAAAAACAGTTATCTGCTTCGTTTTTTCTTAGTCTTTTTTTCATATCTGTTTACTTTTTAATCATTTTTTTATGATGCATTTGGTTTAGGAAAAATTAAAACAGTTTATTATATTACTACAATCCCGAGGGTATCACTAGCCAAGAAGCAATCGCGTTGGAACTGGCATGTAAAATACGAATGTTGTGTTATGAATAAAGGCAACAGTAGTATATAAATAAACTCATCATAGATACATATCTCTGTTCGAAATTTATCAATCGATTGAGGAAAAAACAAACCCGGGTTACAAACTAAAAGAGAGAAACACATTAAATATAAGAGGAGAACAACGACTCAACAGAAACACATCACTAAAATGAAACACACACAAAAACGAACTATAACATAACAATGGCCATTTTCCTGACTTGGTACAGGACATGTTAAGAAAAAAATGATGGGTTAAACCTGGTTTTGTGACTAGCCAAACCTCTTGCTTTTATGGAAATGTTAAATATTACATTAAAATGACAACATTACATGACAGGACTACAATACAAAAAAATGGGAGAACAAACAGGAAACAGAGAAACACACAAATAATATCTATCAAAAAGTACTAGGCTTATAATTCAATACGCCAGACACGCGTTTTGTCTACATACGATTCATCAGTGACGCTCAGATAAATAAGTGTGAAAGCCAAATCAAGTACAAAGTTAAAGAACATTGAGGACCAAAAGTTCAAAAAAGTTGTGCCAAATACGGCTAAGGTTATCTGCCTTGGATAATATAATTCTTAGTATTTAGAATAATTGATACTTTTGCAAATAGTAAATTTATAAAAATGACTATATGATAGATATACATGTTAACACTAAAGTGGTGACTAACTACAGAATAAAAACGAATACGTAAAACAACCTAAATCAGCACATAAAAAGGCACAGGCGAACAACGTATTATATGTTAGCCGAAGAGATCAACGCACAAACGTGACGTCACATTTAAGTTTCTAATTTTTTCAAAAAAATAGGATAGATTTCAAGATTAGGTTTGTAATACTGATATATCGATATAGGAAGATGTGGTATGAGTGCCTATAAGACAACTCTCCATCCAAGTAACAATTTATAAAAGTAAACCATTATAGGTCAAGGTAAGGCCTTAAACACGAAGCCTTGGCTCACACCGAACAGCAAGCTATAAATGGCCCTAAAAATTACTAGTGTAAAAACAAAAACAGAAACACGTATGAACTACATACGACAACTACTGTACATCAGAATCCTGACTTAGGACAGGTGCAAACATTTGCAGCGCGATTAAACGATTAAAAGTTTTAATGATACCAAACCTTCTCCCTTTCTGAAACAAAAGTATAACATCACAACATAACATTGGAAGGCTTACCTCAACTAAAAAACGCAAATTAACACACAGGGAAAGAATAAATTTGATCTGCGATACCTGAATGCTAATACATAGTTAATAACAAATTATAAGGAATAAATAATTAAGGTCAAAAGTAAAATGGTAAAAACACGTTTAAACAAAATCATAGTATGATACCACTGTGAAATATTAAACAATTTTTGAAAAACCATCACTTTTGAAATCTGCGTCATATCATACACAGGTAAATGAAAATAATGTTTACTTCTTCGTCTGTGTGTATAAAATCTTCTGTTTAGGAATACCAAGAAATTTCTTTAATATCAATAAAACTAATCTAACACTTGATACATATAACTATACAATTAGTGCTAGCTAAAAACTGTATTTATAACAATGAAAATTACAATACTTATTAATATAAAATAAAATTAATTGTATTATCAAGCCATGTCGGTATATCTTCGAAATCAAACTGTAAACCAAGAAAAAAAATCGTATAAATTTAGTTAACCCAAACTAAAGTCTTATAAATGAAATGGGTAATTAATAGAACAGAAAAAAAGGAGATTTACAACTACAAACGATAAGACATTAGATAAATCCAATGAGAATACCAAATATATCATTAAAACTAAATACATAAATTTTGGATAAAAAAATACCGTGACACGTCTTATATCAATGCGAATTCACACTCAGCAAAACAGTAACAAAAGGGGAATTAGTCACGTGCGGTACTTAAAAGATCAGACGACGTAATGGCAAACCACAATCGAATACGTGGTAAAAATGACCTTAGTTAGTTTGGACAAAGACACATCGTATGAATCAACCAATTCGTGATGGTGTCCATAACATTTACGGAGTGTCATTTTTTATCTGCCCTCCTCCTCATAACTTTGTTGGAGCGGTTTCGGTGTTAGGAGCACACTCCTGTATAAGAAGTCCGTATAGTGTGAACATGCACGAGCATAACGTATCAACTGAGATATGTTAACACCATACGAAGAGGCAGACAAGATGTTACTGCCGACAAAAAAAGGGAAATTGATAATTGGGAAGTTGAAATCGTCCAGTTTATCATAGATTTTCGTATGAAAAGAATTTGCTGTTATAAAATTTTGAAAATTATTTTAAATTAAAAAATATATCTCCCTCATGCAAAGCTTTAATTACTTGGCCGACTTTGGCTATACTTGTTTGGCGTTTTTGTTTATAGCTCTTCATTGTTTTAAAAAATCAGTTTTTCAATTATTTTGGCCACAAACATCAATGAAGAGACAAATATTGTCGAAATACTCATCTAGTGCTGAAAAAATGATACCATTAATGTGATTATTTGTAGTTATTTTTGTTTTAAACTGCTGCCTTTATGTAAAGTTTCAATATGTTTCTTTCATGTTTACTACAAATTAATCTATGAAGATAATCGTAAAACATGATCACGACTATATCAAACCTTGATGATGCCATTTGGTCTAGCTGGTTTATTCCACTTGACCAGTACTGTACTGGGACTTAGGGATATAGCTCGCACATCCTTTGGTGGTGTTCCAGGTGCTGAAATGATACATTATTTAGATTTAAAAGACCAGGCGTTACAAATTAAAACCAAAATCTTAGTCATAAGACACCTTGATTGATCTGATGTCTACCTGCCCTTTCTCTGACTTGCTAAGGGTTATTGAACTTATTCTGAATTATACTCTATGCCAACAAAACTTCTAGCTTAACCTATAACCTATAAAAGAGGGACGAAAGATACCAAAGGGACAGTCAAACTCATAAATCTAAAACAAACTGACAACGCCATGGCTAAAAATGAAAAAAGACAAACAGAAAAACAATAGTACACATGATACAACATAGAAAACTAAAGAATAAACAACACGAACCCCACCAAAAACTAGGGGTGATCTCAGGTGCTCCGGAAGGGTAAGCCTACTACCTTAAAAAAGTCTGTTTGACATCACACAATTCAAATTTAAATTAACAATGTTCCAGAAAGTGATTTAGAGGCTTATTACTTGCAGATTCAATTCAACACAACAGTTACGTTATTGCTGGGCTATTAAATTAAGCGTTTATTTGTGTTCCCCCCAAAAAATTGAAACAACATTTGTTTGCAATGGCCAGTTTGATTGTATGATGGCATATCTTTTAAAAAGCAAAAAAATCATTGGTTATATATATATAGCCTTCCAGAATGCTATGCATTATCACAAATGATTTGTTTATCCACTACAAACTGCTCAGAGTCTGAATTGACCAGTTTTTGTTCTCGACCAGTAAAATCGAGCACACATTTTACTTGACTAGTCTCGACATTGTCTCGATTGTACTTAACTGTACTTAAGTGTACTCGACTAGGTCTCGACTTTTCTTAATTAGTCTGATTCAGTACTTGATGATCTTTGTGTAGTCTGAAATAGTCTTGACCAAGGCTCGACCTGTCTTGATTAGTCTCGACCTGTCTTGACTAGTCTCGACCTGTCTCGACTAGTCTTGACCTTCAAATTTAGTTTTGACTGGTGTAAATCAGCCCATCTAACTAAATTAAATATTGATTTTACAAAATGCACGCTTATTAGGTAGTTTGATTTATTGCTGTGAAATGAAAGAATTTAATTTTACAATATGTCAAAATAAAAATTATTATATAAAAATTCAGATAGGCATCTTTAATTATTTTTATAACTTTTTCAAATCAACTTGGATTTTCATCAAACTATGCAGCTATCTTACATATATATCAAGCTTACTGAATCCCCTTTCATTTGGTTTTTTGTTGTATTGCTGTAAAATTTAAGAATTAAATTAATATTGGTAAAAAAAAGCTAGGATTTGCAATTTGGACAAAATAGAGATAGTACACTTTAATTTTTTTTATAACTTTTTCAAATCATCTTGGATTTTCATCAAATTATTCAGCTATCTTAGATATATATCAAGCTTACTGAATTTCATGTCATTTAGTTTTTTGTTGTATTGCTGTAAAATTTAAGAATTAAAGTAATCTTGGTGAAAAAAAGCTAGGATTTGCAATTCAGACAAAATAGAGATAGTACACTTTAATTTTCTTAATAACTTTTTTTAAATCAACTTGGATTTTCATCAAACTATGCAGCTATGTTAGATATATATTAAGCTTACTGAATCCCAGGTTATTTTGTTTCTTGTTGTATTGCTGTAAAATTTAAGAATTAAAGTAATCTTGGTAAAAAAAAAAGCTAGGATTTGCAATTCGGACAAAATAGAGATAGTACACTTTAATTTTTTTTTATAACTTTTTAAATTCAACTTGGATTTTCATCAAACTATGGAGCTATCTTAGATATATTAAGTTTACTGAATCCCAGGTTATTTTGTTTCTTGTTGTATTGCTGTAAAATTTAAGAATTAAAGTAATCTTGGTAAAAAAAAGCTAGGATTTGCAATTTGGACAAAATAAAGATAGTACACTTTAATTTTTTTTATAACTTTTTCAAATCAACTTAGATTTTTATCAAACTCTACAACTATCTTTGCAATATATTGATCTTACTGAATCATAGGGTGTTATTTAGTTTGGTGTATTTCTGTCAAATTTAGGAATTTAATTAATATAGGTCAAAAAGCTACGATATTAGAAATATATCTTTCCTCATAATTTGGGAAAAAGTATATATAAAATAGTTATATAATTCCTTTAATATTTTATTCCTTTTGCTATATATATTATATAAATATATCAAAAAGGGATGAAACATTAAAGAAATTATTAAAATAGTTCTTCTGATTTGTGGTGATTTATAAAGCAATACCTTTTGCTTGGGGCAAACTTATTAAAAAGATCATATCTACCAGAGAGTTTTAAATTCTAAATAACATTTATTCAAAATTGCAACATCCTGTTAAATCTAAATCGCAAAGCTTTTTTAATTCACTAGATAAGTAATACACGAGTTTAAGAAAAGTAGGGATTTCTTTTTACCTGTAAAACTCATGTGTACTGATGTAATTAAATCATGTATAGTGCCATGTCATGAAATTTGACAAAAAAATATTTTAAGATTTGATTTAAATAAATTTATACTGTAACTTTGGAACACATTTCTTTTTTTAAAAGGTTATCAAGGATTGTCATGAAAGTTCATGATTTTAACCAAAAAAAAGGTGTTTATTTTGTTTAAGCTGATTTGAAAAAGTTATGAAATCTTAAAAAAGACACCTTTTTTTGGGGTTAAAACAAAAATTTAAGATCATTTATGTACGAGGAAAGATATATTTCTAATATCGTAGCTTTTTTACCTACATGTAGATTAATTAAATTCTTAAATTTGACAGACATACAACAAACTAAATAACAACCTTTGATTAAGTAAGATCAATATATTGCAAAGATAGTTGTAGAGTTTATTTGAAAAAGTTATTAAAAAAATTAAAGTGTACTATCTCTATTTTGTCCGAATTGCAAATCCTAGCTTTTTTTACCTAGATTAAATTTATTCTTAAATTTGACAGCAATACACCAAACTTCATAACAACCTGGGATTTAGTAAGATTAATACATCACCAAGGTAGCTATATTATTATAATAAGTTTGAATAAAATCCAAGTTGATTTGAAAAAGTTATTAAAAAACTTAAAGTGTACTATTTCTATTTTGTTCGAACTGCAAGTTCTATCTTTTTTACCAAGATTAATTTAATTCTTAAATTTGACAGCAATACAACAAAAAACAAAATAACCTGGGATTCAGTAAGCTTAATATGTATCTAAGATAGCTGCATAGTTTGATGAAAATCCAAGTGGATTTGAAAAAGTTATAAAAAAAATTAAAGATGCCTATCTGAATTTTTATATAATACTTTTTATTTTGACATATTGTAAAATTAAATTCTTTCATTTCACAGCAATAAATCAAACTACCTAATAAGCGTGCATTTTGTAAAATCAATATTTAATTTAGTTAGATGGGCTGATTTACACCAGTCAAAACTAAATTTAAAGGTCAAGACTAGTCGAGACAGGTCGAGACTGGTTGAGACTGAGTCGAGACTAATCGAGACAGGTCGAGATTAGTCAAGACAGGTCGAGACAGGTCGAGCCTTGGTCAAGACTATTTCAGACTACACAAAGATCATCAAGTACTGAATCAGACTAATTAAGTAGGTAGAGACCTAGTCGAGTACACTTTAGTACAGTTAAGTACAGTCGAGACAATGTCGAGACTAGTCGAGTAAAATGTGTGCTCGATTTTACTGGTCGAGCACAAAAACTGGTCAATTCAGACTCTGAGCAGTTTGTAGTGATCTTATAGTTGATTGAACAGACACGATTTAACAAGTGTATTTAATGAGAAATTACCAGATATATATTTATACATGAAGACATAAATCATACTTTGTAACCCGTATTTGTTTTCTCTCAATCGATTAATGACTTTCGAACAACGGTATACTATTGTCATCTTTCTTTATTTACATTTACAAATAATCGTTTTCAACTCAATTTTCAAATTAGAAATAACAATTGCCTTTTTCAGTATCATCATGCATTAGGTTTTTTTTCTAAATATGATGTAAACAAAAAAGTATGTAGAACAAAATATTTGTATGGAAATGTAAACTATCTAAGATTTTTACATTTTGTTTATTTAATAAAAATAAAGAAGCTAGGAAGCAATTATTTACTTCAAACAAAATTAGGAAAATAAATTGCAATCAAATAAACTAGTACTCAAGGAAACAAGTTGGCAAACCTTAAATACTTAGATATGTCAGTAGTGAGAAGAGAATTTTATAAACTTAGAAGTCTCTGATTTATTTCTGGCATCACAATAATTAATCTCGCATTTCTGTCCAGTCTCCCATAATCGCACTAATAAATGCACGCAATAATTACAGTACTACATTTCTTGAATTGTAGATGCTATTTTTACATTTAAAAAAACGTTCATTACATCATTTCGTACAATCAATAAAACAACAGACTTACTTAACAGAAACACATACCACGAACGTAATAAAAAAATATCTACTTATTCTAAATTTTCGATTAGGAAATTGTTATCATAGTAATGTTTTGAAAATCAGTAACAGCAAAACAATGCATGGACAAATAAAAGAATAATATTTCAACGACAAGTTAGTTCTGAAATCAAAGATAATTATCCAAATAAATTAGAAACATTCAAAAATTAATTCTGTATATATTTATGTTCCTCAGATATTGTTCTATTTTATACTCAACTGGAAACTCAATGTTGAATAGTGAAGATTGTATGAAGTGGATGCTTTTAATTGGCAAATAATGAATTTAGGCTCTCGGACAATATAATTTAAACTTCAGTTGTTGGCTTTGATTAAATTAGAACATTGATGTTATCTTTTTTAAACAAATTAATACATTCTACCTATTTACACAATGGAGTTAGTATTCAAGTATACATCAGCAGTTCTACTAAAGTCAAGTAATCATATGACCCTTCAAAAGAGATAAGAAACTAAAGAAAGGGCTAAAAAGGTTGATAATTTACACTTATAAGTATTTACACCCATGATGTCATTGAATGTAAATGGATATCTTACATTTTTTAATTCCTAAAAGAATCCCTCTTTATCAATGGCTGAAAGATAGCATTTTACCATACATTATGGCATATTATAATGGTGTTCTATATTTTTTTTTATTAATTGACTTACACCCTAAGAAGAGTATTTAATCAGCAACATCAAAGACAAAAGTTTCAAAATGTATTCTTTCAGATTGACCATGTACTTTGAGGTTCTGTTGATTTATCATATTTTTCCAGTGTTTGCCCTAAAGAAACTTTACCCCTTAAATGTTAGTACAGGTGCAAATCAACATCTCCAGGCTCATACCATTGCCTTTCAAAATACAAATTTGATGCCAGAAAAAGTATTTTTTAAACTTACAAAACTTTGAATTTTGAATTTTGAAAATCCAAGTTGATTTGAAAAAGTTATTAAAAAAATAAATACAAATTTGATGCCAGAAAAAGTATTTTTTAAACTTACAAAACTTTGAATTTTGAATTTTGAAAATCCAAGTTGATTTGAAAAAGTTATTAAAAAAATTAAAGTGTACTATCTCTATTTTGTCCGAATTGCAAATCCTAGCTTTTTTTTTACCAAGATTACTTTAATTCTTTAAAAATTTTACAGCAATACAACAAAAAACTAAATGACATGGGATTCAGTAAGCTTGATATATATCTAAGATAGCTGCATAGTTTGATGAAAATCCAAGTTGATTTGAAAAAGTTATAAAAAAAATTAAAGATGCCTATCTGAATTTTTATATAATAATTTTTATTTTGACATATTGTAAAATTCAATTCTTTCATTTCACAGCAATAAATCAAACTACCTAATAAGCGTGCATTTTGTAAAATCAATATTTAATTTAGTTAGATGGGCTGATTTACACCAGTCAAAACTAAATTTAAAGGTCAAGACTAGTCGAGACAGGTCGAGACTGGTTGAGACTTAGTCGAGACTAATCGAGACAGGTCGAGACTAGTCAAGACAGGTCGAGCCTTGGTCAAGACTATTTCAGACTACACAAAGATCATCAAGTACTGAATCAGACTAATTAAGTAAAGTTGAGACCTAGTCGAGTACACTTAAGTACAGTTAAGTACAGTCGAGACAATGTCGAGACTAGTCGAGTAAAATGTGTGCTCGATTTTACTGGTCGAGCACAAAAACTGGTCAATTCAGACTCTGAGCAGTTTGTAGTGATCTTATAGTTGATTGAACAGACACGATTTAACAAGTGTATTTAATGAGAAATTACCAGATATATATTTATACATGAAGACATAAATCATACTTTGTAACCCGTATTTGTTTTCTCTCAATCGATTAATGACTTTCGAACAACGGTATACTATTGTCATCTTTCTTTATTTACATTTACAAATAATCGTTTTCAACTCAATTTTCAAATTAGAAATAACAATTGCCTTTTTCAGTATCATCATGCATTAGGTTTTTTTTCTAAATATGATGTAAACAAAAAAGTATGTAGAACAAAATATTTGTATGGAAATGTAAACTATTTAAGATTTTTACATTTTGTTTATTTAATAAAAATAAAGAAGCTAGGAAGCAATTATTTACTTCAAACAAAATTAGGAAAATAAATTGCAATCAAATAAACTAGTACTCAAAGAAACAAGTTGGCAATGCTCAAATACTTAGATATGTCAGTAGTGAGAAGAGAATTTTATAAACTTAGAAGTCTCTGATTTATTTCTGGCATCACAATAATTAATCTCTCATTTCTGTCCAGTCTCCCATAATCGCACTAATAAATGCACGCAATAATTACAGTACTACATTTCTTGAATTGTAGATGCTATTTTTTACATTTAAAAAAACGTTCATTACATCATTTCGTACAATCAATAAAACAACAGACTTACTTAACAGAAACACATACCACGAACGTAATAAAAGAATATCTACTTATTCTAAATTTTCGATTAGGAAATTGTTATCATAGTAATGTATTGAAAATCAGTAACAGCAAAACAATTCATGGACAAATAAAATAATAATATTTCAACGACAAGTTAGTTCTGAAATCAAAGATAATTATCCAAATAAATTAGAAACATTCAAAAATTAATTCTGTATATATTTATGTTCCTCAGATATTGTTCTATTTTATACTCAACTGGAAACTCAATGTTGAATAGTGAAGATTGTATGAAGTGGATGCCTTTAATTGGCAAATAATGAATTTAGGCTCTCGGACAATATAATTTAAACTTCAGTTGTTGGCTTTGATTAAATTAGAACATTGATGTTATCTTTTTTAAACAAATTAATACATTCTACCTATTTACACAATGGAGTTAGTATTCAAGTATACATCAGCAGTTCTACTAAAGTCAAGTAATCATATGACCCTTCAAAAGAGATAAGAAACTAAAGAAAGGGCTAAAAAGGTTGATAATTTACACTTATAAGTATTTACACCCATGATGTCATTGAATGTAAATGGATATCTTACATTTTATAATTCCTAAAAGAATCCCTCTTTATCAATGGCTGAAAGATAGCATTTTACCATACATTATGGTATATTATAATGGTGTTCTATATTTTTTTTTTATTAATTGACTTACACCCTAAGAAGAGTATTTAATCAGTAACATCAAAGACAAAAGTTTCAAAAAGTATTCTTTCAGATTGACCATGTACTTTGAGGTTCTGTTGATTTATCATATTTTTCCAGTGTTTGCCCTAAAGAAACTTTACCCCTTAAATGTTAGTACAGGTGCAAATCAACATCTCCAGGCTCATACCATTGCCTTTCAAAATACAAATTTGATGCCAGAAAAAGTATTTTTTAAACTTACAAAACTTTGAATTTTGAATTTTGAAAATCCAAGTTGATTTGAAAAAGTTATTAAAAAAAATAAAGTGTACTATCTCTATTTTGTCCGAATTGCAAATCCTAGCTTTTTTTTACCAAGATTACTTTAATTCTTAAATTTTACAGCAATACAACAAAAAACTAAATGACATGGGATTCAGTAAGCTTGATATATATCTAAGATAGCTGCATAGTTTGATGAAAATCCAAGTTGATTTGAAAAAGTTATAAAAAAATTAAAGATGCCTATCTGAATTTTTATATAATAATTTTTATTTTGACATATTGTAAAATTAAATTCTTTCATTTCACAGCAATAAATCAAACTACCTGATAAGCGTGCATTTTGTAAAATCAATATCTAATTTAGTTAGATAAGCTGATTTACACCAGTCAAAACTAAATTTAAAGGTCAAGACTAGTCGAGACAGGTCGAGACTGGTTGAGACTGAGTCGAGACTAATCGAGACAGGTCGAGACTAGTCAAGACAGGTCGAGACAGGTCGAGCCTTTGTCAAGACTATTTCAGACTACACAAAGATCATCAAGTACTGAATCAGACTAATTAAGTAAAGTAGAGACCTAGTCAAGTACACTTAAGTACAGTTAAGTACAGTCGAGACAATGTCGAGACTAGTCGAGTAAAATGTGTGCTCGATTTTACCGGTCCAGCACAGCAACTGGTCAATTCAGACTCTGAGCAGTTTGTAGTGATCTTAAAGTTGATTGAACAGACACGATTTAACAAGTGTATTTAATGAGAAATTACCAGATATATATTTATACATGAAGACATAAATCATACTTTGTAACCCGTATTTGTTTTCTCTCAATCGATTAATGACTTTCGAACAACGGTATACTATTATCATCTTTCTTTATTTACATTTACAAATAATCGTTTTCAACTCAATTTTCAAATTAGAAATAACAATTGCCTTTTTCAGTATCATCATGCATTAGATTTTTTTCTAAATATGATGTAAACAAAAAAGTATGTAGAACAAAATATTTGTATGGAAATGTAAACTATTTAAGATTTTTACATTTTGTTTATTTAATAAAAATAAAGAAGCTAGGAAGCAATTATTTACTTCAAACAAAATTAGGAAAATAAATTGCAATCAAATAAACTAGTACTCAAAGAAACAAGTTGGCAATCCTCAAATACTTAGATATGTCAGTAGTGAGAAGAGAATTTTATAAACTTAGAAGTCTCTGATTTATTTCTGGCATCACAATAATTAATCTCGCATTTCTGTCCAGTCTCCCATAATCGCACTAATAAATGCACGCAATAATTACAGTACTACATTTCTTGAATTGTAGATGCTATTTTTACATTTAAAAAAACGTTCATTACATCATTTCGTACAATCAATAAAACAACAGACTTACTTAACAAAAACACATACCACGAACGTAATAAAAAAATATCTACTTATTCTAAATTTTCGATTAGGAAATTGTTATCATAGTAATGTATTGAAAATCAGTAACAGCAAAACAATTCATGGACAAATAAAATAATAATATTTCAACGACAAGTTAGTTCTGAAATCAAAGATAATTATCCAAATAAATTAGAAACATTCAAAAATTAATTCTGTATATATTTATGTTCCTCAGATATTGTTCTATTTTATACTCAACTGGAAACTCAATGTTGAATAGTGAAGATTGTATGAAGTTGATGCCTTTAATTGGCAAATAATGAATTTAGGCTCTCGGACAATATAATCTAAACTTCAGTTGTTGGCTTTGATTAAATTAGAACATTGATGTTATCTTTTTTAAACAAATTAATACATTCTACCTATTTACACAATGGAGTTAGTATTCAAGTATACATCAGCAGTTCTACTAAAGTAAATTAATCATATGACCCTTCAAAAGAGATAAGAAACTAAAGAAAGGGCTAAAAAGGTTGATAATTTACACTTATAAGTATTTACACCCATGATGTCATTGAATGTAAATGGATATCTTACATTTTATAATTCCTAAAAGAATCCCTCTTTATCAATGGCTGAAAGATAGCATTTTACCATACATTATGGCATATTATAATGGTGTTCTATATTTTTTTTATTAATTGACTTACACCCTAAGAAGAGTATTTAATCAGCAACATCAAAGACAAAAGTTTCA
The DNA here is from genome assembly GCA_037788925.1 of Mytilus galloprovincialis. Lineage (NCBI taxonomy): Eukaryota > Metazoa > Mollusca > Bivalvia > Mytilida > Mytilidae > Mytilus > Mytilus galloprovincialis. Next base: position 1,037,681 of record CM075341.1, on the reverse strand, counting down.
AAATGTATACTTTCAGATTGACCATGTACTTTGGGGTTCTGTTGATTTATCATATTTTTTCCAGTGTTTGCCCTAAAGAAACTTTACCCCTTAAATGTTAGTACAGGTGCAAATCAACATCTCCAGGCTCATACTATTGCCTTTCAAAAGACAAATTTGATGCCAGAAAAAGTATTTTTTAAACTTACAAAACTTTGAATTTTCGAAAAACTAAGGATTTTCTTATCCCAGGTATTGATTACCTAAACCGTATTTGGCACAACTTTTTGGAATTTCGGATCCTCAATGCTCTTCACCTTTGTACTTGTTTATAAAATATTGATTTGAGCGTCACTGATGAGTCTTATGTAGACGAAACGGGCGTCTGGCGTACTAAATTATAATCATGGTACCTTTGATAACTATTAACTACTTTGTAAGAAGTCTTTGAAAAACATACAAAATAAATAACAAACAAATAATCTTGCAATTGGTAGGTATTTCTTTCAAGATAGAAATTCTTTTTATTTATCTTACAATTGATCTTCAATTTCTTTTAGTATTCTAGAAAGATTGCTTGCACATAATATTTCCCAGGTGTTGTAAAGTTATTCTAAGGTGTGGTGTAAACTTTATGTTCGATATAATATTAGCATGCAAATGGATTAAATAGAAATACAATAATACTTCCTGTGAGATAAAACATGATAGATAGAACACCAGGAGCAGCATGTTTAAGTTGGCAAGACATTTCAACATAACACATTTGCTCAATTGTTAAAATATACAATGCAAACATCCCTGGTAATTTGTAGATACAAATATATCATGATGTTTAACATAGACACAACATTAATGTGGTAATTTACCTATTATGATCCAACATCCGATATCTAATAACAATGTTAAAATCAACATATCACAGAACCTCCAGATTTCATTTTTTTTTATGAAATCAAACAAACTGGCCTTTATTAGTCTTGTATTATTTTAATGTTAGTTTCTAGTGTACAATTTGTATGGCGTTCATTATCACTGAACTAGTATACATTTGTTTATGGGCCAGCTGAGGGACGCCTCCGGGTGCGGAAATTTCTCGTTACATTGAAGACCTGTTGGTGACCTTCTGCTGTTGTTTTTTCTATGGTCGTGTTGTTGTCTCTTTTACACATTCCCCATGTCCATTCTCAATTTTATGTTTAATTTAAGACCCTCTGGACATCAATGTGATATTCTCTAATAAAATCTGAAAATAAATACTGGTTTGAATTCGGCATTTTAAATAAATTTCAAACTTTATTTATACCTTCCTACAGATCTTAACACTTAGGAAACAGAAAATTATCAAATAAATCTGTCACTCCAATTATAGTTGTGTGATATCATCTATTAACAGGTGGTAATGATTTAAAAACAGTAAGTCTTATCAACTTTATATATGTATTTAATAGTTCCCAATATTTTTTCTTTCATTTGTCACAACCGAATTAACATAGATCTGCAACTTATCTATCAATGTTAACAATTTTATCTACACAATGTTATAATGTAATGAAATATATCCTTTAAAAAAATAGATTATTATCTAATTTCTGTTCAAAGGAAAATAACATAATCATATAAAAATAAACTTATAAGAGGTATAACATTTGGAAACTAAAAAGTCGACAACTCAAAAACGAGAAACGCTAAAATCGTGAAAATTGAACTTGACCTTAATTTAATCACAGGAAACAACATATCAAAATTTGAAAAAAATGACCAAAGAGTGTGCATGTTAATAAACGGACACTGTTTGGCAGCCGCACAAATACCTGCCCGACCGCCTTATAACCCCAAATCAATAACCCATGTTTCCTTCGAAAACGTATTTTTCTATGCGTTGGATAACCGACTTCGTATTAAAAAAAAATGTCCTTTCTTTTATGAAAGCTGCATGTATATTTTATATATTTTATATAAGCGTGTTATTTATACCCTTTTTTTAACCTTAGATAAGAATATAAAACGAAAAAAAGAATTTTTCAATGTGTATAATATCTATACCGAGACTAAAAAGGCTATTCCGACAAAAAGTACAATACGATTCTTGTTTACATGTCTAATATGAAAAGTCTTAAACACGGTAATCTGTCATTACCAAACCTGTCCTCAGGTCTGGTCAGTAGCAAACCCGTACACAGGTCTGGTCTAGTCCACAGCAGAATTGTCCACAGGTCTGACCTGGAACACACTTGTCAATAGGTCTGCAACAGGCCTAAAAAAGTTAACTTGCTTGTCTGTGTAATGTTCGATATGAACTAGCACAATTCTAAAGCTTTAAAGGTGTCGACAATTATGATGTTACAAGAACGATTGCGTCAATAAGAATTCAAAAAAAAAAACAGCACTGAACGGTCTCAATTTGTAAATATTTCAAATTTGATAACGGTAGAGTAGTTACATAGGAGTCTGCGATGTTTAAAACAAACGGCCGTTAAAACATTATTATAAATTTTGACTAAAGTAAACTACTTGAACGTGGCTTGGTACTTTTACATCCCTCAAAATATGAAGCAATTTAAATTGTTATTTTCAACAGATTTATTTTAGAGATGAGTAAAGTAAAGAAATAGAAATATATATATATATATATATATATATATATAGATTCATCCTTGCTCACCAAAATTGTAAGGTTTAGTTGTATACACTCAACACCTATTAAATCGATTACCTTAGATTTATTCGATTTCATTTTAAAATTGTTCTTAACATTTTATTATACATCTTATAATGTAACGTATAAACCTATTTGTCAGAAGCCAATGAAAAAAGAGATATATTACCCAACCATTTTGAATCTGATTTGTGATCCTTCAAATAAGTCAAAAATACAAATATATAAAGCTGCAAATATTTCTGAACTATGGCAAAAAATGGTCATAAAGGTGAAATCACTGGAAGGTAAACAGCAACAAGATATGTTTTTTTCAGTAAAATTAACAACATATGTGTGACTGTTTAACTCAACATGTATTTGTACGGTTGAGAGTGCAACATTTATTCTTTCTTTATATTATTGATACATTAGTATTCAAAGAATATTTGAATCTTAAGAAAACTGCATATTTCCAAATCAAAGAAGTAAATAATCAGTTACTACTGTCCAATTTGAGAGGTATCTCAAAATTTATTACATGTCTTGCTTATTATTCTTAAATGTATAATTAGTGAATATATTTTGTAAATCATAACATACATTTTGATTTTGCCATTTGATGAGAGACTTTCCGTTTTGAGTTTTCCTCGGAGTTCAGTATTTTTGTGATTTTACTTTTCAACATGCTATTTATATTTGATATTTACAAACTCAAAATATATCATTTTGTTTAATTTTTTGCGACATTTGTTCAAACATTCAAGAAAACATGATCTTTTTAACAATAATTTAACCATTGCCATTTTACTTAAAAACAAATTATTATAGGGAAGTCAGGAGAAAATAATGGTTATAAAGTACAGGAGAAAAATCACTCTAGGAAACCTCATGATAATGTTTGTTCTACCTAAATCTGATATAAATGCAGATTATAACCTTCATCTGAAAAACAGTCTAACAGTGACTTATAAAAATTGTCCTCTTTATTATTATGGGATCAATGATAAATCTGTTATAAAATGCGTAGAAAATTGACCATTATAAAACCCATATATACATACCAAGTGAACTGGTTCTCTTTTCAATAATGTCCGTTGGTCGGCTGTCACCTACATCATTAACGGCAATAACTTGAAATTCATAATCGGTGAATGGTACCAATCTACGGACCTTGTGAGAAGAGTCACGCATTCTCTCCTCTGAAAATATAATGCTACTATCCCCCTTTTGTCTGTATTGTAGTTTGTAGAAATTTATTTTGTCCCCTGGTACTGGTGTTAATGATAATTTGACAAACCCTGGCCCAACATTCACCACATTCAAATTGCCAGGTGGATTTGGAATCTCAGCCAGATTTCCAGTGGCCAACAATGTCAAAAGTGAATAGATAGCCAGAAAAAATCTATGAAACTTCATGATTTAAACAGAAGACGGTGAAAATAATAAAAACTTCACAAATGTCTTATCCTGACATTACATATTTATCCATCCTTAAGCATAACTATTACATCTTCTTCGTGTAACTAAACATCCTTATTAATTAAGGAATACTAACTATCCTTTTCTCTTTGTTGAATATCAATTACAATTCGAATATGTGTATGCAATCAGAAATTATCCGTCTACTATATGCATTTCCTTGTGCGGATGTTTTTTTTCGTCTCAAAATAGAATCCTATCATGTGTAAAAATCCCTGATGTTGATTGGCATCTCAGTAGGTCACTTCATCATCCCTTATCAGTGTTTCCATAACAACATACCATGCTTTGAACTGTCTGAATCTATAAAACTGACTAATTTAGCTTACCTCATCTATCTCTTGGATTTTATAGATGATAATTAAAAAAATACATGTTTCACTAATAAAGGCGTATAGCATTCTGCAAGATGAAGTTTACTGAGAATCTTAATGATTAATTTTTACATTAAGGTCGAAAATATCTTTATCAAAGTGTATGCTGATAATAAACGCTAGGTAAATGTTCTATAGCACAGTTCAAAGATGAGTTTTTTATGTTTATCAATTTTTTCTGTCTTTTTTTCCAGGATGTTACATAAAAATTCAAAACATTCTAACAGTAATGTATAACAGGTATAAATCCATACAAAGTGAATAATGCTAAAGGAACAAACAAAATGTCAAAAAAGCTACAATTTATGCACAATAACCTTCTATTTCTTCCAAAAAATTGAAAAAAAACCCAATAATTATGTTCAATAAATCAATGATTGTTTACTTCAATTCAATCAAATGAAAAGAGACCATAAAGACAAGGATATTGAATGGATAAAATATGTAAGAAACAAATGTACACCTTACAAAAAATTCTAAATGTCATAGGGGTTTGAATTCATCTGTTTTAATGGCCAAGGATATAACGATATTTAAGAAAACATGGATGTTTAAGATGTTCTGCTGTCATTGACAACACGTTCCAGATAAAAATGCTAAACAAATATAAAACCTCACAAAACGTATATGTTTCTCAAGAGGCCATGTCTTTGGATAAGATTAGGGGCAAGAGAATGTGGTTCATGTCGATATCTTAAAATTTTTTTAAACAAATACAAATTAAGACAAAAACAAATTATCGAACTCCTTCTGGAGAAAAACTTGGTACATGGACATTGAATTCGTCTCTAGCTTACCATAACCCGGTGTGTGCAGTTACAACTAGTCAAAATGTAACAACCATGAATAGAACATAATCTCTACATAAACGGATCTGGCAGTAAGTTAGGTAAGTAAGGATCAAGACAACAACGAATTCGAAATCATATATCTACTGAGTTTCTAATCAGACAATATTTTTTTGTGACCATAAAACTAAAGTACTGTATTGTCGATTTTAGATTATTTTTTTTTTAAATATATCGATTTTATAAAAAAATTTTCATACCTTGATTAAAGGTGTTTTATTGATGCTTGAAATAGTATTAAAACTACTTGAATAGATACAGAAAGATGTGATGTGAGTGCCAAGCTTATCTCTCAGGGTTTTGCTTGTAAGCGAGACACATCTCAATGAGACAACACTTTTCTTTTCTAGAAATGTTAGATTGAAATCGTTCGACTATTCATATAATACTGTAAACTATGCTATACAAAATTTATTTACCTCAAATTCAGATTTAAATTGTTCATTTCACAGTTGTGTGATATTACCGAGGTCACTTGAAAAAATAGATGTCATTTACATAATAGGAAATACTTTCCCCAAAATAGTTTTATTTATTAGTTTCTAAATATAACAGCATTACATGTCTGGATGTATCTTATTCAAGATCAAATGTTGCCCTAGTTATTCTTTAAATTCAATTGGAAACATTTATTTCTAATGAAGTAGACTATGCATTTGCCCGCAATGAAATGAAACGTCCCTCTTACAACACCCTGAAAACGATTTTATGACAAAACGCCGGGCTAGATAATGTTTTAGACAATATGGAAATTACTTTTTCAAAAGTGTCAGATTTGTTGAGTCGATGGATCTGGGAATAGCATTTTCTATATCTTGGACGACTTATTAAAGCCAATACCAAACTTTACATATCTTTATTTATTTAAAAATTCATTTCAATCTATTCCGGTACAGCTAAGCGATCATACTAAAGTAACGATGGTGGACGTCGGGAAGAATAGATTGACAAGTATGAGCTCAGCTATCAGAGGCTGGGCAGATAGGATGCAAGACCTACATGGAATGACTTTACATCTCAATGACGTTAATTCTCACTGATAATGCATTCGAGTGCAATTGTGACAATATAGACTGTATAAGATGGATACATACTACAAAAGTTAATCTTGACAGCCGATAACACAAATGCAAATTGTCCAACGGCACAGTTATTGATACACTTATAGCTTACAACTCTTTATATGACTTGTTTGCGGACTGTAAAAATACTATGTGGTTAACTTTTGCCTCAACATTATTATCAACTTTTATAAAGATCTCAATGCTACTTGTAGCCTATAGCAAGAGATGAAAAATTATCTTTTCTGAGTAATTCCCCGTTTTGTTGAGCGCGAAGTCAGAAAATGCTACCAATATGACGTGTATATATCATATGAAGGGATATTGTCCTTTGGATAAAAAATGTATTAATACCAAAACTTGAGACGGAGTGGGAACTGACAATGTGTATAAAACATCGAGATTTTTTAAGTGGTCAAACTTGACAGGGCAAAATATAAAAGAATTTCAAAAAATCTGGAACGTATTATTATCATTACAAAAGATATAACTATTACTGATATTCCTGTAGAGTTTTCGTACATTTTGAATTATGCATTTATGGTACATTGGCCGAAAAATCCAGAAGATTTTGATGATACTTGGAGGAAACTGAGGATGTTGCTTACAGATGGCTTAGTTGCTTAACAATAATTATCGTTATAGAAATTGAAAAACATGAATATATCATGAAAGTTCATTATAAAACATGTTCAACTACTCTTTCAGATTTCGATCAAGTTCTTTGTAACTTTAATCAAAATTAAATGATGCCGAAGTTGTGGTGCACTCGCAATTATGATATATCATCATATCTTTTAAATCTCATTCGTTAAATTTGGTGATGAGCTGCTTCAGTAAAAAAATGTTTTGACAATTTAGATATTATGAAAGCAATATACATACAATAACATTTCATAATAGTATATGATCACAATCTGTGTAACATCAAAGAAAATTTGACAGAGGCTGAAATTATGCACTTGCTATTATGTCATTACTTCATATCATTTTTATAAGAATTTGAATTATCCATCTTACTAAGTGCACCAGCATGGTTGTGATTTATATTATATAAAAACACATATATGTATTTTGACATTAGACAAATTTATTTCCTGCCAATAACGCTTATACATATACAAATAATGAATTAAATAAAATTTAATGAGCTTATGATCAAATTGATTTCTTGCATCAACAACACATTTCTTTGTTTAATATTGTGTTAAAATGTACTTCAATCCATAATTTAATGTTTGTTATTTAAAAGAGGGGCAATAGATACCATTTGGAACAGTCACAATCATAGATCGAAAATAAACTGACGACGCCATGGCTAAAAAATTAAAAGACAAACAGACAAATAAAAGTACACAACACACATCATAGAAAACATACGAAACCCACCAAAAAACTGGGACTAATCTTAGGTACTCCGGAAGGTTGAGTAGATACTGCACCACATGTGGTACCTGTCGTGTTGCTTATGTTATTACAAACCCGATAAATAGTTTAATTCGGTAGGTCACATTCGTGATAAAAAGGGAAGTCGATTGTAGCTACGACATTCCATATCCAACATCATCTGTGAAACGGTTATTCCATAATGGTTAACCAACTCGTGATGGCGGATGTGAAATTTTCAAATGGATGATTTCAACTTCACCATTTGGAAATCTTTAATAGTTTCCATGTGAGTAGTAACCCCCTATAAAGGAAATCATACTATGGAATACAAGGAATACAAGTCCTGGAATACCGTATCAGTTATGATATATATATATATATATATATATATATATATATATATATATATATATATATATATATATATATATATATATATATATATACACTCTGTATTGTCCTTTATAACCAGTTCGATGGGCTAGATACGTTCAACATAGTCAACAAATTATGAACAATTTAGGAAGAGAACATCATCTATATATTCTTGCAACAATATACTAGTATTAAAAAATACAAATGATACGCCTCGTCATGTATAAACACGTGTAATCGATCAATTTTTATTCCATGGTCATTTTTTAACAAAAAACCCGTCCTTCCTCCCTTTAACTTACAAAATTCCTAATGTTTTTACTTTATTTTACAAACTACATGGTGAAGAAATTCATATGTATTGAATGTTTCAATTAAATTGCCATGTATTATCAAAATTGTCAGACGTTTCAACATTCATAGACAGATTCAATGAAATCTGAATATTCAAGGAATTTCAAGGAAATATTTTAAGAATAAGAATGTCTATCGTCATGACGTTCCGTTCTATATTGAAAGTGTGGAATTTAATGATCAACATGATTCACCGACAGTGATTTATTCAAATATCGTTCATTAAACTTATGAATCTGTCCAGCAGCTAGACATTATTTTGCATTCACAGTTGTTTACCTTCAGTGTCCGATTGTCATTAACCTTTAACTTTTTAGGAAGTTTGTTGATGTTGGTTGTTTGTTGGTTTATATTGTTCCTGCTTGAAATGAAAAAAACAAATCAAATATGCAGTTGTATATTCATTGCACACCTTGAATATGCAATAAATCAAACGGATGTATCAATGATTTTATTTACTTATCATGCTTATGCTCAAATAAAAAACAAAAATTATGATACTTAAAATTAATAATATATGAATACCGTTTAGACAGCTGTTTATACTAAAATTACTTCTTTTATGAATCTGTTATTCTAGTAATTATTCACCAAAATATATTTAAATCAACACAACTAACCTATTTGTTTTGCGGTTTTCCTCTATAGGTAAACGTGACGTGTCAATAGCTCATATATTCTGTCCCAACAGGACTACATTTATGTGTATGTGTATAGGTAGTTTTTTGTACATAGAGATAAAAAGCTTAATTACATCATTAAGGTCTTTCCTCTCCGTGAGGAAAGACCTTATTGTTTTTCTAATGTTTTTTTTTTTTTTTTTTTTGAAAGACCTTATTGTTTTTCTCCTGTTTTTTTTTTTTTTTTTTTTTTTTTTAAGGTCTTTCCCCTACATGGGAAAGACCTTATTGTTTTTCTAATTAAGGTCTTTCCCCTACGTGGGGAAAGACCTTACTGTTTTTCTAATGTTTTATTTCCAACATTTTTTCTAAATGCCCTCCCCCCGTTTCTATTGATGTCATCAAGACCAAATATGGACCATCGGTAGACCTCATCATGAAGTATTACCAGATGAGGCTGTGTAGGATTTCATCATCCCCTTTAGAAGTTATCTCCCTTTTATTGGTTTTTTTCGACATGGCCCCCCCTCGTTGTTTTTGAAGATATCATGACCTTATTGGGACAATAGTTAGATCTCATCATGATGTGTTACCATATGAGGCTGCTAAGGATTTCATCATCCCCTATGAGAGTTATGTCCCCTTGAAGCAATTTCTTTCTTTTACATTTTTCTCAAAAAGTATTCAAGATAGAATCCATTTGAAAACGGCAACATGTACAAGACCAGATGGCAATGTTAATTAACATATACAATCATTCTGTTGCTAACCCTTATAAGGAGTTATTTCCCTTGAAAAAATATACACAATTTTTGAAAAATTGTATCTCGAGAACCGGAAGTCGTAAAGACTTGGGACCTACACCAATAATCTTAAGTTTATGTGACCTTTAATTTGCACCCAAGGTCAAAGGTCACCGAGTGCAAAAAAAAATTACGCTGCAATTTCAAGCTTACATATTAGGAAAACAATAAGACTTTGCTGCATACATACAGCGTATAAATTGTTCCTCTCGACGAGCTCTACATTTTATACAATAATCCCAAAAATGTCCGACCGTCTGTTTAAAAGTTACGACGGGATGATTCTTAAAAGTATAGTTTTGTGTGCATATCTTTTAAAAGGTCACAGATATCAATGTACTATAAACGGCATAGATGATCAGTAAGTCAAGACCTTCAATTTGAGATCAATGAAAGGTCATGATGAAATTTCACCTTGACCTTCACAGTATACTATGACCTTGACCTTGCGATATTTGAAAGGTCAAGTGGTCCTGAGTTGAATGGTGGTAGTCCCATGTCTCTACGACTTCCGGTTCTCAAGTTTGGTATTGCATCATATATTTGTTGATTAATTGTGACCTTGGTGAACTTTGAATTGTCCCAATTCTTTTTCTATAATGTTGCCCTTCAACTGTAGATCAGTTATCATTTAACAGATTTGAGATATCTATTGTCGTTTTAGAGATAATTCAGTTTGACGTTTTGCGAGCGGAGGCATGTTTTTTCTGAATCAACAAGAGCTTACCACTTAAAACGTTTTAGAAATTGAAGAGGTTAACATAGTTATATGTTTGACCAAATACCAAAAACATTCCATGAAAAAAACACCAAAAAAAATCAATTTGAAATTTTCAAGTTTTGCATTGACTTTGTAAGTTTCATAACTTCTATTTATATAGTTGATATTGCATCATTATTTGCACTTTGTCAAATGGGGTCATCTGATATATCAAATTGAAGGTCTTAATAAACTCTACTTAAAAATGAAAATTTTAAACCCCCTCTTCATCCCAGGCGGACGGGTTGGGTCATTGAGTGCAAACATTCAAATTTCTCAGATGGTAAGGTTGTCGCATATCAAATGAAAGAACATAAAGCGTACATTTCAAATTTCAATTTGACGTCTCCCAAAAATAGGCTGGATGGGTTCATTGAGTGCAAAAAATAAGTTTTCTTTTAAGATAGGGTTGTTGTATATCAAATGAAAGGTTATGATATGTACGTTTGAAATATCAAATTCCCAACCTCCAAAATTAAGTTGGATAGGGTAATTAAGTGCAAAAATCAAACTTTCTAGAACATGGCGTTGTCGCATATCAAATGAAAGTTCATCTACTCTATGTTACATATATCAAAATTTCGATCTCAAAAATGTAGGCAGATGAGGTAATTAAGTGTTAAAAGCGAAAAGTTTTAGAAAGTATGCTTGTCGTATATCAAACGAAAGGTCTTACAGAGTACATAACGAAAACATCACTTTTACAGGAAAGACCTTTCAATTGTTTTACAAACAATTGAGATACTAGTTCTAATGTTTTTAAGGTCTTTCCTCTACGCGAGGAAAGACCTTATTGTTTTTCTAATGTTTTTTTTTCTTTTTAAGGTCTTTCCCCTACGTGAGGAAAGACCTTATTGTTTTTCTAATGTTTTTTCTTTTTAAGGTCTTTCCCCTACATGGGAAAGACCTTATTGTTTTTCTAATGTTTTTTCTTTTTCTTTTTAAGGTCTTTCCCCTACGTGGGAAAAGACCTTACTGTTTTTCTAATGTTTTTTTTTCCAACATTTTTTCTAAATGCCCTCCCTCCGTTTCTATTGATGTCATCAAGACCAAATATGGACCATCGATAGATCTCATCATGAGGTATTACCAGATGAGGCTGTGTAGGATTTCATCATCCCCTTTAGAAGTTATCTCCCTTTTATGGATTTTTTTCAACATGGCACCCCCCTCGTTGTTTTTAAAGATGTCATGACCTTATTTGAACAAAAGTTAGATCTCAGCATGATGTGTTACCATATGAGGCTGCTAAGGATTTCATCATTCCCTATGAGAGTTATGTCCCCTTGAAGCAATTTCTTTCTTTTGCATTTTTCTAAAAAAAGTATTCAAGATAGAATCGATTTGAAAACGGCAACATGTACAAGACCAGATGGCAATGTTAATAAACATATACAATCATTTTGTTGTTAACCGTTATAAGGAGTTATTTCCCTTGAAAAAATATACACAATTTTTGAAAAATTGTATCTCGAGAACCGGAAGTCGTAAAAAATATTTTAAAATAAATGAAAGAAAATAGTCTAAATTAAAAATTGCCAAAAGTTTTAAAAATGCAAAATGGCACAAAAGTACCTGTCTGCTAATGTACTAGCCAGCTGACCTGAGGGTTATCTGGACTTTAAGGTGCTAGTTCACTGAAACAAATGGCCGCAGTGACCACCAGTCTCTTCCTTTTGGAGTACCAATTTTAGAGTCTCTGATTTGACTAAAGCATGACTTATACAGCCAATATAAAAAAAACCTGACCCAGTTAACAAATTAAAAAGCCCATCCCCAATTAAAATTTAGATAAAAAGTTAAATACATCCCCAATTATCTTTTAAAAACATCCCCAAAAGATAAACACTTCCGCAATTAAATTTGGATAAAAAGTTAAAAACATCCCCAATTAAAATATGGATAAAAATTTAAAACATCCCCGATTAAAATTTGGATAAAAATTAAAAACATCCCCAAGTAAAATCGAACTGAGTGATCGAGCTCAGTTAGTTCGTGCATGGTACAAAGAAAAGGATTAGACCACGACTCGTTCGCTGTCTGACCCTTGGTCTGACCAAGTCAACAGACTTGGTCACGGTCTAACTGAGTGATCTATCTCACTCAGTTCATATCAGTATTAGCAGATACTTGATATGTATGGTGGGGACGTTACTATACTTAAATGGAAGGTATAGTATCTGTGAACCCGCAACACAGATTGCGACTTAACTTCCCATACATGTAATCAAGTACCTAATGCTATTACTGATATGTTATGTTTATAAAATAACTAGTGACCATTATCCTATTTGTTTAACAAGGAAAGAAGTTAATAAAGACAAAAAGAATTCACACAGTACAATCACATACAGGAATTTCAAAAAATTTGATCAAAATGAATTTCTTTTAGACCTACAAAGTACACCTTTTTATAAAATTGAATTTGAAGACAACCCTTCTGTTTGTCTCCAATTATTTTATGATATGTTGAACAAAGTTTTAGATAAACATGCTCCTGTTGTTGAAAAGAGAGTTAAAAAGGATAGGCAACCTGATTGGTATAATAGTGAAATTATATATGCTAGGAACATGAGGGATAAATATAATGCACTTGGATTGTGGAGTGAATATAGATTTTGGAGAAATAAAACTAAACAAATAATAGAGAATTCAAAAAAGAACTATGATAAAAACATGGTAAAAGACTCTAATAACTCAAAATCTTTATGGAAATGCCTTCATAGCTTGAATCCAAAGTTTAAAAAATCCCCACATGAGTTAGCTACAGATGAGAACAATACAACAACAAATGATAAAAAATCTATAGCAGATACTTTTAATAACTTTTTTACTTCCTGTGCTGAAGAACTAAGAGAGCAAAGGGACATTACATCTGTTGACAAGGCAGATTTCAATAATCTAAGCAAATTTATTAAAAATCAATTAAAACAACAAAAACATGAGAAATTTACCATACCACCAATAAAGATAAATGAGCTATTTGATGAGTTAATTAAACTTGATGTAAACAAATCATCAGGAACTGATAATATTGGACCCCAAATCCTTAAAATAAGTGCCCCATGTATTGCCTCTCCTCTCACATATATATTCAACAGAATGATAGATACTGGTATTTATCCCTCATTACTGAAAAATGCTAAGGTAACACAAAGATGGTGATAAGGTTTTAGCAACAAATTACAGACCAATTTCTGTACTTCAATCTCTATCAAAAGTATTAGAAAGGCATGTCTCAAGTAACATGTATAAGTACTTGTCTAAATTTAAACTTTTACATCCTACACAATCAGGTTTTAGGCCACATCATTCTTGTCAAACTGCACTTATTGATATCATTGACAAATGGCTGCAAGAAATGAATGATGATAATCTAAACTTAGCAATACTGTTAGACTTTAAAAAGGCATTCGATCTTGTAGATCATGACATTCTTTGCTTAAAGCTTGCTATTTACGGATTCAGTGAGTCTGCAGTAGGTTTTTTCCGGTCATACCTAATGTTATAATATTGTAATTATTGTATTTATTTATGTTGGCCTGATTTGTATTGTGTGGCCTGATAGTTGTTTACAGAATAATTTTAGAATTGTGCAGTTTAGAAATCTATGGAACAATTACAGAATGATTGGAACTTTCCAGAATGATCCTAATAAAAGATGCATTATATAAACTTCTACATTTTACTAGAAACTTCTGTTGTAACTTTCTAGGATGTTCCATTATAGACTGTTCTAGAATCTTCCATGACAAATATATATATATACAGACATTAAAGTTAAACTCACTCTTACACTTGGACTTAGACATCGATAGACATTAATATTTCATAGCATTTGGATTGACATTTTAATTCTACAAACAACATCATACTGGATTGTGACCGTAGTAGTGAACGTAATATTCAGATTGGATTCCGAAAGATATCCGGATACAGATAAAGATAAAAGATTGGACTCATATTTTGACAGTTAAATTAACAGTAATATTTGTATAATACTTCTTGTAAACTTTTGTATAATAAATATTGTTAAATTTTACTATTGATTTGTGTCTTTTGTTGGCTACAATTTAAAGGCGATTTCTGGCCGTAACAGAAATTGGGGGCTCGTCCGGGAGACTGAATTATCTTATTCAAAATTTGTTTAGTAATTTTTATTATAACTAGCCAACAAAATTCTACAAAATGGCATTTGATGCCGGTAAATTTTTGAAAACGCCTGACCTGGAGGGGTTTGATAATTTAAAGAAAGAGGAATTAGTATTGCTTGCTAAACATCTGAAATTAGATTTTAAAGTATCTATGAGAAAACAAATTATAAAAAATTTGATTATAAACAAATTAGTTGACGCAGAAATTTTAGGTGAAGAGGCTCTTGAACTTAAGGTCGAAAATTATGACGCCTTTAAATTAAAAGAACTTGAATTAGAACATGAACTTAAATTAAAAGAACTAGAAATGAAGGAAAGATTGGAAATGGATAAAAAAGAAAAAGAAGATGAATTTAAATTGAAACAAGATGAATTTAAATTGAAACAAGATGAACTTAAATTAAAACAAGCAGAACTTGAAATGAGGGAAAGACTAGAGATGGAAAAACTGAAAATTGAAATGGTCAAAGAAGAAAGCAACACTAAAGTCCAGCCGAAATCAGAATATTTTGATGCAGCAAAAAATATACGTTTGGTTCCCAGATTTTGTGAAAAAAACAGTCGATAAATATTTTCCACAGTTTGAGAAAATTGCTCATAATTTGAATTGGCCAAAGCCATATTGGACTACAATGCTACAAAGTGTTTTTGAAGGTAAGGCTGCTGAAATATACTCCGCACTTCCATCAGAAAAAAGTTCCGATTATGACACGGTGAAACAGGAAGTTTTGAAAGCTTATGAGCTAGTACCAGAAGCATATAGACAGAAATTTAGATCTTATAAAAAGTTTGATTCGCAAACCTATGTGGAATTTGCTCGGGAAAAAGAAGATCTATTTGATAAATGGCTTACTTCAAAGAAAACAGATAACAATTTTGATAACCTAAGACAATTGATGTTATTAGAAGAGTTCATACAATGTGTTCATTTAGACTTAAAAACACATTTAGACGACAAAACTGTTGGGACAATTCACGATGCTGCTGTAATTTCAGATAATTATACCCTTTCACATAAAAGACGTTTCAAGGGTCAAAATGTTAATACTTCAAGTGGAAATTACAAAAATCAAAGCACTGAGCGTACTTATAGTAAGCCTGTTGCACAGAATAAGAGTCAGTCCAGTTATAATATGTCTAGTCCAAAATTTGATACTTTTGAAAAGAAGTCACTGATTTGTGCTTATTGTAAAAAAAATGGTCACCTGATGGCTGATTGTTTTAGACTCCCTCCAGAAGAAGAATGAACGAGATAATAAGCCGAAGTCCAGTGCGTGTACGACACCTTATATTACCAGTACGTTGGAATGTCCTGCGAGTCAGGCTTTTAAGTCCAGTTTTTGTGATTACATGGAGGAATATAAACCCTTTATGTCTGATGGGTTTATTTCTATTGTTGATGATACCACTCTTCAGCCTATTAAGATTTTACGGGACACTGGAGCTTCTCAGTCTTTATTGTTAGAAGGTGTGTTGCCTTTGTCCGAGAAGACTTCTGTTGGTGCCTCCGTTTTGTTACAAGGTGTAGAGTTAGGTTGTATAGATGTTCCTCTCCATCGTATTTATCTGAAGTCAGATTTGATAACTGGACCAGTTATTGTAGGTGTTCGTCCTAATCTCCCTGTAGAGGGTGTTACGTTATTGCTAGGAAATGATCTAGCTAGGAACAAAGTGGTTGCTGAACCAATTGTTACCAGTGAACCAGTGGTGGATGTTAAATCACCTGAAGATGATGCTGAATTGTATCCAGCTTGTGTTGTTACTAGGGCGATGACTAGAAAACAACAAGATGAAAATTTGCAAGAAGACCAGTTTGATTACATGGACCTTTCTGACACTTTCCTAGCTGACATTGAAGGTCCTGGTAGCTCAGAAAAGGCCATAATAAGACCACCTAGTGTTAACAAGAATGTCATTATGCCATGGCCAAACGTAAACAGCCATTCATTAGACCGAAAGAATTTATTCGAAGAACAACATAAAGACCCTGAGGTTCTTCAGCTCAACCAGCGGGCTCAACCACAGGAGAAAGCAGACAAAGTGGCCGATTGCTATTACCATCAGGACGGCATTTTAATGAGGAAGTGGAGGCCTCCTGATGCTACCCCAGAGGAGGAATGGAGAGTGGTATACCAAGTGGTGGTGCCTAAAGTTTATAGGCAAGAAATTATTGGTCTTGCCCATAACACCCCCTTGGCTGGACACTTAGGTATTAGGAAGACTTGCCTTAAGATCTTGCAGCATTTCTACTGGCCCAGACTTCGAAATGATGTCGCAGAATACTGCAAATCATGCCATATATGCCAGGTTGTTGGTAAGCCTAACCAGAAAATACCACCAGCACCCCTTCTGCCTATTCCAGCCTTTGACGAACCTTTCAGCAGAGTTCTTATTGACTGCGTTGGACCTTTACCAAAGACCAAAACTGGAAATGCGTATTTATTGACAATCATGTGTACATCCACTCGCTTTCCTGAGGCTATTCCGCTAAGAAATATCAAGACACCTACTATTGTCAAAGCACTTATCAAATTTTTCACATTAGTAGGACTTCCTAAGTCTATACAGTCCGACCAGGGATCAAATTTCATGTCAGGTTTATTTCAGCAAGTCGTGTACCAGTTAGGGATTGCTCAGTATAGATCAAGTGCGTACCATCCAGAATCTCAAGGTGCCTTAGAACGTTTTCATCAAACATTGAAGAACATGATTAGAACTTTTTGTCTTCAATTTGACAGAGACTGGGATGATGGAGTTCACTTTCTACTTTTTGCAGTCCGAGAGGCTGTTCAAGAATCCCTTGGTTTTAGTCCCTTTGAGTTGGTATTTGGCCATACTGTAAGGGGACCGTTAAAATTGATTAAGGAAAAGTGGCTTACTGGACATACTGACTTGAATCTTTTAGACTATGTATCTAGATAAAGAAAAATTGTATACTGCTTGTCAAATTGCTCAGAAAAACTTAAAAAATGTACAGAACAAGATGAAAATATGGTATGATAAAGATGCCAGGGATAGAGTTTTTGAGCCTGGTGATAAGGTACTTGTATTTTTGCCAGTCCCTGTATATCCTTTACAGGCTAAATATTGTGGTCCTTATACAATAGAGAGTAAAATCAATGATTTGAATTATATTGTAAAAACTCCAGGTCGGCGCAAACAAAATAGAGTGTGTCATATTAATATGTTAAAACCATACTTTGAGCGTACTAATGAATGTGAGAGTAAACTAGTTGCCACTTTAGGCATGGTTAAATTTGAGAACAATCATGACAAACCAGATGTAATTGAACCACCTTTTAGTTCTAAAACTATGGAAGAGACGGTTAGATTGAAAAATTCTGAAATTTTGTCAAATTTAGACTCAAAACTTGCACATCTGTCTTTTGATCGTAGAGAAGAAATAAAAACTTTGATATTTTCTTTTAAAAATCTTTTTCCAGATGTGCCAAACAAAACCACTGCTGTTTGTCATGATGTTGATGTATGAGATTCTTCTCCAATTAAGCAACATCCTTACCGGCTTAATCCACTCAAACTTGAAGCTATGAGAAAAGAAATTAAATATATGCTTGACAATGATATTATTGAGCCGAGTAACAGTGAATGGAGCTCTCCTTGTCTCCTTGTCCCAAAACCAGATAAAACCTTTCGTTTCGTAACTGATTTCAGAAAAGTAAATTCAGTCTCAAAATCTGATTCCTATCCGATTCCAAGGATAGACGATTGTATTGACAACATTGGTCAAGCAAAATTTGTGAGCAAATTTGATTTGTTGAAAGGTTATTGGCAAGTTCCATTGACACAGAGAGCTCGTGAAATATCAGCTTTTGTTACACCAGATGGTTTATTTCAATATACTGTAATGCCGTTTGGCATGAAAAGTGCACCAGCTACATTTCAAAGAATGATCAATAATGTTATAAAAGATTTAGATTGTTGTTATGCTTATATTGATGATCTAATTGTATGCAGTGATAGCTGGGAACAGCATTTAACACATTTGTATGATACTTTTGATAGATTGTCACAATCAAATTTGACTGTTAATCTTGGTAAAAGTGAATTTTGTCAGGCCACTGTTGATTATTTAGGGCATACAGTTGGCCAAGGTCAAGTGAAACCTATTATGGCTAAAGTAGAAGCCATTTCCAAATTTCCTCCTCCTACAAATAGAAAACAACTTATGAGATATTTAGGCATGATTGGATTTTATAGAAAATTCTGTTCAAATTTTGCTACTGTGGTTCAACCACTGACTCATCTTTTAAGAAAAGATTCTAAATTTATCTGGAGTGAAAATTGTCAAAACGCTTTTGAAAATAGCAAATCACTTTTAATTAATAGTCCGGTTCTGATTACTCCAGACTTTGAAAAACAATTTAAACTTACCGTTGATGCAAGCGATGTACGAATTGGAGCTGTTTTATATCAAGAGACAGATGATAATGTTGAGAAACCTATATCATATTTTTCTAAGAAATTAGATAAACATCAGAAAAATTATACAACTATTGAAAAAGAGTGTTTTGCAATGTTGTCAGCACTTCAACATTTTGATGTATATTTGAATCCCACTGTATATCCTATTCTTGTTTGTACTGATCATAATCCTCTCACCTTCATACATAAAATGAGAAACAAGAATCAGAGGTTGACTAGGTGGAGTTTATTGTTACAGGAATATGATGTAATTGTAAAACATATTAAGGGTAAAGATAATGTAATAGCAGATGCTTTATCTAGAGCTTATTAAAACACTTTGTATATACTAAGTATTTCTGTTCATATTATTCATGATAAGTTTTTGTTACACTAAAACTTCTTTTAAGGGGGGAGGTGTTATGATATTGTAATTATTGTATTTATTTATGTTGGCCTGATTTGTATTGTGTGGCCTGATAGTTGTTTACAGAATAATTTTAGAATTGTGCAGTTTAGAAATCTATGGAACAATTACAGAATGATTGGAACTTTCCAGAATGATTCTAATAAAAGATGCATTATATAAACTTCTACATTTTACTAGAAACTTCTGTTGTAACTTTCTAGGATGTTCCATTATAGACTGTTCTAGAATTTTCCATGACAAATATATATATATACAGACACTAAAGTTAAACTCACTCTTACACTTGGACTTAGACATCGATAGACATTAATATTCATAGCATTTGGATTGACATTTTAATTCTACAAACAACATCATACTGGATTGTGACCGTAGTAGTGAACGTAATATTCAGATTGGATTCCGAAAGATATCCGGATACAGATAAAGATAAAAGATTGGACTCATATTTTGACAGTTAAGTTAACAGTAATATTTGTATAATACTTCTTGTAAACTTTTGTATAATAAATATTGTTAAATTTTACTATTGATTTGTGTCTTTTGTTGGCTACAATTTAAAGGCGATTTCTGGCCGTAACACTAAGTAATAGAACACAGCAAGTAAACATTTGCAATGTTAATTCTGATAAAAAAAGATGTGAAATTTGGTGTTCCCAAGGATCTATACTTAGTCTAGGTCCTCTATTACTTGTCTTATTTATAAATGACCTTTCCCTGTGCATTAAAAATTGTAAAACAGACTTGTATGCTGATGATACTACTCTTCATAAATCCGGGGAAAGTATTGAAAATTTACATGATGATGTTCAAGAAGATTTATGTAAAGTTGAAGAATGGTGCAAAATGAATAATATGTTCATCAATACCAAAAAAACTAAATTTTTGGTTACTGGAACAAGTCAGAAGTTATCCACCCAATCTTTTCAACCAAATTTAGTAATAAATTCAGAAACACTACAAAATTCATCATGTGAGAAATTATTAGGTGTTAAAATTGACAGCACACTTAGCTGGAAAAACCAAATTGATCAAATTTGTGCTAGCATTTCATCATGAATATACCTTCTTTCTAAATTAAAGAAATTTTTAGATATTAATGCCAGGAAAGCATATTATAATGGGTATATTCTGCCTCTCATCGATTACTGCTGTATTATTTGGGGAGAATGTAAAAATGAAGGGATAGTAACATTATTAAAACTTCAAAAAAGAGCAGCAAGATTAATTCTTGATGCAGACACATTATCCTCATCAGCCCCCTTATTTAAAGAACTTGGATGGATGACAGTAGAAAACAGAATCAAATACCACAAATATTTATTGCTATTTAAATGTATGCGGAAAGAAGCACCACAGTACCTAATTCAAAAGTTTCAACTTATATCTGTAAATAATCCTTATGCTTTAAGGGGTGTTACTCAAGGTAATTTGATAGTTCCAAAGCCAAAAACTGAACTGTTTAAAAAATCTTTTGCTTATTCTGGATCAGTTTTATGGAACGGACTACCTTATGAAATGCGTAAAGTGCAAAACACTTATTCTTTTAAACAAATTATAAAACAATACTTGAGACAGTCCCAATATTCAGTCTGAAATGATTGCAACTATTACTCTTGTATGATTTTAATGATTTGTATATACTATGTCTATTTACTACATGCAATCTGTAACTGTTTTATATCTTTTAATCATGGCACATGTACATAGAACTATTATGTCTAAACAATTGTTTATATAATTTATGTTTGCTTTTTTCTCTTATTATTATCATTTTGTTTTTACTTGTATTGCATACATGTATATGAGGGCCTCAGGGAAGATTAGTAATTGTAACTAACTGTGTTTACCCTCTTTCAATAAAGAATTTATTATTATTATTATTATATTATTAGTATTATACTGAAAAACCTACCACAATAATTAAAATAAAAACATTGCATCCAAGTTTCCTGTGGTAAGAAGTGAAATATTTTTTTTTATTAAAGTACAAATGTACTCAGTAGTCCAGTTTTAGTTGGTTTCCTTGAAGGTTTTCAAAAGGATCCAAGAATATGTCACCGTTTGGGTAAATACAATGCGACAGTAACTCAACAATAGAGTAAAACCAAAAGAAAGCTATGAAAATGTCAAAGTACAGTCTTTCCTAATAAACGATTATGGTATCTAATGCAATATGGTTCTTCTTTTTGCCTTGCAAGTCTTTGCATGAAAAATGACACATTTATGTCATACAAATGCTAGTCAGATTACCTCCACATAGCTTTGAAATAACTATCAAATGTTGATTATTGTCTAATGATAATGTACCTTCATGTTAAAGGTATACTGTGCACAAAACATAACAGGTCACGATATTCTTGATCCGAGGTTACACAAGAGTCAGATGACAGACAGTGTTATTACTATGTACTAGTAGTATAAATTAGTAGGTACTTATTTCATGATGTAGGTGTTAAAAGGTCACTGTAAGCTAGTTCCACTTTGCTTTCTTTCAAACACTGACAGGAGTACCGAGGCTGTTTTTGAAAAGTTTAAAAGAGGCTTGGATGTAAAATGATGTATGCCAATGTAGAATGTCTTAGTGACCCATTTTGTATTTTGCTTGTAATTGGTATAATAAAGCATATGCTTACAGACTTGATTTGACTGTTGAAAATTAACCATGAAATGTTAGATACATACACCCTACACACTATTACTGCCTTCTAAAACTGATAAAAATCACATATGATGAGAATGAACTACAAACTTAACAGCAAAGATACAGAAGAAACATTAGACCAAGAAATTTATAAAAGACTGGAAAGCAAATTTTCGCAGAATGAAAGAAACATTAATCAGGTGTTAAGTGTGTTGATCACTGCATCTATAACTGTAAGATAATGCTGCTAAAATTGATGAAAAGCCAGGCGCGTAGCAACCCGTACGCAAAAACGCAGTTGCGTACACATCGCAAATTTCACAAAAATAAAAATATGGTAAATCTAGTAAGTAAGAATAAAACTAAAGTAATGAAGTAAATAAAAAAAATATACAAATATGTTAATGATCACTTTGTAGCTATATTCCGTTCCGAAAACGAGTCTTCCCTTTTCATTTAAGAAACCAGCATCGTGATTCTGTTGCTGATGCAAACAATTTAAAATGGCGGAGTCCTCCGGGTGTCAAAACACAATTGTCACGTCTTCTATGTCTCCTTACCCTGACATCTTTTCTGAAGATTCCAAAATAACTGATGAAATAAAATTTATACCCGGGAATCTTTCAGATACTTAATGTATTTTTATGTATGCCGGTCTCGACGGCAACGACAGAATAATCTTTTAGTACCCTGAGAAGAGTGAAGACCTACTTGATAAATACAATGAAAACGAATCGTTTATCTGGACTCGGTCTTTTAAAAATATACCGAGAAAATTTTTTAAAGCAGACACGGTTTTGGACATCTTTAGTAGAAAAAAAGAAAGGAAATGGACATTGATTTTTCAGAATTAACTTTGAGAGAAAAAAAAGAAGCTGAAAAACACTGCTTGTTCACTCATAAAATAAAACATAAAGATATGTGATTCAAATTTTTATTTATGTATTTTTTCAATAAAAAATAACATTGAAGTTGCTCTGATTATTTATTTCCAAGGTTGACTTGTTTCTCCTGAAAGTAAGATTTCTGTGAGGTCATTTTAAGTCCTCGGAAATTGCGAATGAAGGATTTTGCACCATTTACCACAGAGCTTCTGGGGCCCCCAGATCCCCTGCCGTATGACTTCCTTAATTCTCCAGCATTGCGTACACATCAAAATTGCCTAGCTACGCCCCTGAAAGCTGCAACCCTATCTAGTCACTGAGAAGTGCTACACTGTTAATTTATAAGCAGCACATAATCAGTAACAAGAAAGGCTGTTAACTTGTTAAATTTTGACAGCAGTACTTTAAGAAGTTAAAATGTTTACTCCAGATTTTTTAAGAAAATAAGAACTACACAAGAGAAAAAAGAAAACTGCACTTCCATTAGACCAGTACATCAAGCCCTTATAAAGAAATTAACATTCTGTCCCCAACTACTTTACATACAACTCTCAATATTACCCTCATCTACTCAATTTTACTTTTTCTACCTATAGAAGATATATCCATACATACCACTCTCATTATTTACCCTCACCCTTCCTCCATTTCTCTCATATCCATACCAACCTTAACCACCTATGTTAGCCTACTCTGTGTGTTAAATATCCCCATGAAATTGTGTTAGTTGATGAAAAGATTTTAATCATGAAGTACCAGGCATGGAAGAATGAAAAAAATCAATACTGAAAAGAAGATCTAAACTTTTCAACATATACATTATTTTTTTTTAATATTGAGACAATTTGGAGTTGTAGTTTTTATTTCAATATTAAATGGTTATCATTATTTTGAAAATTAAGGTAACAGCCAAAGTTACAATAAGCCAAAATGTGTGATGTAAATTTTAATTAAAGAAATTATCCTTGGATAACCATTTTGAAGCCAAAATATATCTATTTAATCAAACGGTGTAAAAAATATTTTAAAATAAATGAAAGAAAATAGTCTAAATTAAAAATTGCCAAAAGTTTAAAAAATGCCAAATGGCACAAAAGTACCTGTCTGCTAATGTACTAGCCAGCTGGCCTGAGGGTTATCTGGACTTTAAGGTGCTAGTTCACCGAAACAAATGGCCGCAGTGACCACCAGTCTCTTCCTTTTGGAGTACCAATTTTAGAGTCTCTGATTTGACTAAAGCATGACTTATATAGCCAATATAAAAAAAACCTGACCCAGTTAACAAATTAAAAAGCCCATCCCCAATTAAAATTTAGATAAAAAGTTAAATACATCCCCAATTATCTTTTAAAAACATCCCCAAAAGATAAACACTTCCGCAATTAAATTTGGATAAAAAGTTAAAAACATCCCCAATTAAAATATGGATAAAAATTTAAAACATCCCGGATTAAAATTTGGATAAAAATTAAAAACATCCCCAAAAGATAAAAACTTCCGCAATTAAATTTGGATAAAAGTTAAAAACATCCCCAATTAAAATATGGATAAAAATTTAAAACATTCCCAATTAAAATTTGGATAAAAATTAAAAAACATCCCCAATTAAAATATGGATAAAAATTTAAAACATTCCCGATTAAAATTTGGATAAAAAGTTAAAAACATCCCCAATTAAAATATGGACAAAAATTTAAAACATTCCCGATTAAAATTTGGATAAAAAGCTAGAAACATCCCCAATTAAAATATGGATAAAAATTTAAAACATCCCCGATTAAAATTTGGATAAAAATTAAAAACATCCCCAAGTGAAATCGAACTGAGTGATCGAGCTCACTCAGTTCATGCATGGTACAAAGGAAAGGATTAGACCACGACTCGGTCGCTGTCTGACCCTTGGTCTGACCAAGTCAACAGACTTGGTCATGTTGACTTGGTCACGGTCCAACTGAGTGATCTATCTCACTCAGTTCATATCAGTATTAGCAGATACTTGATATGTATGGTGGGGACGTTACTATACCTAAATGGAAGGTATAGTATCTGTGAACCCGCAACACAGATTGCGACTTAACTTCCCATACATGTAATCAAGTATCCAATGCTATTACTGATATGTTATGTTTATAAAATAACTACTGAAAAACCTACCACAACAATTAAAATAAAAACATTGCATCCAAGTTTCCTGTGGTAAGAAGTGAAATATTTTTTTTTTATTAAAGTACAAATGTACTCAGTAGTCCAGTTTTAGTTGGTTTCCTTGAAGGTTTTCAAAAGGATCCAAGAATATGTCACCGTTTGGGTAAATACAATGCGACAGTAACTCAACAATAGAGTAAACCCAAAAGAAAGCTATGCAAATGTCAAAGTACAGTCTTTCCCAATAAACGATTATGGTATCTAATGCAATATGGTTCTTCTTTTTGCCTTGCAAGTCTTTGCATGAAAAATGACACATTTATGTCATACAAATGCTAGTCAGATTACCTCCACATAGCTTTGAAATAACTATCAAATGTTGATTATTGTCTAATGATAATGTACCTTCATTTTAAAGGTATACTGTGCACAAAACATAACAGGTCACGATATTCTTGATCCGAGGTTACACAAGAGTCAGATGACAGACAGTGTTATTACTATGTACTACTAGTACAAATTAGTAGGCACTTATTTCATGATGTAGGTGTTAAAAGGTCACTGTAAGCTAGTTCCACTTTGCTTTCTTTCAAACACTGACAGGAGTACCGAGGCTGTTTTTGAAAAGTTTAAAGGAGGCTTGGATGTAAAATGATGTATGCCAATGTAGAATGTCTTAGTGACCCATTTTGTATTTTGCTTGTAATTGGTATAATAAAGCATATGCTTACAGACTTGATTTGACTGTTGGAAATTAACCATGAAATGTTAGATACATACACCCTACACACTATTACTGCCTTCTAAGACTGATAAAAATCACATATGATGAGAATGAACTACAAACTTAACAGCAAAGATACAGAAGAAACATTAGACCAAGAAATTTATAATAGACTGGAAAGCAAATTTTCTCAGAATGAAAGAAACATTAATCAGGTGTTAAGTGTGTTGATCACTGCATCTATAACTGTAAGATAATGCTGCTAAAATTGATGAAAAGCTGCAACCCTATCTAGTCACTGAGAAGTGCTACACTGTTAATTTATAAGCAGCACATAATCAGTAACAAGAAAGGCTGTTAACTTGTTAATTTTTGACAGCAGTACTTTAAGAAGTTAAAATGTTTACTCCAGATTTTTTAAGAAAATAAGAACTACACAAAAGAAAAAAGAAAACTGCACTTCCATTAGACCAGTACATCAAGCCCTTATAAAGAAATTAACATTCTGTCCCCAACTACTTTACATACAACTCTCAATATTACCCTCATCTACTCAATTTTCCTTTTTCTCCCTATAGAAGATATATCCATACATACCACTCTCATTATTTACCCTCACCCTTCCTCCATTTCTCTCATATCCATACCAACCTTAACCACCTATGTTAGCCTACTCTGTGCGTTAAATATCCCCATGAAAATGTGTTAGTTGATGAAAAGATTTTAATCATGAAGTACCAGGCATGGAAGAATGAAAAAAATCAATACTGAAAAGAAGATCTAAACTTTTCAACATATACATTATTTTTTTTAATATTGAGCCAATTTGGAGTTGTAGTTTTTATTTCAATATTAAATGGTTATCATTATTTTGAAAATTAAGGTAACAGCCAAAGTTACAATAAGCCAAAATGTGTGATGTAAATTTTAATTAAAGAAATTATCCTTGGATAACCATTTTTAAGCCAAAATATATATATTTAATCAAAAGGTGTAAAAAATATTTTAAAATAAATGAAAGAAAATAGTCTAAATTAAAAATTGCCAAAAGTTTAAAAAATGCCAAATGGTACAAAAGTACCTGTCTGCTAATGTACTAGCCAGCTGGCCTGAGGGTTATCTGGACTTTAAGGTGCTAGTTCACCGAAACAAATGGCCGCAGTGACCACCAGTCTCTTCCTTTTGGAGTACCAATTTTAGAGTCTCTGATTTGACCAAAGCATGACTTATACAGCCAATATAAAAAAAAACCTGACCCAGTTAACAAATTAAAAAGCCCATCCCCAATTAAAATTTAGATAAAAAGTTAAACACATCCCCAATTATCTTTTAAAAACATCCCCAAAAGATAAACACTTCCGCAATTAAATTTGGATAAAAAGTTTAAAACATCCCCAATTAAAATATGGATAAAATTTAAAAACATCCCCAAAAGATAAAAACTTCCGCAATTAAATTTGGATAAAAGTTAAAAACATCCCTAATTAAAATATGGATAAAAATTTAAAACATTCCCAATTAAAATTTGGATAAAAATTAAAAACATCCCCAATTAAAATATGGATAAAAATTTAAAACATCCCCGATTAAAATTTGGATAAAAATTAAAAACATCCCCAATTAAAATATGGATAAAAATTTAAAACATCCCTGATTAAAATTTGGATAAAATTAAAAACATCCCCAATTAAAATATGGATAAAAATTAAAAAAATTCCCAATTAAAATTTGGATAAAAAGTTAAAAACATCCCCAATTAAAATATGGATAAAAATTTAAAACATTCCCGATTAAAATTTGGATAAAAAGTTAAAAACATCCCCAATTAAAATATGGATAAAAATTTAAAACATCCCCGATTAAAATTTGGATAAAAATTAAAAACATCCCCAATTAAAATCGAACTGAGTGATCGAGCTCACTCAGTTCATGCATGGTACAAAAGAAAGGATTAGACCACGACTCGGTCGCTGTCTGACCCTTGGTCTGACCAAGTCAACAGACTTAGTCACGGTCCAACTGAGTGATCTATCTCACTCAGTTCATATCAGTATTAGCAGATACTTGATATGTATGGTGGGGACGTTACTATACCTAAATGGAAGGTATAGTATCTGTGAACCCGCAACGCAGATGGCGACTTAACTTCCCATACATGTAATCAAGTATCCAATGCTATTACTGATATGTTATGTTTATGAAATAACTACTGAAAATCCTACCACAATAATTAAAATAAAAACATTGCATCCAAGTTTCCTGTGGTAAGAAGTGAAATATTTTTTTTTATTAAAGTACAAATGTACTCAGTAGTCCAGTTTTAGTTGGGTTTCCTTGAAGGTTTTCAAAAGGATCCAAGAATATGTCACCGTTTGGGTAAATACAATGCGACAGTAACTCAACAATAGAGTCAAACCAAAAGAAAGCTATGAAAATGTCAAAGTACAGTCTTTCCCAATAAACGATTATGGTATCTAATGCAATATGGTTCTTCTTTTTGCCTTGCAAGTCTTTGCATGAAAAATGACACATTTATGTCATACAAATGCTAGTCAGATTACCTCCATATAGCTTTGAAATAACTATCAAATGTTGATTATTGTCTAATGATAATGTACCTTCATTTTAAAAGGGGCCAATATAACAAAACATGATACAATTTCAAAAGCAGAAACCATTATGGCCTGATCTATGTAAAAAAAAAACAAGCGAAAAAAACAATTCGAAATGATTACCATTGAATTTAAAGTGAACCTCAAAACCGACAGGAATCACCATACCCGAAAACATAATTCAGCAGATGGAGAGTTGTCTCATTGACACTCATACCACATCTTCTTAAATCTATAGAATCACTATACACTAAAATATTATTCTGAAGGAATCAATATACCCAGATATATTATTACAAGCCAACCAGTCTCTTTAGTATGTATTGCTACTAAATGTTGTGTACCAAGCAGATACATAGCAAATACCAGCTTTTAGTCTTGTGTGGTCTGACCCAGCCAGGGATGAAAACTCAAAATAACTGAAACAAGCTTATTTTTAAAAAGCTGTTCTAAATATCATTTTAAAGAAACAAAAAAAAGTTCAAATTAATGTTATTTATTAAAATGAGAAATGATTAATGTAGCAATCACCTTGTATAATACTGTTACCTAAGATATAAGAATATGGTAATATTGAAAAAAACATACATCCTGCTTTAGAAAACCCTCATACATATTGTATGGAAGAATCTTAGGTGTTTAATTGTTACAGAAATTTCAACTTTACAATCTATTACACTTGAAAAAAGTAAAACAAATAATAATATATTACATTTTTTTGTGACTACTAAACATACAAGTAAAACCATATTAGCATTCTATAAAATATACCATTCTTTTAAATGCATTATGAAATACTATTTGACATTTCTTTTAAACTATTGCAAAAGAATTCACTGGCTAAAATCACGAGGAGCAACATTCAATTTCATGGGCAGGGTGTTAGATATTGTTTTAAAGCTGAGAAAAATTTACAAAGTCACAAGATTTACCATTAAATTCATAAACAAGTTAAAAATATCTTTTCTACAAAAAATAAGAGTTGTCTCCTATTTGCATAAGCCTTATCATGAAATACTATTACCAAAAGTACCTACAAATATGGGAGATAACTCATTAAACTTAAAAATGAAGTCATGATTGTGAGGAAGGGGGGTTTAATATCAGATAAAATTGAGAATGGAAACACTTTGGAGATGATGATGACGTAAATATAATTTGAAATCACCATGTCAGACCAAACCACTTAATGCATTATCTAGACTTATGTTTACAAGCTGATTTTATTCAGAGAGCTCTAAATAATACTGTCATCTTACTTTATTTACATCTGATATAGCATATCTAACATAAAATATATAACAATTATAAGTAAACCAATACATTCTTATTTATTGCAGGCCTTCCATGCAGTGAACAAACTAGCTCATATGAAGAGATAAGCATTGTAAGCAGTGTATTCCCACCCCTTAACCCTAAATCTCAGCCTGCTAGTTTCCACTTCTCACAACTTATGCTTAGTTTGTTAAATTCAAAAACAAGTTAAAATCTTTTTATAAAAAAAGTAAGAGTTGTCTCCTCTTTGCATCAGCCTTATCACGAAATACTGTTACCAAAAGTACCTTCAAATATGGGAGATAACTCATTAAACTCTAGGAGTAGTTATCTGGAATTATCTGTAGTGATTTGGATGAAGAGTTGTCTCATTGTCAACATTTCACATCTTCTTATATTTATTTACTCATAATAGGACAGTAGGAAGTTAGAACAGGAGTAAAACAATATGCCCCCCCCCCCCCCCAACTAAAAGGGCATAAAAATTAATTTTTACCAATGGCAGCTGGTTGTTCTCACAAGTCACATCAAAGTCTTACATTAAACACCTAGTACATGTATTAATTAAGACTATTTAGGGGGAACTGTAGGCCTATGAAATTCGAAAGTAATCAACATATCTGGTTTAAAAGAATAAATCTTTACAACTGGCTCTCCCCCTCTTTCTATTTCTCAGAGTAAACATAATTGTATTACTACATATTTTTTTGTCAATAAGTGTTTCCAAGTTCCTCAGATCAACAGAATCAATTCTTCTGCTTCAGTTGATTTTTAAATTAACAAGCACGCTTTGTCTACAAATAGAAAATAAAATTTCATTCAAAACATGTAAACTAAAATTCACAAAAAATTATATATAATGTTGATGTCAGAAGATATTTACATTGTATCCATATATGGAGTAACCAGGAGACAGAGGCTGAAGAAATTCTTCATATAAAGCAGTTCAGAATTGTATCAAATATTATGGCATCTTAAGTATGAAATGCCACCATTGTACTTACATTTTGCTTCAGATTTGTTTAAAATAAACATGTCAATTTTTTCAGGCACCATGGATTAAAAATTTTCATTCAACCAAAGATTTCATGGATAAGGACAATACGCCTTCAAACTAGTTTAACCCTGCCACACTCTGTATGTGCCAGTTATTCAGTGGTTAATGTTTGTTGCTGTGTAACATATTTGTTTTGTTCATTATTTTGGACATGAATTAGGCAGTTTGTTTTCTCGACTAATTTTTTTACAATTTTCATTTTTTGGCCAATTTATAGCTAACGTAACATGTATGTGGTATGGGTTTTACTCATTTTTGAAGGCAGAATTGTGACCTATAGCTGTTAATTTATATGTCATTTGGTTTTTTGGAGAGTTTTCTAAAATGCAATCATACCACATCTTCATATTTCTATATCTGTAATTAGGTATTGTATTATTATAGAAGCAATAAACTAGAACCGTTCATTATCTTTAATGTTACCTTGAAACAAGGATTTTGTTACCGTCAACATACATACCTTAAAGTTGATATTATTTTACATCCAGGTCCTACTTTCCTTAGATTTTACTTCAATAAATATCCAGGATAACTGAAAAAAAAAATGAATCCTTAACTGTGATGGTAGTAAAAACACTTATTGAAGGCCATATGTTGACCAATAGTTGTTAACTTGTATATCTTTTAGTCTCTGGTGGAGTCAGTTGTCTCATTGACAATTAATTACCACATCTTATTTCGATATTTATACATGTATATGAAATTTAGTCTATTTTATCAACATCTAATCATAGCAGTTAATACAGATAAATAAGATATACTATTGCTAAAGTGACATATAG
The DNA here is from genome assembly GCA_037788925.1 of Mytilus galloprovincialis. Taxonomy (NCBI): domain Eukaryota; kingdom Metazoa; phylum Mollusca; class Bivalvia; order Mytilida; family Mytilidae; genus Mytilus; species Mytilus galloprovincialis. Next base: position 1,005,869 of record CM075341.1, on the reverse strand, counting down.
GTCCAATGGGCCAGGTGTAAATATCAAATTGCTATGAATATACATGTAATTGTTTAGATGTATGTGATGATACACAAATATTATTGCAATATATAATATATAAACATATAGATATTATCTAATCAATACATCTTTCAATTAAAGAACCTTAGTGAGCACGCTCACATACCCCACGTCCCCACATTGTCATTGGAGAAATTAAATAAGTATAAGAAAAAAAAATTGTATAAAAAAAAATATTGAATAATAATTTCCTGTCAATATACATAGTATGTCCTTATTATCTACAAAATTTCATGAAATTCTGTTGTGTGTTTTCAGAGGAGTTGAGATGACAAACTGTTGCAGAAGTACATTGAAGCAAATAAGTTCAAAGGGGCATAACTCCTAGAAAAAAATTGAACCGTAATTTCCTGTTGATATGCACATCTACATAGTATGTCCTTATTATCTACAAAGTTTCATGAAATTCTGTTGTGTGGTTTGAGAGGAGTTGCGATGACAAACTGTTGCAGTAGTATATTAAAGTAAATAAGTTCAAAGGAGCGTAACTCCTAGAAAAAAAATTGAATCGCAATTTCCCGTCGATATGCACAACTACATAGTATGTCCTTATTATCTGAAAAGGTTTCGTGAAATTCTGTTGTGTGGTTTGAGAGGAGTTGCGATGACAAACTGTTGCAGTAGTACATTAAAGTAAATAAGTTCAAAGGTGCGTAACTCCTAGAAAAAAAATTGAATCGCAATTTCCCGTCGATATGCACAACTACATAGTATGTCCTTATTATCTGAAAAGGTTTCGTGAAATTCTGTTGTGTGGTTTGAGAGGAGTTGCGATGACAAACTGTCGCAGTAGTACATTAAAGTAAATAAGTTCAAAGGGGCGTAACTCCTAGAAAAAAAATTGAATCGCAATTTCCCGTCGATATGCACAACTACATAGTATGTCCTTATTATCTGAAAAGGTTTCGTGAAATTCTGTAGTGTGGTTTGAGAGGAGTTGCGATGACAAGAAACAGGACTGACGGACGGACGGACGGACGGACGGGTCAAAAACATTATACCCTCCGCAACTTCGTTGCATGGGGTATAATAATAGGAAGCAAAGAGCAGTTTGACCACCGGAAAGAGAGAGAGGAAGATATATAGAAAGAGAAAGAGAGTGAGAGAGAATAGTGTGGTGAGTTTTCAATACATTGAATTTTATTTTAGTATAGTAAATACAGCATTTTCATTTATAACATGTATAATATTAAATGTAAAGTATTTACATAATGTATGTAATACGTATTTTGGTCATAACTGTTAATTGTGACCTGTGGTACAGGAACTGTACCCTTGCTTTTCTTTCAGGAGCACCAATGTTTTTAAAATTCTCTATTTTATTGGGTTAGTTACTCAATCTGGTTTTCTGGTTAGTGTCAGATTTCTCCCTTAGAAATTTCTCCCTTTTCTACACTAAAATGCGAACTTGTACATCAAAATCATAGCTGCTGAAATGAAATGACTAGACATCTACTACATGTACCTTATGCATATTTACCTTGTCTTTTGAATGTTAAAGCTTCATGCAGACCCAGTTGTGATGTTCCTCATCTGGGAGATTAATCAGTATATAATCATTCTTCATTTTTACAAGGATAGGTTGTTGGCATATCTCTCAATCCCAAACCTGAAGAACCAGAGAATCTTTACTCAAGCTTTATTTCATTTAGATCAATTGCAGACCAAGGCTGAAGAGTCAAATCTACCAAAAATTTCATATCAGAGTTTTCTTCTCCTAGACATCCTTTGAAGGCTGATGACCATCATCCAGCGGGCTATTTAACCCATAACTGGGGCAAGGTTGATGAGTGTAGGGATGTCCGCATGTCGATCAGCCTACACACTTTATCTCTAGGGACCTTGCTACTCCGAGATCCTCTACAGTAAAGCCTAGGACACTAGATCCTAGTTACCATGTGCTGTCACGGGGAGGCACTGTAGAAGTCTTGTTAGTGTAGAGGCTATGTACTGGAAGGAAAGACTTACACACTCAGCTTTCTTTTCACCTATGAATATAAGCTATCCAGCGGCAGTGTAAGAGTCTATGACTCCCAACCACACTAGACGCATACACAAACCTGTGGTAACACCACCAGCACACAAAAAAAAGGGGTCATTATTTCAAATTTAGAAAAAAGAAGGTTTATTTATTTAAATTAAGAAAAAGAAATTGTTATTTATTCAGATTTAAAAAAAGAAATTGTTATTTATTCAAATTTAAAAAAAGAAATGGTTATTTATTCAAATCTAATAAAAAGTAAGGTTTATTTATTTATATATTTTAAAAAAGGAAGGATTATTTATTCAAATTTTTAAAAAGGAAGGTTTATTTATTTAAATTTAGAAAAAGGAATGGTTATTTATCTAAAAACTAGAAAAGGAATTATTTAAAATCCAGAAAAGAAAGTGTTATTTATTTTAATTCAGAAAAGAAAGTTATTTCTTTAAAATTTAGAAAAGAAAGTGTTATGTATTTAAATTCAAAAACGAAAGTGTTCATTATTTTGAAATTTATAATGCATTTCATCCAAAAGTATAGGGTTATTTGTACTTCACAAACTTTAAAGCAACTAAACAGTATCAGAACAGTGTGAAATTACAACACCAACACATTACTTACTTCCCCTCCTTACCCAGCAACTCTCTATTACACTAGGCCATGGAGTAGCCCTCCCCAACCTCCAAGCCCTCACATTGACTGGACTCTCATGAGTTAACCCTCCCCGACCCCAAGCCCTTAAAAACAAGTCCCTGGATTTCCATGGGGTAATCCTCCCTGACCCAAAAACCCTTAAAAACAAGTCCCTGACTCCCATGGGATAACCCTCCCCGACCCAAAGCCCTTAAAAACAAGTCCCTGGATTTCCATGGGGTAACACTCCCCGACCCACAATCCCTTAAAAACAAGTCCCTGGACTTCCATGGGGTAACCCTTCTCGACCCCCATCCCTTAAAAACAAGTCCCTGCATGGACTCCCATGGGGTAACCCTCCCTGACCCCCAATCCCTTAAAAACAAGTCCTTGGACTCCCATGGGTTAACCCTCCCCAATCCCCATCCCTTAAAAACAAGATCCTGGACTCCCATGGGGTAATCCGCCCCGACCCCTTATCCCATAAAAACAAGTCCTTGGACACCCATGGGGTAACCCTCCCGGACCCCCAAGCCCTTAAAAACAAGTCCCTTGACTCCCATGGGATAACCCTCCCCGACCCCCATGCCCTTAAAAATAAGTCCCTGGATTTGTTTTGGGTTAACTATCCCCTACCCTGTTGCCCTTAAATACAAGTGCCTGGAGACTCACTCTCCCTTTCATCCGACCCCTAGGCCTCTCCTCCAAGACCTTTGAGCTCTTAAATTCCAGTTCCTGGATGTTGCCTTATTCCACCCAACCTGCTCCAAAGCTCAGTCCCAGGTCAACTATATATAAAGCTGTTGCTATGTGGGTCGAGGGGATAATTAAAGAAAACGAAGAAGAAAACATCAGCAAGCCAGTATAACCTTTACCTTTTATTCTATCCATATTGTGATTGGGTAAGGTGATTGGGTATAGTGATGGGGTATAGTGATGGGGTATAGTGATGGGGTATAGTGATTGGGTTTGGTGATTGGGTATAGTGATGGGGTATAGTGATGGGGTATGGTGATTGGGTTTCATGTCTAGTTTATAGGTAATGTTCTACTGACTTGCTAGTGTTCAATTTTTAAACAATTTAAAAAAAAGTAAGTAATGTATTCATGTTGCAATCAGACGCTATAATAATACAGTATTGGTTAAATTCAAGTTGTCGGAAGTCCAAATCTCAGTGAAACATTAAAATTTTCAAACTAATTTAGTTATTGTGAGCTAAATTTTGATATCTAAATTTAGGAAATGGAATAGTTATTTATTCAAATTTGGAAAAAATTAACAGTTATATTTATTTTAATTCAGAAAAAGATAATTACTTTAAAAAAGCATTTTTACTCAACAATTACATGGATATATTTTAATGCTTCTTTAATAAATTTAAGTGATTTGTTTGAAATTTAATAAAAAAAAAAAATATTGCTAAATTTTGTTAATCTAAAATCTTTTGTTTTTATCGTTAAAATTAAATAAATTTTGATGTTTTTATTCAAAATATTTAAAAGGAAAATTCCCGTAAAAATAATGTATCAGCCATTACTTCCATCACGACATAATTCAATTCGGCCTTCCCATGAAAATAATGTATCCATTACTTCCATCACGACATAATTCAATTCGGCCTTCCCATGAAAATAATGTATCCATTACTTCCATCACGACATAATTCAATTCGGCATTCCCATGAAAATAATGTATCCATTACTTCCATCACGACATAATTCAATTCGGTCTTCCCATGAAAATAATGTATCCATTACTTCCATCACAACATAATTCAATTCCGCCTTCCCATGAAAATAATGTATCCATTACTTCCATCACAACATAATTCAATTCCGCCTTCCCATGAAAATAATGTATCCATTACTTCCATCACGACACGATTTCATCAAAATCCGGAAGATGTTCTGTGTTTCTCAACCACTATCCAGTCTATCAGAAACATTCTGAAATTAAACTGAAGAAAGGATTAAAATACCTGAAAAAAAACTATTAATTATTATGCATAGATATTACAGTGTATTTTTTTTTTTTTTTTTTTTTTTTTTTGTAAAAGTAGAATGTTTGTCACCACTAAATTATCAGAGACCATCTTTCCAACACATTACTTCAAATTAAAATTAAATATATTGCAGGTTACTTTTGATATTAATTATAATAAACATGAAAATTTTTTTTTTTATCACAAATCTGCAATGTTTTGTGTTTGAATCAGTCCCAATAAAATATCTCAATGAAATGTTACTTTTAACTTTCAGGGAAAAAACTACAGACCAAAATATTAAAAAAGTATAGACTTTTGCATAAAATACCAAGTAATGTGAGGAAACCAATCGTATGCAGGAAAAGCTCAGTTGTCACAGTGACATTTATTCTCAGTATTACTAGTGACAGATAAGTACTGAAACTTGTACTTACAAGAGATCTAAACACCTCTACAACTATAACCTTCACTGGACAATTGTGAGTTCTAAAATAAAACGAGTATGGACGTCATGCAGTCAGATAAAGCAGAGGTATCTACTGCGCCAACTGTAGGAAATTTTATTTTTTTACCAGTGTATGTCATTTTGTTTTACTATATACTGCAACTCCAAGAACTTTTTTTGTTGGTGACTGTCTTTGTGTGATTTTTTTTGTGTGTGAATTTTTTACGTGTGAATTTTTTGCGTGTGAATTCGTTGTGTGAATTTTTAGTGTGTGAATTTTTTTGTATGTGAATTTTTAGTGTGTGAATTTTTAAGTCAGTTGTGTTGTATGTTTACCCAATTTTGGCTCCTCCGTCGTAATTATTGTAATGTTAACCAATTGTGTCAATAAAAAGAAACAAGTAAGGCAAATACCACCGGTTTTCAATTTGTTCAGGTTGTCATAATGGAGTGGACCATTCAACTTAACCAGGTTTTATAGATTCCCCCTTTTTGAATTTACCATGAAGTCTATGCAAATAGATATGGCACTATGGAATGATTTTTAAGGTCATATTCAAAGAGGAGACCCTCAAGGTTGATCAAGGATGTCAAGGTCAGAGTCATGCCCTTCAGAACGATGTTCATAATACAGCATCTATACTAAAATAAAAACAAAAATTTGAATGTTGTAAAAATTTTATAAACAACTGGTCTGAAGAAAAAAGTTATAAAAATTAAAAAAAATAAAATTATGAAAGCCAAAGAAAAAACAAAAATTGAATAAATTCATTAATATTGACTTTAAAATCTATTGGAACAGTTATACATTTAATCTGACTCTAAATTTAATTGACATTAACCAATTTTTCTTTAAATAGTAAATTTCTAGTAGCTCAGAAATACCAAACTGTTCTGAAAATTACTAGAATTATAAACATTCCTAAATAACGTCCCTCCACAGAACAGTACACAATACCCTTAAGATATCTGTCTCTCTGCTCTCTATTATTATCTCATTCATTCATTCACACATCTTCCAGACGACCTATTTAGGAAGTATCATGTTAGTTATCCCACCCAGGTTAGTTCTTGATACTTTGTGAATAAAATGGTTTTATATTGATGTACCAGACATGGAGGGATGATTAAACAAGAAGTTTCATTTACCAGGTTTCCAGGAAAGGTGTTATTTTATTTTACATTTTACAAAAAAGTTTAGAAAAAATCCAAATTAAAACAAGTCATGTTTATCAAAAAGAAAAAGATATTGTAAGATGGCAACCATAAGCATCTGACCTTTCTAAATCTTATTTCTAAGACCTTGGGAATTTGAAACTTTTCTGATCTCAGTGATTTACTGATTCGTTTCAGTTGTACATTCGTCTCTACATCTTCTACATAGTTGTTTTTTCCCACAAAACAGATCTTGTCTTGCTGATAATTTTTAAATTCTTTTCAAATTTTTCTCTCTCTATAATATAGTTTTTATTCTATCTCTCTATAATATAGTTTTTAAATTTTTCTCTCTCTATAATAAAGTTTTTAAATTTTTCTCTCTCTATAATCTAGTTTTTTCTATCTATTTATAATTCATAGTTTTTTTTTATCTATAAATAGTATATGTCCAAAATATGGTAAAAAAAAAAAAAGGTCATTAAAAGGGAAACAACTCCAAAAAATGTTGACTGACAAGGTTGATGATCGGTACCAAATTTCTTCTGTGTTTTGTTTTCAAAATCTGATCCATATCAAATTTGAAGGTGTGTGTTACTGATAAAGTCAGGTGTGTTGAGTTCAATGATGATGTCATGTGATATTTACAAATTTTACCTTGGGTATAGTAAAATCCTGAATTCCCACCAAAATACTGTACAAAATAAATACCCTATTTCTATGATTACTGTACATATGAAGGTCTCTGATATCCTAATGATGATAACATACTACAAAACATTGTACATTTACCTAAAAATTATATTAAACAATTATGCTTTTATTTACATAATATATATACAAAGAAAGTACGGGTAGAGTACTTGGGGTTTGGGATAACACTGAACAGGAAGTGGGAAACTCGGGGAGTAAGACAAAGGGCAGGTTTACTCATATCTTTTTATAGTTTTCATTTTTGCCAGAGAATTCCTAACCTGTTATGACCTATTAAAAGACCAAACTGTCAATGAAGTGTTCAAGATACAATCATCAATAAAACATCAACCAACCAATCAATCAATACCATCAATCATTCATTTATTACTTGTCAGGTAATCTGGGGGCAACTGGCTAAAAACTAACAAAAATACAAATTTAACCTTCTCCTCTCAACGACACACAATACTAAGCTGAAACATCCGACACCTCAAACTGTACCCTCTAAAGGTCCTCCAAAAACCATTCAGACAATGACTCTTCATGAAATGCCTCCTGAACCAAACTCTCCTCATAGCTGCTCTGCCTTCCTCGTCCCAAATCACAACTCTATCATGCTCATCAGTAAAGACCTCGTCATCCTCCAGAGACAGCTCCTCCACATCACTTACACCTTCTTCTAAATCCACAGGACTACAGCAAGGTAAAACCCTGGAGATTACATACTGCATCTGCAGATTTCGACCCTCACTTTCCAAGTTTGCGCCAAACATCTGCAGAGACTCATCATCACTCTCCAACCTTTGTTTTACCTCACTATAATCCTCGGATAGGGCCTCCACCTCCTCTGATACCTCAATAACCCTCCTTTCCAGATCCTCCCACCACTCATCAGCCTGCTGCTGCTCCTCATCCCAGGTTGAGAAAAGGTCAGCATCATCTGTATCGAAAACCAACTCATGTTCCTCTACCTCCTCAAACACCGCTGTATCATTTTCAACAGTGTCATCCAAAGTAGAAATGACTTCTACCTCAAATGGCATTGCTGAAAACAAGGCAACACGGGGTGCTTCCACCAAACACTGCTCCGGGTCAGCAGCCCTTGGTAGCTCAGGAGACTCTACCACAGGGGAAGGAACATCACGACACAAACCTTGAACCTGGGGTGACCTCTCTGGCTCATCACATGGTCTAACCGAAGGACCATACGGACACAGACCTACAAAGTCTACAAACTCTCTCACTATACATAGTATACCAATCATTTTCTTGCTTTTTTTGTCGTTTTGTCTGAAAATACAGAAAAGTAAAAGGATCTTAGTGATGTTTGTTAATTAATAGCTTCGCTGATCATGAGTGCAGCCTGATACGACTGCAGTAGTTGAACCATGAACAGTTTGCAAGTTTGGACACAACATTCAAGCTTGATACTGTCTGAATCTAGATTGCGATCAAATTTTTGACATAATATATAGGTTTCTCACAAAAAAATAAATGTGGTGAAATATCTTTAAAAAAAAATGAAATGGGTAAAAATATTTGTATTTACTTTCATTTGAAGAATTCTTGCTATTGTGCAATACTGTGCAATTGAAGATTGCTTGCTTTGGTGCAATACTATGAAATTGAAGTTTTCCTGCTATTGCACAATACTTTATATAATAGTTTACACATCTCCTGTCATATCAGTATTTTTTTGCTTTAATATACAAACAAGAAATATAAATCAATTTCGGAAACTAGATGTGTCAAAGTGACAAGAATGGCCCCGTCTCAAAAAGTTGAAAGATCTGCAATTTCAATAACACATGTGGACACAAACATGATGGTAATCTCACATATAAAAAATTTGTAAGGGTTCTGCAGAACCCAGTGGCTCGCCTACTTTTGCTGTAAATTGCTGTGAGGCTCAACATAAATGAGGAAAAAAATCAATAAAAATATTCTGCTTGATACTATCTTTTGATTGTAGGAAGCTTCTCTCCATGTTTGGTAAAAATCTAGGATAGTTTATGAATCTAATAAATTTTTTTTAAAACTTTAACCGCAGACTGGATGTAATGTTAACTGGAAGAAAAACTAAGTCCATTCATAAGTGAAATACAGATACACAGGTACAAAATATTAACAAAATTTCCTTCTAGATACTAGCTTATGATTGTAAACAAGCTTCTGTCCAAGTTTGGTGCAAATTAAAAATAGTATAAGAAAGTTATAAAAAAAAAAAAATTTAACCACAGAGTGAATGTGTTGTTTCCTGGCAGTAAAATACGGAAAAAATGGATTTATTGTTTTACAAAATTTACTTCTGGATACTATCTTATGATCATAAACAAGCTTCTGTCCAAGTCTGGTAGAAATCAAGTATAGTTTAAGAAAGTTATTAAAATTTTAAAAACTTTAACCACAGAGGGAATGTAATGTTTTCCCGCAGAAAAACTATGTCCATATATAAGTAAAATACAGAAAAAATGGAATATCATTTTCACAAAATTTACTTCTGGATACTATCTTATGATCATAAACAAGCTTCTGTCCAAGTTTGGTAGAAATCCAGTATGGTTTAAGAGAGTTATTAAAATTTCAAAAACTTTAACCATGTGCAGAGTGAATATTTGTGGAAGCCGCCGACGATGATGTTGGAATGTAGGATCGCTTATTCTCGCTTTTTTCGACTAAAGTCGAAGGCTTGACAAAAATCAGCTCAGAATCTGGAGGCATATAGAAGAAAAGGCTGTATAACTGTGATTTTCAACAATTTTCAAAGTTGTAAACCCTTAATTTTGGCAAAATTTAGCAGAGCGGAATGAAACTTTAACTTGATCTGTAACTCATCATGAATAACTCACATACCAAAAATCAGTCCAATATCTGAAAGCATTTTGAAAAAAAAGTCTGTATAACTTTGATTTTAAACTATTTATCTAAGTCCATAGCCTGTAATTTTGGAAAAAATTAGCAGAGTGGAACAAAACTTAAACTTGATCTGTAACTCATCTTGGTTAACACACATGCCAAAAATCATCACAATATCTGAAAGCATTTAGAAACAAGAGGCTCTCAAGAGCCTGAATCGCTCACCTGGTAAACAATGCCTTATTGAACATATTGAACCATGCCAGGCAAACATGTACAGCTAACAATTCTTTAATATTACAAATATATATGACTTACTGTTTATAAATAAAGAAAATGAGACCAAAACACAAACACTTAAAACTTAGCAATGGACTGTGAAAATGAGGTCAAGTTCAAATAAAACCTGCGTAACCGACATATAGATCATAAAATATTTTCATACACCAAATATAGTTGACCTAATGCATAAAGTATTAAAAAAATAGACCAAAACTAAAAAAGTTAACTTTGACCACTGAATTATGAAAATGAGGTCAAGGTTAGATGACACCTGTCAGCTAGACATGTACACCTTACAATCATTCTATACACCAATTTTAGTAGACCTATTGCATATAGTATAAGAAAAACAGACCAAAACACAAAAACTTAACTATAACCACTGAACCATGAAAATGAGGTCAAGGTGAGATGACACCTGCCAGTTGGACATGTACACTTTACAGTTCTTCTATACACCAAATCTACTAGACTTATTGCTTATAGTATCTGAGATATGGACTTGACCACGAAAATTTAACGTTGTTCACTTGGATTTCATTAAAAATGACAGCCACAATAAGAGCAATTTTTGTCTTGCCTGCAACTTCTGTCACAGAAAACAAGACTTAAGGGTAGTGATCTGGAGATGACAGCGACAGTGTTAGCTCTTGACTTAAAAGCTGTATATTTCAGAAGGTAGTAGACCTGGATGCTGCATACTTGGTTTATAAATGCCTTATGTAACAAACTTTATACAAAAAAAAGAAGATTTGGTGTAATTGCCAATGAGACCAACTCTAAACAAGAGACCAAATGACACAGAAATTAACAACTATAGGTCACCAAACAGCCTTCAACAATGAGCAAAGCCAATACCGCATAGTCAGCTATAAAAGGCCCCGAAATGACAAATGTAAAACAATTCAATCGACAAAACTAACAGCCGAATTAAGATACAAATAAATGAACGAAAAACAAATAAATAACACAGCAACAAACGACAACCACTGAATTACAGGCTCCTGACTTGTACATGCCCAACTGGTAGGTGTCATCTGACCTTGGAGGCCATACTTTGACCTACCATTTAACTTGTAGGGGGACATGGTTTTTTTTCTGGTCAGAATATTTTCTATTTTTTGGAAGTAGCACAACAAATTATTTTTTTTGCAAATTGCAAATTGAAAATTTCAGGACAGGTAGACCTTGACCTAATAAATATTTTAACTTCTAGTCTTATTTGCTCTAAATGCTGGAGTTTTTTAGATATAAGCCAAAAACTGCATTTTACCCTGTGTTCTATTTTTAGCCATGACGGCCATGTTTTTAGACAAAATAGAAAATAAAACACAAACTTTATTTTATACACCCTACTGATCATTCAGTTGAAGTTTGGTTGAATTTGGTTGAGTAGTTTTAGAGAAGATTTTTTAAAGTTAGCAAATATGATGAACAAATTGTGAAAAAATTGTCATTAAAGGACAATAACCCCTTAAGGGGTCAATTGACAATTTTGGTCATATTTAACTTATTTGTAGATCTTACTTTGCTGATCATTTTTGCTGTTTACAGTTTATCTTTATCTATAATGATATTCAAGATAATGACCAAAAACTGCAAAATTTCCTTAAAATTAACAATTAAGTGGCAGCAACCCAACAATGGTTTGTTTGATTCGTCTGAAAATTTCAGGGCTGATAGATCTTGACCTAATGAACATTTTTACCCCATGTCAGATTTGCTCTAAATGCTTTCGTTTTTGAGATATAAGCCAAAAACTGCATTTGACCCCTATGTTCTATTTAAAGTAAGGGCGGCCATGTTTTTTGACGGATCAAAAATCGAAGCACACACTTTGTGCAGGATAATCTAAGGAACTATCATGCTAAGTTTCATCCAAATCCATTCAGTAGTTTCAGAGGAGAAGATTTTTTAAAGTTAGCAAATATGATGAACAAATTGTGAAAAATTGTCATTAAAGGACATTTACCCCTTAAGGGGTCAATTGACAATTTTGGTCATATTAACCTATTTGTAGATCTTACTTTGCTGATCATTTTTGCTGTTTACAGTTTATCTTCATCTATAATAATATTCAAGATAATAACCAAAAACTGCAAAATTTCCTTAAAATTACCAATTAAGTGGCAGCAACCCAACAATGGTTTGTTTGATTCATCTGAAAATTTCTGGGCTGATAGATCTTGACCTAATGAACATTTTTACCCATGTCAGATTTGCTCTAAATGCTTCCGTTTTTGAGATATAAGCCAAAAACTGCATTTGACCCCTGTTCTATTTTAAGTAACGGCGGCCATGTTTTTTGACGGATCAAAAATCGAAGCACACACTTTGTGCAGGATAATCTAAGGAACAATCATTTTAAGTTTCATTCAAATCCATTCAGTAGTTTCAGAGGAGAAGATGTTTGAAAAATTGTTAACGACGACGACGGACGCCAAGTGATGAGAAAAGCTCACATGGCCTTTTAGGCCAGGTGAGCTAAAAAGGTCTGTATAACTGTGATTTTCATCAATTTGTCAAAGTCCAAAGCCCGTAATTTCGGCAAAATTTAGGCGAGCGGAACAAAACTTAAAATTGATCTGTAACTCATCATGATTTAACTCACATACTGAAGGCGTTGAGAAAAAACCTCAATATAATGGTTTGTTGCGGAATGACGGAATTACAGACTTTCGAACAAGAGTAAAACTATATAGCATTGACAACTTTTTTGCAGGGCCATAAAAACGCATACAACATACCACCAAAAAAAATTGCGGCCAAAAAAAATAGCATTCAATGTCATTTGGAATTGTATTTTTTTAAATGGCAAAATAAAACTTTCTAAACTGACTTATTAGTAAGGTTACTTTTTTTCAATTTGATTCATATATCACAGTTAAAGATCTTCATATTGCTTCCTTTCTTCCCTACTTTTTTAGATGACATCCATTTCATGCATTTAACCAATAACTTCACACTCATAGGCAACTAACTGATCAAAGGTTGCATGTATATGGACCTAAATGAGGTGGAATGTTTGGCTTTCAAGACAATAATATTTTGAGCCAATTTTTTTTTAAATTGAACAACATTTGTAACTGGTAGCTAAGAGAGAATTATTATTAATCAATATTCCCTTTTTATAAATGTTTGAAACTAAGGGAGCTACCATTTGATTTTTATGGGGGGGGGGGGGGGGGGGCTAGGATGAAATTTGAAAAAAATAGGCAGGACAGGAGTTTTGAGTTAAAAAAAAGGCAGGATGAGACACTTGCAAAAAAAAAAAGTCAGGACGACAATTTGGGTAAAAAAAAGTCAGGATAAACTAAAAAAAAAAAAAGGCAGGACCGAACAGAGTGAAAAATAAAAAGGCAGGACAGATAAAATTGAGAATGGAAATGGGGAATGTGTCAAAGAGACAACAACCCGCCCAAATAAAAAACAACAGCAGAGGGTCACCAACAGGTCTTCAATGTAGCGAGAAATTCCCGCACCCGGAGGCGTCCTTCAGCTGGCCCCATAACAAATATATACTAGTCCAGTGATAATGAACGCCATACTAATTTCCAAATTGTACACAAGAAACTAAAATTAAAATAATACAAGACTAACAAAGGCCAGAGGCTCCTGACTTGGGACAGGCGCAAAAATGCGGCGGGGTTAAACATGTTTGTGAGATCTCAACCCTCCCCCTATACCTCTAACCAATGTAGTAAAGTAAACGCATAACAATACGCACATTAAAATTCAGTTCAAGAGAAATCCGAGTCTGATGTCAGAAGATGTAACCAAAGAAAATAAACAAAATGACAATAATACATAAATAACAACAGACTACTAGCAGTTAACTGACATGCCAGCTCCAGACTTCAACTAAACTGACTGAAAGATTATGATTTCATCATATGAACATCAGGCACAATCCTTCCCGTTAGGGGTTTAGTATCATACCATCATAACATATATGAGAAGATTACAAAAAAAAAATGCAGGACAAAATTTTTCATCCTAGCCCCCCCATAAAAATCAAATGGTAGCTCCCTAACAAAATTCATAGATACAACAAATAACATGAAATGGCATGGATAATTTTTTTTTAAAATACTTGATTAGCATAGGATTTTTTCAATAAAAAAAATTCAGCAGATTTAAAGTATGAATGCATTGTGAAAATGAAGATTTCATCAATGAAATTTCAGTCATAGATTCTAAATATCTTTTTTATATTAGATACAAATTTTACTAAGTCTGATATTTTTTTTAATAAGTGAGACATTTCAACTGAGACACTACACAGGTGTCAAAAGGCATCATTATGGAGTAAAGGGGGTGGCGTCAAAAGGCGTCATTATGGAGGAAAAGGGGTGGCGTCAAAGGGCTTCATTAGGGACTTATCATTTTTTACCTGGGAGTGGGGGCTGGTCATTTTGAAATCAAACATAAAATTTTCTTATCCCCCCATAATATTTCACTATTTCTATGTGACACCCCCTCGTGAAAACATTTAAAAAATATGATCCCCCTTTTATTAAACATACCAAAATATGCCAAAATTTTAACATGCAAAACACTTATCAAAATTTTACTTCATGGAAATATTGCAAATCTTTTGGATTATGTCCAAAAACCGAATTTGCCTTGAAATAGGGCTCTTCCGTGACTAAAAATAGGTAGAGCAAGTCAAATCTTTGTGAAGCTTTTTCTTACTTTTTTTTTCTAATTTTCTATATTGGGCTATTACAGAAAACTTGCTTCTAAGTAACTCTGTAAAAAAAGGAAACAGTAATAACACATAATTTACTCAGAGGAATCTATTATATGTTTTATGTTAGGCTTTGGTGAAACCTCCATTGAGTCGATAAACTTGCATATATGGATAGTTCATGCTTTCAGCATGAACAATTCAATTACTCATTTATTGTCACATTTCATTCTTAAATTTGTGATAGTAACCCCAAATTTTTGATTTATTAACCTAGAAGTACAAATTTTGAGGAATAAGAGGTATAAATGGACCCAAAAGTATCTTATAACGAAAACAAAAGGGTACATTATTGGTGTTCATCATCTCAGTATTATCTTTTGTATCAATATTCAACCGTTTGTATGCAGATTATATTGTATGAATATTTAATCATTTATTGGAGAATTGATTGCTGTACACTATATTCTTTCATGATGCGGCGTGATTAGAATTTTTTACAAATTTTGCACAAATTCCTGTCCAGATTTCGTTTTTTAATTTATACTTAATTTCTCTCAAACTATTAAGCTGGTTATAACAAAACTTGGCAGTAATGCTTGTCAATGTAGTGATCAAATTGAGTGAAACATACAGCGACTGGATTATTCGGGTTATGAACCTTGAAGCACTTATATGAGCGTTTTTCAATAAAAGCGTTCCTTTCAGACCTAAAAAAAATGGAAAATCAACTAGTCTAAAATTTATTTTCAAGAGTTATTTTGAATACCTCTATTATAGACCTGTTTGTAAACAAAAAGTGCAATCTTAAATACTCTTTAAAATGTAATTATTTTCATAATTTGTGTACTGTTTCGTAGGGGACTTTTGTCCCCTACGAAACTGCTTCTAAACACACATATTTTTGCAATTTTAAATGTTTCCTATAGACATTCCAGTTTGTTTACTTTATATACTAGAAAAATCTCATTTTTTTCTGAATTGGAGAACCATTTTTTATCGATAAAGGTTAGACAGTACTTCACATATGAAGGTACAACTAATGTTATGTAGTGGACATTTTGATGCGTTTCGTAGTTGACAAAATCGTTTCGTAGTGGACAAAAAGTTTCGTAGTTGACATCAACACTATTTTATGTTAATAAAAACATAATAAAAATTACATGAAACTAACCTTTGTTATTTGCTTTGCACGAATATAATTGAAAAAAGAGTAAAAAAAGACTGCATGGTAGTGGTAGTGTCCACTACGAAACGTTTTTCTCCCAAACTTGTTTCGTAGGTGACCGTTTCGTAGGGGACGTATTCACATGTTTTATTTTTTTCTCACACCCCTAAGTTGCAATAGTAACAAGACTGACTGTATTCATCAAAGCATTATTAAGCTGTACACTGATATTTTTTTCATAATTTTAAAACCAGTTACTGAAGGAGATTTGACCCGCTTCGTAGTGGACATTTACAAAAATACGGTATCACTCTGGTCCATTTGATGTGCTTAATTTTTTTTACCAAAAATTTAATTGCCGTTATAAAAGCATCACTTCTTTTGTAAGACCCTAATGTTTATATCTCTTGCAAACAAAAAATTAAATTGATTTTATAAAACTGTTTATTAGCAAGTTTTAATGACTTCGTTTCGTAGTGGACATTCAGTGTTAGGGACACACCTTCTGAAATAAAAAATCCTATGTTAAAAGCTGTTTATTAAAATATGTTGGCTCTAAACATACTTTTGAATTAATAAAGAACTTATATTAAGTAAAATTAATATTTATTTCTACATTTTTTTACAATATTTTAGAGATGGAATGTTGAACAGGCGGTCTAGGGACATGCCATTTTGGTTGTTTTGGACCATTCAGGAATCAATATCTTATCAATCCCTCTAAAAAATAAACTGTTTCTTTGCTTAAAAATGTTATATCTAATTCAATGTACTGACTGCACAAAAAATTACTTGCAAAGATCAAACACATTTTTTTTAAAGTGGCTAGGACAAGAAAGTACGTTTTTATTGAAAAACGCCCATATATGCATTTTATAAGGGACAAAATGACAAGAAAATGGCAGCTTCCTACATCACCAAATTCCTGTGTTGTTTTACTTTATTGTATATGAATAGTGGTAAACATATATATCCATTTGACTGTTTTGATGTTCTTCTCGACATTTTGTCTCTTGAAGAATGTTAACTACTTATTTCCATGTCAAAAAATATTGATCCCCCCCCTTTTGAATTTATAAACAAAATTGAACCCCCTTTTTTATAGCCAGTTCCCCCCCCCCCTCCCAAATAAGAAATGATAAGTCCCTTATGGAGGAAAGGGTTAATAATCCTGACAAATTTTGTCTCATTTATATCATCCAACTCCCCTGCATTAAATCTAGACTGCTGAAAATTATTCTATAATGGTTATACATTGTATCTAGCCACTAATTGATTATTGTTGTTCAGTGCGGGGTAGTTGCAGCAGTGAGGGTTTAAATAGGATATTAAAATTACAAAAGAGAACTGCATGCTAGATTAATGCTAGAAACATACCCTTTTGTTCCTTCCAACCCATTATTCAAAAGCTTTTACTGGATGACAGTTGAACAGAGAATAAAATATCACAAGTTTGTGATGACATTTACAAAAATGTAAGTGAATCAAAAATGATGCCCCATCGTATCTTACTAAAAAGTTTCCTTGTTTCAGACAGAAATCCATACGCCTTGAGAATTTCTCCCTAAACCAACAAGAGTGCACACGCTGAAATGTCTCGCCTTCTCTACTAATTATTGATATTATGTTGAGAGTCCTAAGTATTTATAAAGCTTTATTAAAAACTGTCACATAAACTTAATTAGCATTAACCAAGATAACTAAACAAAGACCAATGAACCATGAAAATGAGGTCAAGGTCAGATGAACCATGCCAGGCAGACATGTACAGCTAACAATGCTTCCATACAACAAATATAGTTGACCTATTACTTATAGTTTAAGAAAAATAGACCAAACACAAAAACTTAACACTGAGCAATGAACCATGAAAATGAGGTTGAGGTCAAATAAAACCTGCGGGACTGACATATAGATCGTAAAATATTTCCATCCACCAAATATAGTTGACCTATGGCATATAGTATTAGATAAAAAGACCAAAAAAAAGTTTTCCCCAAAGAAATGCAAAAAGGGTCAAAATCATCATTTAAAGGCAATAAAAATTGAGAAAGAACAAGTGAGACTGCAAGCTACTGCTCACTGATGATACCCCCGCCGCAAGTGGATAATTTTAATAGTGTAAAAATATGCAACTGTTCGGTAAACAGGAAGCTGTTGAGTGATGAATCTGAAAACGCATTACACGGTATAGCTGACTTGTATAAATCCTGAAACCAAATTTCAGAAATCCTTGTATGGTAATTCCTGAGAAAAATGTGACGAAAATTTTCAACTTGGCTATCATATGTAAAATCATACAAGTATTCGGTAAACAGGAAGTTGTCGAGTGATGAATCTGAAAACGCATTACACGGTATAGCTGACTTGTATAAATCCTGAAACCAAATTTCAGAAATCCTTGTATTGTTAAGTTCCTGAGAAAAATGTGACAAAAATTTTCAACTTGGTTATCATGTGTAAAATAATACAAGTGTTCGGTAAACAGGAAGTTGTCGAGTGATGAATCTGAAAACGCATCACACGGTATAGCTGACTTATATCAAGTCTGAAACCAAATATTAGAAATCCTGGTAGTGCAGTTCCCGAGAAAAATGTGACGAAAAATTTTCAACTTGGCTATCAGGTGTAAAAATGATACAAGTGTTCGGTAAACAGGAAGTTGTCGAGTGATGAATCTGAAAACGCATCACACAGTATAGCTGACTTATATCAAGCCTGAAACCAAATTTCAGAAATCCTGGTAGTGTAGTTCCTGAGAAAAATGTGACGAAAAATATTCATGGGACGGACGGACTGACGGAAGGACAGACAGAGGTAAAACAGTATACCCCCTTTTTTTTCAAAGCGGGGGTATAATGAAACACATACATCTGACTGTATAAAGACAAATCTAAATATATACACACATTTCACCAAAATCAATCCGGAGTGCATTAATCTTTGGTTTGACCCTTTTGAATTAAATTTAAGCAAACACTCAAAAAAGTTTAATGTCTTAAAGTCATATGAAACAAGTGACCTGTGAAAAATTATGTTATTCCAATTCTTGAACGAATGCATACAAACATCATAAACTTAGTCTTCTGTGCACGATTTTATCCTTTTTTCATATTATCATCAATTTTTTTTTTCAATCAGTTAGTGTGAAAAAATGGCAGGTACATGTAATTAAAGTTTGTATTCTGAAGCCCAAGTTTAAAAATTGTCACCTGTTTGTCAACAATCAACAAAAAAGCATGGATATTGAGCATGTATTTAACATGTACAATCAGATAATAGTTTACATCCATGCGTATTGTGATCACCAGATTTTTACGAGATTGGTCACACTGAGGTCACTTTGCATACAGAAAATATGTCGGGGAATTGCATCCTGCAAGGAAGCAATTAAAATAAAGTAAACTTCTTCTAAATATTAAAAAATTAAAGAATTTTCTTCAGAAAAAAGTATATGTACATAAGTTTTATAATGAAAACTATTCATATGCATTATATTTTTGAGGTTTCTTATGACTTTAAATTGAACTTAAGCAACTGGTTTTTGCTTAAATATTCAAAGTTATTGATAGATATTATTGAAACTTTGAAACTTTTTATTTCACTAAAGGCCTCACATGAGGCATAATAGTACAATAAATTTAACAAACAATAAATTTAACAAACAATAGTAATGCATGAACTAACATATATACATTTGAAGATTGGTTACATTTTAATTAGATGGAGTAATCTCCCATTGTATACAATATTTCTGCATTAACACTTTGAACACTGGATAATTGGATTTCATGCAGAGCTTCGGTTTTAGTTATTTTTAACAAACTTGGACAGATCCTTGTCTATGATCAAAAGCTAGTATTTAGAAGGAAATTTTGTTGGACCCCCCCCCCCTTTTTTTGGACGATCAATGCATTTGAATGGGAGCATATAGTTGGAACCCCACTTTACTCTGGGTTGGGAACACACTTTAAGTGCAATATTTGTTCCTTTTGCATTATCAGTTCAAGTTCACCCCTCAGACAAAAGGTTGAATTTTGTTTTTCACTCCAATTATTCCTGAATGTATTGAGTTTTTCCCTCATGGTTTTCAAATTGAGACATTTACTCTGTTTGGGTAAAATTGATTCATTGTCATGTGTATGATGTAGCAATATTAGAGTTCTGTATAAATGTGTTAAAACAATTTAACATCCATTCATGGAAAGTTATTTTAATCACCCAATTTTAGTGACATGAACCAAAATATTGTCCATGTAAACAGCAAACAGTCCCTTTAAGGTAGATCATTAGTAAATGTTTTTTGAGACAGAATTTTCTTATAATTTGACAAAATGAAGATTTTCCTATGCTTTTTTCAAAAATATAATAAAAAGTATGGGTCACCGTGCTATTTTTCAAGCAAATTGAGTCTTTGAAAACTGCCTAAATTTGGTTAGTTTTGTTCATTAAAAAAAAACAAATAACAGTGCATAAAAAATTCTATGAAATAAAATTTTGAAATAAATTGTGAGAAGATAGGTTTTATAATATGTTTTAAGAAAATAAAAAGAAAATATGGTGTCACCGAACATTAAATGTTTTCTTGCCACAAGTAAAAATAAAAAATTTCCCTATTAGCCCAGTATCAATTTTGTACTAAAAGAGTTATCTCCCCTTAAATGGCTCATTTAAAAAAAAAAATGATTTTAAAAACCAAAAAGGTTGATATTTGTTAAAATATTTTAAATAATACAATACATTAACAAGTTTTCTTTATATAAATAAACAGTCTAACCATTAAATTGCAAATCTGTTTTCAAATTTGCTGATTTGGGCAATTAAATAACTAGACCGATTTTGTACTGTGATTGTACAATCCAAGATGGCGGTATACCTTAAATCTACCATAAGGAAGCTCGAGGGTACAAAAAAATCAGCAAAAATGAAAACATTTGTATTAATACACTATTACACTATTAGTTGTTACTTTATGGTGTGGTACAAAAATCAACCCAAAAAATCAATTCGTTATGGCCCATGATGACTTTTAAAATTATCTCTTGGCATAAAAATTGAAATAACTTTTTAAACTCATCAGTGACCTATGTTTTTTATTATTTTTTTCAAATGAACTAAATTATTGCAAAATTTAAGAAATTTCTGTAATTTAGTTCTTTTTTAATTTCAATTTTACTTTTTTAGACAGAAAAAAAGTACCTCAACAAAAATACATGCTTCTTTCAAAGGTGGATTGTGAGCTTAAATAAATGGTGACCCCATATTTTTATTCGACTTTTCCATTAAGTAAAGGATAAAGTTTATTTATAGAAAAAAATAGCGAAATGATTTAGACCTGTGAGCCCCCTTAAATATATGATCACGACGATGGGCAGTTATTTAATGACCAGTATCATTGCACACTGAGTTATTTGAGATTGCTTTCTCCACGATTGATTCAATAATATGGGTGACGATTCTCCATTCCTCAGAATAAGTTAACATTTTTTTTAGTAAGGGATAAATAATTTAAAGATTCTTACAAGGACTCAGTTCTGCCATTTGTAAAATCTTGACCCATTGCTTTGGTTACGTTAACGTTAATGTATTAGTGACCTAGAATTGCCCCAGTAGTTACTATTGCAGTTTGATTGAAAGTTTCTTCCTTAAAATTACAAATTGAACAATAAATTAGTAAATTACGCAAAATAAATCATTATTTTCGGTAAATAAAGCACTTGACAGTCGGGCTAATAGGGTTTGTAAGGCATAGTTTTTTAATAAATAATTTGGTTTTCCTTCAAATTGGATTTTGCAAACGCTGAGGAAAATTGAATTGGGTTTTCTATCGTTTTAATTGCATAATTTATGCAAAAACACAGCTTATCAGGAGCTCTGGATATATTTTTATTTATTATTGGCATTTTCTTCTTTACATTATGATCATTTCAAACTTTCTTTTTTACAAAGGAAACCAATGTGAGGCAGACAGGACTGTCAAAGGTAACATGTAACACACCTTTTGCCTAGTGACAGAGGCATGCATATATATATAGCAGAGTTTTAAGAAGAGTTGCAGATACAACAGTAACTTAACCCCAAGTTTAATTAATCTGCTAACAAATATAAACAGTTTTTTTTACCGGCTTGTCATATTTTAAGCAGTTTGATGGCGGTTCTCAGCAGTCCATTTAATAGCAGTTTGATAGACTGCATAGTGTTTCATCACTTCTTATCATTCACCCTTAGGTTTGGATACCTTGAAATTGCTATCAATTGGAGGGAATATTCACAGGCACTTGTCTCAGAAAAAAAAAAATCCTATATACCTTAATATAACACAAGGTACATAACTAAATTTTTTGAAAAATGACACCCAGTCCCGAATTCCCGTTATTTTTTTATTTCTCAGTTGTCAAACCTACTTAAACTTAATATGCCGTAAATCTAAATTGATTTATCTACACAATGGTATATGACACGACTATCATTGTTGTCGGGATCATTAGTAGCAGGACTCAGATGTTGGTCAACAGGATGTTTTTTTGCATTCGTCTCAAACTTTGGCAACACCCTGTCCGCATGTAATTTTATACTGGTTTCTCATTGTGTTATATTAAGGTATATAGGAATTTTTTTTTTCTGAGACAAGTGCCTGTGGGAATATTCTGTAGTTCACATTCAAAATAGTTACAATGAAAAACAGCTGCAGTAGTAAATTTATGCAAAAAATCTAGTTCCAAGGGACAGAACTCCAAGAAAAAGTTGCATGAAATTCTGTTTAATTGTAGTTTCAGAGAAGTTGTGATGACAGGAACAGGATTGATTAGTCAAAAACATTATATCCAAAGTAACTTGGTTTTTTGGGGTTAAAATGGACGGCATATAATGGAAATTAAGCAAACTGTACAAATTTAGAAAATATATCAAGTCATGTACTTAAACTTAGCCTAAGGATAATAGAATCACAAGACACACTGTCAATATCAAACAATGAAATTCAATACATAAATTAAACCCTGATGTGACCATATCAGATTTAACTTAACTAAACAAGTGATACAGCTGCCCCTTAATTCAATATTATGTTCTGAATATACACAAAATATTTGCCACTGGACTTCCAAGGGGTTAGACCAAGCAGTGGCTGATCCAGGAATTTTCATAAGGGGGTACCACTGACTGCTAAGAGGGGCGCTTCATTTCAACCAAATTTCCCCCACAAACAGTGGGCAGGGATGGCCCCCCTGGGCTTTATCCTTAATCCACCTCTGCCTAGGGGAATTGACTTGAAATATCTGCTGAAAGTTTTTATTGCATACTAACAGTAAAGAGAAATAATTGTGTGGATTAATAATGAATATTCTTGAAAAATTCTTACATTTTTCAACAGTTCAAAGTAGACGTTTGTCAAAATTTTTTGGAAATAACACAGGCACTTGTCTCAAAAAAAAATTTCCTATATACCTTAATATAACTGCTTGTGTTATATAAAGGTTTATAGGAAAAAACAAATTCTGAGACGAGTGCCTGTGGGAAATAAATAAGCCAAATCCATTTTAGTCAAAATTGTTGGGTACCTTGCACAGTCTTAGATTCCCCCCCCCCTTCTACATACCTTAATATTACATGTTATATTAAGGTATATAGGGGTTTTTTTTCTGAGGCAAGTGCCTGTGGTACCTTGTAAGAAAAAAATAATCAAGCACACCCAAATCATCTTCAAGGTCCAGTTTATTCTATTTGACTGATTTTCTCACACATTGAAATTGGCTGTAAAACGAGGGCTTTATAGCAGTTAAACTCCACCTTTTAAACAGTACCGTAAACATGCTTAATTCGTATCAACAATCAAATATAAGATTTCTGTAATAG
This sequence comes from Mytilus galloprovincialis, assembly GCA_037788925.1. Lineage (NCBI taxonomy): Eukaryota > Metazoa > Mollusca > Bivalvia > Mytilida > Mytilidae > Mytilus > Mytilus galloprovincialis. The sequence continues at coordinate 982,062 of CM075341.1, read as the reverse complement.
AGTCGGCCATTTTATTTTTTTCTGACATTAACATGTTTACGTTTATTGGGTAATTTATCACTCATCAAGTATGTATTCCAGTGGTGATTTCTTATAGCATATTCAGAGATTGACATCGACAGTAATATAAAATCCACAGGGAAAGTTGGAACACATAATTACACTCTTTTTATCAAGGATGTGTACTCTAGATTATGATATTTTTACCCACTCATAATTGTACTAAATTTAAATGATGGGTCTTTTTTATAAACTGTAACTATTTCATCGTCAATTCAATGTCAGTGTTTGCCATAATTTAAATTCTTAATTTTTACTTCAAACTTAAAACACGTCAAACTTACTCAATATTTCTCGAATTAAGGGACAGAGTTAAGTTTGACATGCGTGACAAAATCATTTCATTAACCAATCAAATTAGCGAATCTAAGCAACGTTAATATGCCCCGGGTGTATTTCTTTACGGTTGAGTATACCACAGGGCACGCCACAGGGACTCGGTTAGCAGATTAAAATTTTGCAAATCAATGTTTTCAATTTATTTTTTTATTATTTCCTGTCTATTTACATTACTTTATTAACGTATTTAACGCTGCCATCACTATTTCTTTGTTTTCTGACAATGTGCAGTTTACTTTCCATATCCGTATACTGAAAAATCCTATTTCTTTGTTTTCTGGCAATGTGCAGTTTATTACCCATATCCGTATACTGGAAAATCTCCTATTTTCAGACCCTGTGGAGTATACCCGAAACTTAAGGAGTTTTAAAATACAATGAACTAATAGTTGGTATTTTTATAAAATTCAAGATTTTAAAAATGCACAGTGAAAAATCAGGGGCGTAGCTAGGTATTCATTCAACTGTAGGCACAAATCGGCAGGGGGTCTGGGGCCGCCCAAGGCCCCCAGCCGGTCCAGGGCAGAGCCCTGTTAGGGGGTTCAGCGAGGCGAAGCCCCCCCCCCCCCCCGACGAAAAACGGATTTCAGCGTTTTGGCTGCAAAATTTTATGCACAAAAATATTAAATTTTCTGGTTATTTAATCATGATAATTATAGTATACATGATGTAAAGTTCGAACAATTATGAATAATTTACCATAACATCTGAATGGTGAATTAAATAACGCAGTACAATTGGAAAATCCAATATTAAAAAAAATTATTTACAATATGTATACTGCCCAGCATAGATCCGCGTATCACTTTAATTAAGCAGTACACCCTGTTTGGTATTTTCAAATCTATTCCGTTATGATCGATATATACGTTTAACTTAATTGATTGTACATATTCTGACGATCCTTCATTAAAAAAAAATAGGCACGTGCACGTAAACACTGATATTACTATAACACTATCCTTTTGGCTAGAAAGATATCAATCATCAATCTTTTGATTCTTAAACCTTCACCCTAGCCACACAAACACATATACACATAGTCGATGCCTAATGCAAAAGTTCTGTTCTGTTCATACTAACGTAACAAAATTTAAGAAATTGGTATTTCTTTATATCCCGCTCTACTGTAAAATCCCTACCTGCTTAGGAATTTAAATAATTGTGGTCATTACACGTAGATCTGAGAGCACTCTAAACTACTGGAAGCTAGTTGATAGATTGATTTTTAAACATCCAGTGTAAAATATTTATGCAAGTTTAGAACAAAAAAAACAAATTGGTTATTTACAATAAACACAACAGGGAGCTTAGTCCTGTAATAGGTGTTGTACAGGACGGTCTTCAAATTTGAAAATGCCATGCATTGGAAAATGAGGGATTATTGGATAGGAGCAGAAACTTTGCCTTTCAGTAGACCAACTACGAACTCCTCAAAGAGTGGTATTCTCTCAAAACTAGACATAAAATTAAATGTCCCCATTCTGACCAGACGTTACTACGTATTTATACATCCTGCACAGCCAAATGGACGACAAACATTGGCAAGTCGGGTGCATGAAGACAAAGTGGAAAGCTTGTTTCTGCTTCCGCAAGTTCTTCTGCTTCTGTCAGATAATTACCACAATCAACGAACTGATTATACTGCCATGGTTTGGTGCGCATATTAGACCACCTCTCCCCCTAAATTTTGAAATTTTATTCAGCTTTGTCATTGAGGCTTTAAAGGAGCTGATACGACCCCAGGGGGAAGAGCGTTCCAATCCCGGATGGTTCTTGGGAAAAATGAGTGTTTTCTATAGTCACAGGATGCTGCTGGTACTTGGAAGGATTTTTCATGCATGTTTCGTGACAGTCTTTTTGGTGGTATTAGACGACCTTCTTTTGATATGGCCACTTTGTTGTTTTCTATTTTGAATAGCATTGTGAGTCTCGCTTCTTTCCTTCTTTGTTCAAGTGATGTCCAATTGAGATTAACGCTGGAGTGGTTATGATGTTTGTTGTTGAAAACTAACAACTAATCAAAAATTCATGTGTCTAAGTTGAGGTTCATTTAGGTTTTTGTTGATAGCATTGAAATGATCTGAACCGAAGTTTTAGTTTATAGTTTCTTTATAAGGTACACACATAAAAAAATTCAATTCTATCCAATATTCCATTCACTAAGGACGAGAGACTAGTGTACGCATCAGTGATATTCGATAATAAGAGTTGTGACAACTTCACTGGAGTTCATCTACATATTATAACGTTGTTTATTATATATTTTTAATAAAACAAAATATTTGTGAAAAAATTATGTGTAGGCACGTGCCTAAAGTGCCTAACGGCAGCTACGCCCCTGAAAATTGTCCAATAAATGGTGAGGACAAGTCAACACAGGAAACACGAGAACAAGACTACTGGAAACAAGGAGCGGAAACAAACACGAACTTGACAAAAATAGCGAAAACACCAAAAACATATTCATTTGTTGTGAAATTGTCCGCAACCGCGATTTTGCTGCTACGTATTCTCTCATCTGCAGTGATTTCCGTAAACGTAATTTCGAATTCTGAAATATTATTAAATTTATAAATTAGAGTCCTTAAAATTGGCCTTTTCTTACCCTTCGACATAACGGAACCGTTACTGTTGGCGACGGCTTGGACGATACATGATGTTATTTAAAATAACGTATTATCAAAATCTGCCATAGATTTGGAGAAAACAAAAACAAAACTGCCATAGATTTATGATTTGTTTGACGTGTTTGATGTTAAATTAACCGTAGATTAGGAATTTGCCATTGATCTGGAACCCAACATAGATTTGAGTCCTATATATATATAAATATATATACAACTCGTCTAAACATCAACCCAACAATGTTAGATCTGTAAATTTGCTTTCGCAAATTTTTGGTTCTTATATATATGGTTCTTTTGGTATATATATATATATATACGAGTCTAAATTGAAAACTACGTTCAAACCTATGATTGCGTTGGATAAAAACCGCAATTTTTATACGTGTGCATGTAAAACAAATTTCGTTGTAGAAGGGTCTAAAAACAGCACAAACAACATTTTCCAAAAGGCCAAAAAAGTGAAAAAATATATTTAAACAAAACGCATTTGACTAACAGGTCGAACAACTGATGTTCTTAAACCCTGCTGACTCATGTGACTGCCATTGGCGATTGCAAAATAAAATTGATCACAAGATGTAACAAAATGGATCTTAATATAAATTTAATACTAAACAGAAAAAAAATTAACTTGTGGCCACGATGTTATGCCACAAACATACGGTGTCAATATTTTTTTAGTACACCAGATCCGGATTTCGACAATAAATGTCTCTTCAGTGATGTTAGGGATCGAAACGGTATTTGGAAGGCCATATAAAAAGTACACTCATTTTTAGATAGACTCTTGAATTTTAAAATATTTATAACCGGTCTAAAAAGGTAAATATTTTGGATAACAAATATGCTTCATCAGTGTGATCACATGGGCACACCCAAGCTGATTATAAATTAAAAAAAATTACCATAACGTTGGTCAAGGGCCGACAGACTTGCCCGGAAAGGTTTTGGATAAGAAAGCTAAGGACAGTTTCCCCAGAGGGCATAGAATGAGTAATTTTCCCCTGCCATCACTCATTTTCCTGCAATCTCCTGTTTCCGGCTTTCGTACGTATACTGGACTCTTACTGTTTTAATGATTTTTTTAATTATACTACATTGTAGTTTAACAGGATTGATCATTCTATTCATTTGGGATTGATGTACAACAACTTTAATAGTCACGTTCTATTATTTACATTAGTCAAAATTTATTATTATTTTTCTAATCATTATCAAACTGCTATTTATTTGGGATGTTTAAATAAGCAGTTACGGATCTTTATATTAATTTAATACTAATCAGAAAACAATTAACTTGCGGCAAAGATTGTAAACCACAAACATGAGGTGCTATTTTTTTTTACACCATATCCGGATGTCGACAATTAATGTCTCTTCAGAAATGTTAGGGATCGAAGCGGTACTTGGAAGGCCATATAATTTACCTCAATTTCGGATAGATTCTTGAATATTAGAGTCAAAATCAGATGAACGGATCATATAAACAGGAGGGAAAATATGATACAAGCCCAAACGAAAATAAATAAACAAGCCTAATTGAAAACTACGTTTAAACCTATGACTGCGTTGGATATATATTCAAATCTAAATTGAAAACAATGTTCAAACCTATGATTGCGTTCAGGGGCGGATTTAGGAGGGGGCAGGGGGCCCGCCCCCCCTTTTTCAGAAAAATGTTGATAGGTTATATAGGGAATCACTGAAGCGTGACGGGATCGGGCCCACTCTTAGGCAGCCAGTGGGCCCTCACTTATGAAAATTTCTAGATCCGCCACTGGCGTTGGATAAAAACAATTTTTATACGTGTGCATGTAAAACAAATTTCGTCAGGGGCGTAGCTAGGCAATTTTGATGTGTACGCAATGCTGGAGAATTAAGGAAGTCATACGGCAGGGGATCTGGGGGCCCCAGAAGCTCTGTGGTAAATGGTGCAAAATCCTTCATTCGCAATTTCCGAGGACTTAAAATGACCTCACAGAAATCTTACTTTCAGGAGAAACAAGTCAACCTTGGAAATAAATAATCAGAGCAACTTCAATGTTATTTTTTATTGAAAAAATACATAAATAAAAATTTGAATCACATATCTTTATGTTTTATTTTATGAGTGAACAAGCAGTGTTTTTCAGCTTCTTTTTTTTCTCTCAAAGTTAATTCTGAAAAATCAATGTCCATTTCCTTTCTTTTTTTCTACTAAAGATGTCCAAAACCGTGTCTGCTTTAAAAAATTTTCTCGGTATATTTTTAAAAGACCGAGTCCAGATAAACGATTCGTTTTCATTGTATTTATCAAGTAGGTCTTCACTCTTCTCAGGGTACTAAAAGATTATTCTGTCGTTGCCGTCGAGACCGGCATACATAAAAATACATTAAGTATCTGAAAGATTCCCGGGTATAAATTTTATTTCATCAGTTATTTTGGAATCTTCAGAAAAGATGTCAGGGTAAGGAGACATAGAAGACGTGACAATTGTGTTTTGACACCCGGAGGACTCCGCCATTTTAAATTGTTTGCATCAGCAACAGAATCACGATGCTGGTTTCTTAAATGAAAAGGGAAGACTCGTTTTCGGAACGGAATATAGCTACAAAGTGATCATTAACATATTTGTATATTTTTTTTATTTACTTCATTACTTTAGTTTTATTCTTACTTACTAGATTTACCATATTTTTATTTTTGTGAAATTTGCGATGTGTACGCAACTGCGTTTTTGCGTACGGGTTGCTACGCGCCTGATTGAAACATAAATTAATTCATGAATGTCAATTAGGTTTTACAAAAAAAGCTAGAACTTCAGATCACATGTTTATTATTAAATGTATTTTTGATAAATATTGTAATTCAAAGGATGGAAGGGTTTATGCCTGCTTTGTGGATTTTCAGAAAGCTTTCGACACAGTCATTCATACTGGTATTAAGTTGAAATTACTATCTGCGGGCGTGGGTACTTCATTTTATAATGTTATTAAACACATGTATGAATCAAGTAAATCTTGTGTTAAAATTCAATCCAGAGTAACAGATTTTTTCCAAATAAAACTTGGAGTTAAACAAGGGGACAATTTAAGTCCCAATCTATTTAAGTTATTTATAAATGACTTGCCAGAGTATTTAAAAGAAAGTGAAGACCCTGTTATACTTAATGAGAAACCAGTTAATTGCTTATTATATGCAGATGATTTGGTCCTTTTATCAACATCTGCTAAAGGATTGCAAACAAGACTAAACATCCTAGAAAAATATTGTAAAGATTGGTGTTTAAGTGTAAATCACACCAAAACAAAGGTTCTGATATTCAACAAAGCAGGCAGACACATTTGTGAAAAATTTACTTATGAAAATATGTTGATTGAGAGTGTTAATAATTATAAATATCTTGGTTTGCACTTTAGTGCATCAGGGTCATTTTCATATGCTCAGAATGAACTGTATAAAAAGTCCTTGAAGGCTTATTATAAATTGTACAAGAATTTATTATCACTTAATCCAAGCATAAGTACCAGCTTACATGTATTTGATCATACCATAAAACCAATACTCCTATACGGGTCTGAAATATGGGGAACTTTTAATCCATTCTCAGCAAGATTCAGAAATGGAACTTTACCATTTGAAAAAATCTATTCCAGTTTAAAATGTGAGCGACTACATATAAAATTTTGTAAACTGGTTTTAGGTGTTCATAAAAAATCCATGAATTTTGGAATTTTATCCGAGCTAGGACGATTCCCACTATATTATGATGTGGTTAAATCCATGTTAAATTACTGGTATCGCTTGGAAAATCTTGATTCCCAATTTTCTCTTCTTAAAGATGCTTATGTAACATCACAGAATCTTTCTCACTCAAAAAAACCATCTTGGTATGGCTCTATGAAGTCAATTCTTGAAATGATCCCAGACATCAATCATCTATCTTCACCATTACCAAAAATTAATAGCTTCAAAGCTAATATGAAAAAAATATTAAAATCATATTTTATAGACTTGTGGAACACTGAATTGGTAAAGCATTCAGATGGTAAACTTAGAACTTATGTTACATTTAAATCAGTTTTTGGAAGAGAAAAATATCTTTCCATTATTGGGAATTTTGAACAGAGACGAAGCTTAACAAAGCTCAGAATTTCATCACACCACTTAAGAATTGAGTCCGGAAGGTATCAGGGTACTCTCCTAAATGACAGAACTTGTACTCGTTGTAACTCCGGAGATGTGGAGGATGAATATCATTTTTTATTCCAATGTGTTAAATTTAATGATGACCGCAATCATCTATTTCAAGAGATAACTAAAAGTTGCCCCAACTTTTTAACTCTTAACGCAAGAGATAAAATGATATGGCTTATGAACACAGAAGATAAGTCTATTCTCACAGCTGCATGTAAATATATTTCCAAAAATTGTTAATTATGTGGCTTTCTTGTCTGCTTCAGACACGAGGAGGACTGTGTAAATACCACAGCTCCTTGAGTACCGCCCCTTGGTGTCTGTTGCAGTAGGGAAACCTACACTATTCTCAATACCTGTTTACTGCAGTATATGTTTTTTGCTGTGAATATACATAAACTTTTTTCATTTGTGTTTGTTTTTCTGCATCAGATACGAGGAGGATTGTTAGAGCTTTTAAGATCACAATCCTAGAGCATCGTCCCTTGGTGTCTGTTGCAGCTAAACAATCATTTATTTTATATTTTATATTTTATATTTATACATTTTCAGCAAAATATTATAAAATCAAGTGAGAAAAAAAAAAAAAAAAAAAAAAAAAGTAAACAAATAAATGGGGTTTGCCACATCTCTGGAGTAGCAACTCTCAAATACTTTTTTATTTAACAAATAATACCTGAATGACTATTTCAATAGTTTATTTTACAATGTTATGTAAAATACTGTATGTTGTATCAATCATATATGTTATGTGTATATGCCCCCCTGGGGACCTAATTTGGAAAATAAAATTTATCTTATCTTATCTATCTTATAGCTGACTATGCGGTATGGGCTTTGTTCATTGTTGAAGGCCTACGGTGACCTATAGTTGTTAATTTATGTGTCATTTTGGTCTCTTGTGGAGAGTTGTCTCATTGGCAATCATACCACATCTTCTTTTTTATAATTGGTTTTATGATACTGATGTAAAACAAGTGGACTCGTTGAACCAGGCACAAGAGTAATTCTTGAAAGTATTGTTTGTCACTTGTGTGCCTGAGAAAGTCCATTTAAAAATAACAACACAATTTGACATTACCCTCCTTTTTTTGGACGATCAATGCATTTGAATTGGGACATGTGTTTAGAACTCCCCCTTTATCCTGGGTTGGGAAACCCTCTCTTTAAAATGGCTGGATCCGCCCTCGCGACCTGAGATCTTCTCGGGTTTTTTTTCTGTATGGTTCATGTTCCTCAGTGTCTCTTTTTTGTGGGCTGTTGTTCGACTTTTGCGATTTCATCTTTTGTTTGAAACTTCGCTTCACTTGAAAAAAATTGTTTGTTTCACCCTCAGCTGCCACTGTATGTAATGCTAAAATTGAAAGAAAAAAATTGTTTTCGACTTGTCGCGAAAAAAAATAGATTGTTTTTCGCCGCAGGCGAAAAAAAAAGTTTGTACAGAAAAAAAACTCATAGCCCCCCCCCCCCCCCCCCAGAAAATCAAATGGTTGCTGCCTAATTAATTCCAAACAAAACAAAAATGTGCATTATTATAACAAATACTACCGCTAACTTGAAAAATTAATTATTAGAAAGATCTTACTCGTATTCTTGTCAAAACTAAGTTTTTTGTTGTTGTTTTTGTTGTGTTTTTTTTTTTGGGGGGGGGGGGGGGTCTTCCTGATGACGTTCTGTTCTTTACTATACTGATTAGATTATGATTATCGTTCTTGCATCTTTCAAGCATTTAAAAAAAGAAATAAGTAATAAGAGTCAGTCAATTTCTTATGGTTACTCCGATCCTTTTAAAGCAGGGAACTAGAAAATCGGATTATATATGCAGTTTCTGAGTTACCAAACAAAGTTCAAGGTCATTGGCGATTCAGGCAACTTATTTCTTTTTATCCGCTAACAGGTTGAAATTAACATTTTGATTATTATTTTTATTTATCATGATTGTTTTTTGAATTTTTTTAAGGGGATTCCGAATTTGAACTCTGTTAATTGTGTATATATATTGTGAAGTATACACTTTACGGTCCAAAACTCAAATTTTTGGTCATGTGATCTCGGGGTATAAAAGAGATTTCGCGCCGGAAATCTTTGCAAATTAAAATAGGTAATTAAAGTGATAACATGTTTATTTTCTGTTGTTGATTTTTATGTTCGCGATTTCGTAAAACTGATGTAGATTCAAAAATGAACAAGAATATGGTTGATGTGTACATGTTTTGTTAAAAGATGCAACTACAGAGATGTGGACATCTTCATGATTTTGGACTGCTGACAACTTGATCATTTCATGAGTATAGCTCTATATTGTTTTAAATACCATACAGAGGATTTTTTTTGTATGAAAATCAATAATGGAAAAACACAAAAATAACAAGGAAAAGCAAAGTATGCAGTCAAAATATTTTGATGCTTAATACATGTAACAATTTGGCACAAATTTGCTAAATTTTTATCTCAAGCAACACTTAGTTTTCATATTTATGTTGCTCAAGACCTGTCTTTTTGTTTCCCTCCTCTGTGGTATTTAAAATTTTACTGAGAGTTGTGAAACTTATTTTTATGCAATTTTTTATTAATTTTCAAAATTTAATGAACAGTTAAACAACAATTTTTTTCTTTCAATTATAACATTACATATAGTGGCAGCTAAGGGCGAAACAAACAATTTTTTTTTCTCGGGTCAACAACAAATTATTTTTTTCTCCAAAACTGGAAACAAACTTTTTTTTCCAAAAAAATTCATAGCCCCCCCCCCAGAAAATCAAATGGTTGCTGCCTTAGTTTACTTTTAATTTGTTTTGTGCAATTAAAGATTGAAAAATGCAATTTGGAGATGAATATTTTTCTATAATTTCTGGCTTCACAACCCTCAGCAATGATTAAAATATATTATTTGATAAGTTTTTCTTTAGGACTGATCAAATATTGAGCATATTCAGATTTTGTACAAAGAATTCCTTAAAAAAAATGAAATATACACCTATATAAAATTGTTGAGAGATATATATGAGATAACTGTCATGATCGTAAAACAAATTAGGTTGAAGATAAAGGGAGAATTAAAACTCAATAAGTCGAAGAGGGACGGACAAAATAATGTCAAAATCACCAACCACTAGCCGAAGAGAGACTTGACAAATTATATGCAAAGTCAATGACCACTAGCCAAAGAGAGACTTGACAAATTATATGCAAAATCACTGACCACAAGTCGAAGATGATCAGACAAAATAATGGCAGATTCACAGAAATATTAAATCAATACATAACAAACTTAAATCTATGCAAAACAAACCTCTTTAAAACACAGTTAAATGTAATATACATGTACATACAAGCAAAACACTTCTATTTTACAGTGTTAAATGCATCTAATTTTTGCTGTGTTTATAATCATTTGTAGTAATGAATATTTATACCAAAATGCAAATACTACTGGCTGGAGATGTTTCAAGCTGTTGTAGAAAGTTTGGAGATTACTGACAAACTACAATATTTAAGAATTGAAGGCTTCTTTTTGTAACTTCATTGGGGTGTTAAAGCTTTGACCGAAGTACATTCTGTTTCCACGCTAATCTTAAAAATTCTAAAAATGTGCGCATGTTCAACGCTTTTACAACCCTATGAAGTTACAAAAAGAAGCATTCAATACTTACATTTTTAGCTATGATCATGAAAACACAAATTTTATAATTGTTTTACTTAATTCACCTATGCACTTTATTGTGGGACCACGTGTTATCATGAATGAAAAGTTTTATTGAGTAATGCAATTGCTAAAGGAATAACATGTGATGTGCAGTTATAGCCAATCATAACAAAGTATTATAATGAAACATACATCTAATGTAATTATATATGTACATTTTTACCCATATGGGTTGAAGGCATACATAAATCAACATAATAATTTTACAATACATCATACAGAAAAAAAACATTATATACATATATGTATCTATCATGCAGTTGTTGAGTCCACCCTCCTCAGTGACCATGACTTTTTAACAAATGAAGCAGCATACTGGTGAATGGTAGCTGATGTACTTTTTATATAGTGTTGTCTGTCCTTGGACTACATGTTCATCAATTTGCATCAGTTTTAGGAGGAGGAATATCTTATGCAAAAATTTCAAAAAATAAATATAATTAAATAATTAGGGATAATTTTTCATTTATATTCTTTATTTTGTGCTTGAAAATAAAAACAGAAATAGTAAAAATTGATAATTTTGAAATTTGTACGTTCAAATTTTAATATTTATAACAATCTGCAATTGTTTACAAAAACAATGAATTTTCTAATTTTTGGTCATTAAATTGGTAATTAAATAGATTTAAAATTTTATTTAACAGTCATTTCAGTAGATATGTAGACTTGGGTCAATTATTTGAATACATATTTTTATAGGTTTCTTTTTTTTGTTGAGAAAATTACATTTTTTTTGTGTAAACAGAATTCCTTTTCTCCTTAAGTCTTCAGTTACAGTGGTTTTGGGTTACAAAACAGGATGAACTGCCATAGGATTGGTTGAATGCAGTGGTCAGGTGGTCATGTCTTTAGAAGCAATCCTTGAATTTAAATAATTTTTTGTTTCTTTTCAGTTTTGCTCTTTTTTTTGTCACATTTTTTTTTTTTAAATCTATGTCTTTATTTTGGTTGGGTTGATTAATTAATTATCTTTTTTGGGTTGAGAAAATTCATATTTTTATCAACTTTTTAAAGGTGCGTGTTTAAATTTGTTATAAAAAAAGTAAAAACTTAACAATAAGTGGTTAATTAGATTTAAGGATTGTTTCATATCTTTTTTAGATTGTATTTTTTCATGAAAAAATTTTCACCATTGGTTTCAATTTTTGTTTTCAGCCCACATATAGAGAATACATAGCGAATAACATAGAAACATGGCAATGAACGCAGTAAACGACTTAGTAGCAGTTTTAGGAAACGGCCTACCTCCAGTTGCTCCACGGTAAGTTATATTATTTTTCAATCTCTTTTCATAGAAAAATGTAACCTCAATGAATTAGTAAACAAGCAAAAAGTGGTACTGACCAGTAGATTATTGCACATTCTTGTGAAAAAGATGAAATGGTGCTACATTGTATGTAATATATAAAAAAGAAGATGTGGTATGATTGCCAATGAGACAACTATCCACAAAAGACCAAAATGACACAAACATTAACAACTATATAGGTAACCGTACGGCCTTCAACAATGAGCAAAGCCCATACGGTCTCTTGATACATAGTTCAAGGGTGCAAAATAAACTCCCTACAGAAACACACAAAACTTATATTGGTATTTTGCACTCATGGTCATTCTCAGTTTAATTTCTGTGTTATAAAGTTTTTAAAACTTTAATAGTTTTTATAAACTATACTGGATTTCAACCAAACTTGGACAGAAGCTTGTTTATGATCATAAGATAGTATCCAGATGTAAATTTTATAAAAACAAAATACCATTTTTTCCCTATTTTACTTATAAATGGACTTAGATTTTATGCCAGGAAACAACACATTCACTCTGTGGTTAAAGTTATTAAAATTTTAATAACTTTCTTATACTATTTTGGATTTGTACCAAGCTTGAACAGAAGCTTGTTTATGATCAAAAGCTACTATCTAGAAGGAAATTTTGTTAAAATTTTGTACCTGTTTATTTGTATTTTACTTATAAATGGACTTCGTTTTTCATCAAGTTAACATTACATATGTACAGTCTACAGTTAAAGTTTTTAAAACATATATAAGATTCATAAACATATAAAAAGTGTGGGCACTGCATATTGATAATTGGAAAGACATATACCACTGTATAAGAAAGTTTACATGAATTCATTTCTTTTTTCATCTCAGTTTCACCTTAATTAAAAAGTGCTGGTTATAACAGTTGTTAGAAATCAAATCCAGTCAAGATTATCACGGGACCTAGACTCAAAGTGAACAAAAAAAATTATTTCGGATTAGGTTATCTAATGTTCTTTTTTTTTGTGTTATTTTAAAAAGTGCTCTTTTCTTAGTTTTAAGTTTAAACATATTTACTTACATTTGATTGGGAAACAAGTTGCAAACAAGTTGTTGCAACTTGTATTAATCCCTTTCCACACTTTAGACACTCTTGGATGTTTTTAAAATATGTACATGATTGGGTGTTTATGAAAAAAATCCACCTCAAAATTAATAAATCTATTTTACAATTGTTAAGACTTCTGAACTTCTGACAAATTCACCCAACCCCATCAAAAAAAGCATTTATGATTAATATGTCAACAGTATTGAGTGAGAGAGAAAAAAAGGTTTTAACATGTTTTCACTATCAAACGTTTTCTTTGATGTAGATATTATTTTAAGGAGAAATATAGGTTACAATTCCACAGTTAAAGTGGAAAAAAATCAAATGTATAAAAAATTGTTTTAAAAGATTTAAAGGAATTTCAGACATAAATTTGCTATTTTGCTTAAGGACTAAAAAATAAAGGGGACTTAATTTGCAAGTTTCATTTTTTGTCTCCCCTTTAAACAAAATATTGCTTCAACAATTCATTTAATTTTAAACAAAATAGAGTGGACCGAAATAAAAAAGTTGTCATGGATCTATTCAAGTCGATAATTTAACAGCGTTGGCTAATTTTACGACTTGTAAACCAATATAAAAGTTTGAATGTTTCATGTGTTATTATCTCCTTACACTTGTCAATGTTAAACAAATAATATCTGACATGGAAATATAATGACTTATTAAAGTCAATAATTAGTTTTCAAAATCGGCTAACTTCATGACCCATGTATACACAGTACATGTACATATGTATATAAAAAGCTCAGAAAGAACTGCATAAAATTGTGACAACTTTTGTCTTCTAAAAAGGATTTAATATTACAGTACAAAAATGGACAGTCGGTATTCGAATTCGTCAAAATTATCTCCCCATTATGCTAGCTAATTTTTACAATCATCAAACTGGAAGCCATTGTATGGATAAATGGCTGCTAGTTTAGCTCATGAAAACTGATAAAACATTTTCCACATACATGTAGCACCATTATGATCCTAATATATGCCAGTTGTATTTTAAATGTATCCATTAGCTATTGAGCATCATTTCTGCATTTAGTCAACTTAGGACTATTGTCCGAAGGGCCAAGTGAGCTTTTCTCATCACTTGGCATCTGTCGCCTGGTCCGTCGTCATCGTTAACTTTTCACATTTTGAACTTCTTCTAGATAACCGCTCAATGGAATGGCACCAAATATGGCATGAATGTTCCTTATGAGGGGCTAACCATGTGTTGTTACTTTGTAGCCGATCCATCATCCAAGATGGCCGCCAGCGGGGGACTTTAACAAAGGACCCCATGGGAAATACATACAAATGTCTGAATGGTATGAATGCAAACTAAGCAATATTAAACCAAATTTGGCCTCAAACATCATTATAAGTTTCTGTTACAATTTTTCCATTTTTCCATATTATTTCAAAATCCCAAGTAGAATCAGGTGAACGACACAGTCTCCTGAGAGCCTCTAGTTTTAATAGCTTGCCATTCGCCGGAAATATTTTCCTTATGCAAAGTGACCTTAGCTTGAACCTGCTCGTAAAAATCTAGTGATCGCAATAAGCATGGATCTGTCACTGAAATAAGCTATTATATGATTGTACATGTTAAATATGTGCTCAATACCCATGCTTTTTTGTTGATTGTTGACAAACGGGTGTCAGTCGTGAAACTGCGGCTTCACAACACGAACTTTAATTACCTGCCATATTTTCACAACAACACTGAACGGAAAAAAATTGACGATTGTACGAAATTTATGCGCTATAAAAAATGATAAAATCGTGCACAAAAGACTAAGTTTATCATGTATATGCATTGGTTCAAGAATTGGAATAATATTATTTTTCATCTTGTCTCTCGTTTCATATGACTTTAACCCTTTCGCGGCGAGTGTATCCTTGAGGATACACAATGCGCAGGGCGGATGTATCCTTGAGGATACACGATGCGCAGGGCGAGTGTATCTTTCAGGATACATAAATATTTTCCCAATAAAAGCCGCAATTTTACGCTATTTGCCGTTCTTAACAGTTGAAATCAATGTTTCAATTAAAATCTACGATATCTGAGGATATTATTTCAGTTCTTCAACAACATTAAAAACATCGTGAAAGGTAAATAAATCAAATCGGAAAATTTTATTTTCTAAAATTAGAACCGGAAACACGTTTTGAGATCATGTGGGGTTTCAAAATGGCTCCTCTAGATAACGAGGAGTGGAAGTACAGCTGTTTTCTGTGTTTTGACGAAGCCCTTTATTATTCTTAGGTAGTTTTAACTATATAATAAAAATAAATGGTTCAATATATCTTAAATAAATATGATAGCGATCTTTTTATTATCGGGTGAAATAAGCGGATAGGGCTGTGAATGTACGGGAGAACAATGCACGAAATTGAAAGCAGTTTAGGAAGTGCAACTTCGTCTGCTAGTATTTCAGTGTGAAAATGTCGTCAGACGAAACTGATGTAGAATTTGCAGGTTCAGTGAAAAATAGGTCTTACTTACTTAATGAGGAAAGGTTAAGAATTGGTCAGAATGGGCAGGGGAAAGATGACAGTGAGGGCTATAATGAGTCAAATAATGAGGAAGCCAAAGGGGAGCAGGAGGTTAATATTAATTGGTGAGAAGATGGTGGTGATTAGTGGCACAAACAATGAGATTAGTAGTGTTGAAAAAGTCTACACATATATTTGCCCCTTGTGGGAATACTGGGCTAAGTCATGTCATGGGTACTGAAAAGGAGGTGTCAGATTTAGGGCAACTTTATATGGACAATCCTTTTCTTGAATGTATTCTAAATCAACAAAACTGATAACTTTAAGCTTTCCACTGATTTTTAAAGGTGCTGTTATGTCACTATCCCAGATAAGGGGGAAAGGTTGAGCGCTCACAAACACGTTTAACCCTGCCACACTCATTATGTGCCTGTCCCAAGTCAGGAGCATGTAGTTCACTGGTTGTTGTTGGTTCATGTCTGTCATTTTCATTTTAGATTAATTGTTTTGTAATCAAGTACATGTAGCTATAGTTCTTGAAATATTAAAAAAATCGTGTTTCCAGTTGTGTCTGCATTTACTCATGGACCATTCAACCCATGCTTATTAAATTTTAATATGTTGTTACTGATGACAAAATGATGGTCAACTTTGATATTCATGATTTTCACTTATATTGATCTGGAGTTATGATTCTTGAAAGATTGAAAAATTGAGTTATGGTTCTTGAAAGATTGAAAAAATTGTGTATCATAACTTGGAAAATTAAAATGTCAAATGTTGACGAAACAGACGAAAAAAACCCATGCTGTATCAAATATTCAATCAAAATTCAAATTGAGAGCTGTTTTAAGCTTAAATGTTGTTTATACACTTGCTCAACTGTTTGATCTCTGCAAGACAATCTGGTTTGCTGTCTCTTGTTTTTATTGTTTCCCACTATCCACCAACTAAGAAGATTGATTGATGAAAAGGAATAAATTTTGTCTCCAAAAAATACCCTGACTAAAATATTTTCTAAGTTGCAAATAGATATATTCCGGAGGGGCAGAGAATAGTCTTATTTATTTATGACGTATTCAGATATTGATGTCATTATTATAAGTCTTGTTTTTATTTCAAACTGGCCAATATAATGAGTAACCAAAGAATCTTCATCCAGGTCAGTATACAGATGAAAATTGTTTTGTACATTTTACCTATCAGAAAATGTATGCCCAATAATTCTAGCATTCATCAAGTTCAAGATTTATAAGTAGTCTTTTAAATGCAAACCTGCCCATATTAAGATAATTGAATAAAAAACACAGCAACAATTTGACCCTTTATCATTATATGATAAGATGATAAACTTGGGACCTGGAGAGAGACTGAGTAAATATCTGACATTATGGTGATACCCAACACTACAGGGAGATAACTCTGTAAATTCAGCTAAATCGTTAATCATATTGTATTGTTAAGAAAGTTCTCAATGATCAAAATTAGTGTTTGTCAAAATGCTATGTATATCCAATGAAATTTTTCCAAGAAAGTGATTGGTTGAAGTCCACACTTCGGACAATTACTAAAAATCGCTTCAACCAACTTTTATGAAACTTTGTTGAATTGTTTATATCTATTGACGTAAGCTCCCTTTTGATTTTTATAAATTTCAGATTTCAGATTCATGTTATGAAGTTTTATTCTTAAACAAAGGGTGATTGTCCAGTTTTCGGACAATCACTCAAAAAGAATTCCATCAACTTTAATGAAAATTTGGTGAATTGTTTATATCTATTGACCTATGCTACAGCAGGCGTATCATGAGTGTGCTTATAGCACCCTTTTTATATTTTTTTCAAAGGGTCAAAGCTAATATTGTGTCAAAATTTTATGAAAATTAAACAAGCCAAATTTTATTTTAGTTAATGTGTTTGGTACAAGCTTACGGGGACTTTACTAAGGCATTCTAATGTAGAAGTTTTGTGTTCAAATGTCTTTGTACATGTATAAGCAGACATGCCAAAAATAACATGTAAAGTAAAGACACTTATCTGTTTTGAAATCAACAAGATGTTAGATTTTAAGTTTCTGAGTTGCAGGGTTTTATTCATAAAAAAGGGGTATTTTCCAGTATTCCGGAAAAAAACTCCAATGCTTTCAGCAATTCTTATGAAACTTAAGTGAATTATTTATATCTATTGATGTAAGCTCTCTTGATTTTCATAAATTTCTTTTTATTGATATTGAGATCAAATTTAACTTTAATTGTTGAGTCTGACAACAGATTTACTAAGTATTGAGCAACAGCACAGTGTATTACACAACAGCAAAAATCTTTAATTGAATATAATTTTTATAACCGATTTCAAGTTCTTTGACTACATTTAATCAGGGTTCAGGGTTGGACCTCTGCAGGTGTACCTAGTTGTTCTCAGAGAAGCATTTCATTCCCTTATAGAGAAAACATTAAACAATAGAATTGGTAATGATTCAATGAGAGTAATTCATTTTATAAATTGCACAGAAAAATAACAAATAAAAAGACGATAGGGGTCACATGCCTTACTTACTATTCAATTTGTCCTGTAAATTTTGATACAATTATCTCCCCTTGATTTTAAAAAGATTTTTCCGAAAAACAACACTTAATTTTTTGACAGTTAAAACCTTTATTTCAAGTTTTAGATGGTCAAATTATTATCATTAAACTTTCAAAATTTCAAAATTTCATGTACAGTCAGAGACCCCTTCCTTTTCTGTCAATGATAAGCAAATATTTTGTATACTGTGGATTCATTATTATTGTTGGATACAAGTTTTTGTGGTTTTGTTCGCATTTACCATTGTACCACAAATCAAATGTTCAACAAATTACAAATTTTCTATAGGGTTTGTATGGAAAGACTGGCAAAACCACGAAATCAAATATCCATGAAAAACCAAGTTTTCCTTAATACATGAAAATTGATACCCACTAAAACGAACCCCCCTGGCTACGGGTATGGTTCCCCTTTAAAATGTTTGCCTCATGAACATCGGTCACCATGATCAGAATTGGAAATGTTAAAGAATGGTTCTTGAATGTTTTTCCAGCCATTCTTTATATTATCTAGATATAAATGGTATGATTGCCATTAATACAAATATTAACACCTTGGAATAAAGATAGCTGGACTATATTAATAGGAGATCTCTTTTTACATATAACCTTCAAAAAACAACAAAATCCTATGCTGAAGTGTTATATCTGAAAGTCCAAGATGACAAAATATGAAACACTTTTGTTGAATAGCCTGATTAAGACAGTAACATTATGAATTAAAAACAATGACAATCACAGGATTAAAGATTTTTTAAGGTGCAGTGTGGGTTGGAAGTATTTGAGAAAGAAATATTCTGGCCAGTGGGCAAAACTGGAAATAGAATTAACATGAATATTCTTTCCAAACAAATACAGGATACAGCTGTGTACTAAAATAGAAATGAATAATTGCGTTTCCAAAAAAACATAAATATGCAAAAAAATACAAAAAAAAAAAAATACTCCTCAGCTGTCTTGTGAAAGACTATTTGCTGAAATGTTCCTAAATAATTGTCACAGTTCAGAATATGCCTTATAAACTGGAATTTAAACATTTAAGGTGATCTTTTCACTTACACCAAATTAATTTATTATGACAACTTATATAGCCTAAAACAATGGAACACTAAATCACTTATATGAGGTTATAATTTTCATTTTGGGTACAGACAGGGAAAGCAGGATGTTTGATGCGATTTCAAAATGGCTAAAATTTTAAACTACAATATATTGTCATAATGAAGCACATATATATATTTATATTTCTCTAATTCCAAGCTGATTTATCGTTTTCCTAATCTGTTGATTATTTTTATTTAATCAACATGTGGTTCATTTGATCTCAGCTATTCATTGGTCAAATTTCGATTATGACGTCACATTTTCTTGCTTTCCTCTGAATTTCTTATTGTGACTTTATTAAAAAAGGCGTCTGATGATGTTGTATAGAAAGATCACATCTTTTACAGATCAATGCAGAAAAAGGAATAATTAAGTTTGCTTCCATTATAGCATAAAAATCCCTAGAGAAACTGATTCCACCACTAAATCTTGTGTTATACGATATTTATCAACTCTTGACAGTTAAATTTTAAATATTAAAAACGCTCGGGCGAGCCTCGCATTTTAAAATGATAATTTAACTGCCTCTAGTGGATAAATATCATATCACACTTGATGGTTCATAAATATAGCTAAATCAATTACCAGATTAATGAAATATACCAATTTTGTGAAAATTTATGTACAAAAAAGGGAAGAAAGATACCAGAGAGACAGTCAAACTCATAAATCGAAAATAAACTGACAACGCCATAGCTAAAAATGAAAAAGACAAACAGACAAACAATAGTACACATGACACAACATAGAAAACCAAAGAATAAGCAACACAAACCCCACCAAAAACTAGGGGTGATCTCAGGTGTTCCGGAAGGGTAAGCAGATCCTGCTCCACATGTGGTACAAGTGTATTCATGACATCACAAGTAAGACAAATTGGGACTTGCCACAAACTTGAATGAAAACTTGTTAATATTAGATAGAAGACAATATAACTCGTATATTGACAAAACATCGAATTTACCTTTCTGACTCTGATATTTAGTATGTGGAACTCTTAGCTCTGTTTTTAATTCACCTTTTCAGAATCTAAAGAACTATAGGTAATCTAATTGCTTGTACACCAAAGTAAAAATAACATCACATCATCGGTTGAATTCCAATTGTTTAGGACTCTTAACCAATCAAGACGCTTTGGTGTACGCTTTTTTTGCCTGTTTTTTAAATGTTGATGCTTTAAAAAACATGCATGAAAATTTGAAAAAGGCCTATACCTTACTTGCGCTATGAATTCTTATTTTCTGAGTGAACAATTTCTATTTATTTTCTTTGTCACTGTAAATTCAGAATTTGTGATTTTTTTTAAATGAATAATTTGGTACTTTCTAAAAAAATCACAATTATAAATAGATGCAATAATTTCTGAATTTACAGCATCTCAATGACCTTGTTTCATAATCAATTTGACATGTGATTGTTATGATAAAAAAAAGTGGGAAAGCAGAATATGTATTATATTCAATATATTATATTTCAGTGTGAGGACCTACGTGGACAACCAGATGAACAGGCGTCTCCAACGAGTTGGTATGCCATACGGATATGTGGCTCCACGACTAGAGGCACCACGATGCTCTCTTCGTCTTTTAGGGTTGGAGCCAGAACCAGTACTTCTCCCAGTTGCGTCTCCTGAGCTGCCAAGAAATGATCAACCTGAACATTTCGAAGCAGTTATTGTACCTCGGGCACGATTATTCTCCGTCATGGTTCCTGAAGCAGCTATTCAAATTGCTGATGACGAGGATGATATGGTTGAGGTTGAGATAGCTGGCGAGGAGCTCTCGGTTCTGGAGTCAACTCTGGAGGAGGTCATCGAGCTGTCTCTGCTGTGTGGTATGGACACAACGGTGGAGGAACCAGCCGACTGGTTCCTGGAGAAGACAGTGTCTTTCCTGCCAACAGAGGAGGAGACTGTTTTGTTCGAGGAGGTAGTGGATGAGGATGCAACAACCAACCATGCTGAAGAGACTGTCTGGTATGGTCCTGAAGAGGTTGAGGTTCCAGCCACTCCAGTCACACCGTATGTTGTTATAGGTAATGATGTAGGTGTTCCTTTGGACTGGGAGGTAATCCCTGCTCCAGTGGTTGAGGTTGCTCTTGTCCCTGAGGCAGCTGGGAGGTTTGTTGGGTGGAGACAGGTGGCTAGAGTGCTAGGCTGCCTTGTTACTTCATACCAAACTGTCTCAGCTGTCTAATTTTTTGGTTAATTTTTGGTAAATACATATACATTTTGTATATTTTCTTAAAAAATGGAAAATTGGAAAAGTATAAATTTTTGCTTTAGTTTAAAAAAAAAGTTTGGAAAAGTATAAATTTTTGTTTTAGTTTAAAAAAAAATGTTTGGAAAAGTTAATTTTTGAAACTTGAACTTTTTGTTTTGATTTATGGTCATTCCGTTTATTTTTGAAAGATTTTCATTCTTTGCTAAGTAACACAATTTCTTCAAACTTCAAAAGATTGTTTTTTATAATTTTGGCTATTTAATCATTAAAGGTTTTAAGAAAATATTTTGTTGTAATTTAAATGAAAGTTTTTAATGTTTAATTTAATTTACTTGGAAATTTATAGAGTGTGTGTCTGTGTTTTTGTAACGTGACTGTTCCAACACATATTAAACCGTGACTGTTCTTTTTATCCAACACATATTAAACTGTCAAAATGGATCACCATAATTATCAGTCAGGTCAAGGTCAATCAGTATAGATATCCAATCATTTCTGGTCAACATTTTCGTTTAAAGTTTGGTCATAAGTTAGAGGTTAAAAGTTCAGGTCAACATTGACAAGAAAAGAATGGTCATTACTCCTTTATAGGGTAGAGGTCTACTATAGAGTTAAGATCAAACTATTTGTAAGAATGGTTATATATATTAGGTCAAAGATATGCAGTGTTAGGTCAAGGTCAATGTTTACTTCTACAGAATGATTATATCTGTTAGCAGGATCACAGATATGATTAATTGCTTAAAAGCAAGAAGCACATGTAAGAAGCATATTCCTGCTAAACAGCTTTAAATATGTGTACTTATTTTCACAAATAAGAACAAAAATAGGTCCCTTCCCCAAGGGTAGACTGGGGTATAGAAATATGGTCATCCCTTGGTCTTCATTTGACCGGCAGTAAAACGCTTGCCAAAGATTAGCCACCTGTTTAGTTAATACATAGCCACATCCTGTTAAAATTTAAAATTAAAAAGTTGCATCTAATATCAGAGTAACTTTTAACCCGAAGTGTGACAGAGAAACAAACGAACAGACAGACAAAGGAACGGACCAACAAACGGACGAACAGGTAAGACCAGAAAATTGATGAAAAATACAAAATATTTCCTTTGACTCCGTTAAAACATTTAAATTGTCACCACCCTTTAGAAAGAAAATGAACATTAAGTCCCCTACATAAATTTCATAGTTTAAATAAAGGGAATTTTTTCTGCAATTTTCACTTCTGGATGAAAGGATAAAATTACTACTTCTGTTTTATTATTCATTGAGAGCATTTATAAAAAAGTACCAGATCAGAAGTAAAACAAAAAATGAAAATATCACTTATTTCCTATTAAACATCCCAAAAATTTCACATTTGTTCATTTTAACCTTGACCACTCTTTTAAAATTTAATAAAATATTAAATAAGGTTTCTGTATCTGAATTTGGCAGCTTCTGATAAATTAAAGAATATATTTGGTATATATAAATTAATGAGGGGTACTAAACAAACAACAAAAACAAGGCGTCTTTAGGTCAACATAGTCTTCAACAAAGATAGGGATCTATACAATTTGTTCAGTGTTTATAGTTTAAAATTCGTCAACAAAATTTACAAAATATCTATAAAGAAAAATGTCGACAAAATTTACTAAATATATAAATATCTATTAAAAGAAAAAAAGTCAACAAAATTTACTAAATATCTCGAAAGAAAAAAGTCCACAAAATTTACTAAATATTTCTAAAAGAAAAAAGTCGACATAATTAACTAAATATCTATAATGAAAGAAGTCCACAAAATTTACTAAAAAAAGAAAGTCCACAAAATTTACCAAATATCTATAAAGAAAAAAGTCCACAAAATTTACTAAATATCTATAAAGAAAAAAGTCCACAAATTTACTAAATATCTATAAAGAAAAAAGACCACTAAATTTACTAAATATCTCTAAAAGAAAAAAGTCCACAAAATTTACTAAATATCTATAATGAAAGAAGTCCACAAAATTTACTAAAAAAAGAAAGTCCACAAAATTTACTAAATATCTATAAAGAAAAAAGACCACTAAATTAACTAAATATCTCTTAAAAAAAAAAGTCCACAAAATTTACTAAATATCTCTAAAAGAAAAAAGTCCACAAAATTTACTAAATATCTATAATGAAAGAAGTCACAATTTACTAAAAAAAGAAAGTCCACAAATTTACTAAATATCTATACAGAAAAAGTCCACAAAATTTACTAAATATCTTTAAAAGAAAAAAGTCCACAAAATTTACTAAATATCTATAATGAAAGAAGTCCACAAAATTTACTAAAAAAAGAAAGTCCACAAAATTAACTAAATATCTATAAAGAAAAAAGTCCACAAAATTTACTAAATATCTATAATGGGAGAAGTCCACAAAATTTACTAAAAAAAGAAAGTCCACAAAATTTACTAAATATCTATAAAGAAAAAAGTCCACAAAATTGACTAAATATCTATAATGAAAGAAGTCCACAAAATTTACTAAATATCTATAAAGAAAATAGTCCACAAAATTTACCAAATATCTTCAAAGAAAAAGTCCTAAAATTTACTAAATATCTATAAAGAATACTAAATATCTATAAAGAATAAAGTCTACAAAATTTAATAAATATCTATAAAGAAAAAAGTCTACAAAATTTACTAAATATCTTTTAAAAAAAAAAATAATAAAGCAAAATAATTAAAAAAAATTTCTCTTGCAATTAAATAAGTTTAAAATTTTTAATTCAGCAAAAGATTTTGGCTTACAACAACTTGATGTGAATAATATTGCATTATTATAGTGTCTGAGTACAACATTATTACATAACTTGCTGGATTCAAATTTCATTTTTTTACAAAAATATAAAGTATATCCAAAGTTAACACTGGCAAGTCAAGTATAACAATGTATCTAACACTGCACAATCTGCATAAACCTGCATACCTGCATAGGATAATTAGCATTGCATATATAAATTAACATGTAAAACTTATGCTGGCTTGCTGATGTTTTCTTTCATTGTTCTATTTAATTAACCCCTAGCCAAATATAGCAACATCTATTTAAAATTGACCTGGGACTTGGATTTTGGGCAGGTAGGGAGGAATAAGGGAAATACCTTGGCCTGGGATTTTAGGGCTTAAAGAAAGGGGAGGGGAAACCTTGGGACTCTGGTGAAGTGGGGATATAAAAGGAGAGGGGAATCCCAGGGCCTGGTGTATTTGGGGAGATAAAAGAGGGAGAAGGTTACATCCACAGTTTGGTGAACTGGGGGAGATAAAAGAAGGAATGGGGAAATAGTTGCTGTTCATTGAATGAAGTAAGTTATGTGTTAATGTTGTATTCACATTGTTGTGATGATTGTATTGTTGCTTTGAAGTTTGTGGAGCACATATACCCCAGTAATTTTGGATAGAAATGATAATGAAAAAATATTCCTGTTTAAACTTTCAGTGTTTAATAAAAAAGAATATTCAATTGTTCAAATTAACTATTAAAGCGGTCTTTCTTAAAGTTGTCAAATAAGAACCAAAGTGTACCTTTTAAACTTTAAAATATGAATTGAACATTTAATTAGAAACCTTTGGTTTAAACATTTATGCGTGTTTCTGAATTCATTTCATTAAAATTGAGTAAATAAAATCTCACTCTATTTAAACATTTTTGTGTTGTAAAAAAACCCACAAAAACATACAAATAAGTACTTGACCTATAGTATAGAAACTTGTTTTTGTTGGAGACTATATTAACCTCTAGGGTCCAGGTTTTTTGTGTTGTTTAGTTGCGGTCTCAATAACATAATCCCTAAAGTTATTTTCCTTTAATAAAAGACAAAGGACAAATTATAAAAAACCCAGAATATCCTAATCATTCATATAAACTTATAATTACTGTTAATTTTCCTTCAAAATATGTTTTACACATCTCCTTCGTTTAGATAAATTTCAAAGTGAAACAGAAAATGGAAGCCAAATAATTAAAATTTAGATCAATTGAAATAGCCTCCCCACTTAAAAAAAAAATCAAGAACAAATTTTAACAGAAAAAAGGGGGAGGGAAACCTAAAGATACAGAATTTAAATAAAGTGATAAAAAGATCCTCCATCCTTTTCTAAACTTCTTTTTAAAGTTTTAAACTTGGTAAATTAGATGTCCCCTGAATTAAGAGTATCCATGGGAACATGTCCCATTTTTACCAGAAATTAATATACCCATAGGAACATTACAGTACATGTTCCTCTTCAAAGTAATAAAGGTATCCATAGGAACATCACATCACATGTTCCTCTCCAAAGTAATGAAGGTATCCATAGGAACATCACATGTTCCTCTTCAAAGTAATAAAGGTATCCATAGGAACATCACATCACATGTTCCTCTCCAAAGTTATGAAGGTATCCATAGGAACATCACATGTTCCTCTTCAAAGTAATGAAGGTATCCATAGGAACATTTCATGTTCCGCTCAAAAGTAATGAAGGTATCCATAGGAACATCACATGTTCCTCTCCAAAGTAATGAAGGTATCCATAGGAACATCACATGTTCCTCTCCAAAGTAATGAAGGTATCCATAGGAACATCACATGTTCTGCTCAAAAGTAATGAAGGTTTCTATAGGAACATCATATGTTCCTCTACAAAGTAATAAAGGTATATCCATAGGAACATCACATGTTCCGCTCAAAAGTAATGAAGGTATCCATAGGAACATCACATGTTCCTCTCCAAAGTAATGAAGGTATCCATAGGAACATCACATGTTCCTCTCCAAAGTAATGACAGAATTGGCTTTACAATGAACTTTGAACTCAAAGACATGGATACACATGTTTCAGAAAAGTAAGTTTGGTACCTATATCTCTTTTCACACTTTTGTTATTTTTAAATAATTTGTAAATTTAATTGTAAATGTAACATATTCAAGTTGTCAAATTTTTGTGTAAAAAGGGGAATGACCATATAAACTGTTTTTTATTATTTTTGTTAAAGATTTTCAGAAGGAAACAAAAATTATTTATGAAAATGTGAATAGTGTCAAATGTGTATATATATATATATTTTAAGAAAAATATAAAAAAAACAAAAAAATGCATGGGTGATGGTTTTTAATGATTTTAAGAAAAATGGAAAAAAAAAACAAAAAAATGCATGGGTGATGGTTTTTAATGATTTTAAAAAAAATAGAAAAAAAAAAGAAAAAAAAATATGCATGTTACTAATGATTTTAAGAAAAATAGAAAAAAAAGAAGAAAATGCTTTGGGTTTAATTAAATCATGATGTAGAAATGGGTCCATTTAATATTTTAACTTGAATTTGGGATTTATTTATATCATGAAATGGAATGGATACATTCTTTTAACTTGAATTTTGGATTTAATTATATCATGATACCGATTGGATACATTTCTTTTAACTTGAATCTGGGGGAATTAATTATATCATGATACAGAATGGATACATTCTTTCAACTGGAATTTGGAGGATTTAATAATATCATGATACAGAATGGATACATTCTTTTAACTTGAATTTGGAATTTAATGATATCATGAAACGGAATGGATACATTCTTTTAACTGGAATAATGGGGATTAAAATAAACCCTTTAAAAAAGTGGGGTTTACTGTTTTACCTCTGTCTGTCTGTCCATCATTCAGTCTGTCAGCATCAACAATCGTAACAAGGATTTCTGAAATTTGGTTCAGTGTTGAAAAATGCAGCTTTACTGTGTTACCTAACACTTGTATCATTTACACATGATAGCTAAGTTGAAAATTTTCGTCACTTATTCTCCGGAACGTCAATACAAGGATTTCTGAAATTTGGTTCAGTGTTGATATAATGCAGCTATACTGAGTCATGCGTTTTTAGATTCATCACTCAACAACTTCCTGTTTACTGAACACTCGTATCATTTACACATGTTAGCTAAATTGAAAATTTTCGACACCTTGTTCTTCGGAACTTCAATACAAGGATTTCTGAAATTTGGCTCAGTGTTGATATAATGCAGCTATACTGTGCCATGCTTTTTCAGATTCATCACTCATCAACTTCCTGTATACTTAACACTTGTATCATTTACACATGATAGCTAAGTTGAAAATTTTCGTCACCTTATTCTCTGGAACTTCAATACAAGGATTTCTGAAATTTGGTTCAGTGTTGATATAATGCAGCTATACTGTGTCATGCGTTTTTAGTCTTCATCACTCAACAACTTCCTGTTTACCGAAAACTTGTATCATTTACGCATGATAGCTAAGTTGAAAATTTTCGTCACCTTATACTCGGGAATTTTAATACAAGGATTTCTGAAATTTGGTTCAGTGTTGATAAAATGCAGCTATACAGTGCCGTGCATTTTTAGATTCATCACTCAACAGCTTTCTATTTACCGAACACTTGTATCATTTACACATGATAGCTAAGTTGAAAATTTTCGTCACCCTTTTCATGAGGAACTTCAATACAAGGATTTCTGAAATTTGGTTTCAGGGTTGATAGAAGTCGGCTTAACTGTGTGATGCATTTTCAGATTCATTACTCAACGACTTCCTGTTTACCAAACATTTGTATCATTTACACATGATAGCTAAGGTGGAAATTTTTGTCACCTTATTCTCTGGAACTGCAATTCAAGGATTTCTGAAATTGGGTTTCTGAGGCTTAATAATGGTCAGCTATACTGTGTGAGGTGTTTTTTGGATTCACAACTCAACAACTTCCTGCGTACTGAAGTTTCACTTATTTTGCAATGATACAGAATGGATACATTCTTTAAACTTGAATTTTGGATTTAATTATATCATGATACGGAATGGATACATTCTTTTAACTTGAATTTTGAATTTAATTATATCATGATACCTTTTTAAGAGTATACACTTTTATTTTCTGAGGATTGTTTTGATATATGTAAGTGAACAGCAACCAACAACACAAACAAAAAAAAACGTCAAAAGATAAGTTAATACATATAAAAGATAAATAATGTTAATACCTTTTGTCCTTCATTTGGAAATTTCAAGATAAAATAATATGGAAATTTATAAATGAAAAGGAATAATGCTATATTCCCTTTAAATTTTTATAAAACCATAATTCATGTTTGATGTTAAAGATTAAGTTAAAAATGGGTGAAATAATTCTTCAAATTTTCAAATTTTAGATCAAATTGCCCTTAAAAATCAGACGTAGAACATATATGTATCAGTTATTCCAAAACCATTTTACAGTTTTTAAAGGAACTTTCAGAACAGAACATTTAAGATACCAATTTCGTAATGCAAGGTTTATCAGTATAATTTTGGGAATTTCCCAAAGTAAAGGGTGTTAGTCGGAGAAAGATCTCCAACCCTTCCGGGATACATTATTCTGACTCAGAGTCAACTAGACTTTGCTCTTACTTTTAAATACAACTTGCTTAAGGGAGAAGCAGCAAATATCCCTTTTAAAGTCTTTAGTTTGTCCATACATGGGATAGAGCCCTTTACCTCCAACATATCAGGCAAGCATAGGACCATTGAGGAGGTTATAATTGGTAGTGAAAAGTATTCTTTTTAAAATATTCATATTCATTTTATTTTTGTTTATTTGAAAATGAACTGTTACTCATTCTGTTGTTCAATTCCTAGTAGTAACAGAAAACATAAATTTTTATATTTGTTTTAAAAATATTTTGGTTTGAAAAGTTAATCAAAATATTTAATCGAAAAGTATGTCTCCATGCAAAATTATCCATCCCTCTACAGGACTTGTATCTTAATATAAAAACATCTTATTCTTAAAGTATCAACACTAACCATTACTAACAATTGGTACTTAATTAAATAGGTTTAAGGATGGAAGACAAGAGAGGGAGAGAAATGAGAGGGGAGGGGATAGGGGAGAGAGAATAGAGATTGATGGAGTGAGTTTTCAGATAAGGGTTTAAGGTACTAGTCTTGTAGAGGGATATGTCTTCTTGTAAAGTTAATGTATTCAGTTAAAAAAGAGAACTTCTTGTTAACAATATGAATATGAGTAGGAATACAAACCAATTTTTTTTTTTGGTATGCAAATCCAGTCTGAAAGTCCTTGTTTTAAATAATGGGTCTATTACATTTCAAAATTATTTCCAAGTCTGTAAAATGTTTGTGACCCCAGTGGCCGATCCAGGGGTTGGGGTTGGAACCCCCCCTTTTTTTTTTAATGATAATGCATTTGAATGGGGATATATATTTAAAACCCACACTTTCTCCTGGGTTGGATCCCCCTTTTTTTAAAAGATTGCTGGTTCTGCCTCTGAACCCTTTCTCTCTTCCTATTTGGTAAAGACATATAAGATTGTGTCCATAGTACACAGATGCCCCATCCGCACTATCATTTTCTATGTTCATTGGACTTTGAAAATGGAGAAAAAACCTCTAATTTGGCATTAAAATTAGAACGATGATACCATAGGGAACATGTGTACTAAGTTTCAAGTTGATTGGACTTCAACTTCATCAAAAACTACCTCAACCGAAAACTTTAACCTGAAGCGGGACGGACAAACTAACAAACGGACGCAGAGACAAGAAAACATAATGCCCATAAATGAGGCATAATAAATGTTTGCCTTGGAAAACTCCCTTAACAATTTATATAACAACAGCCAGTCTAGCCTGTCATAATTCAGTAACTTACAAGTTATTTATCTATTCTTGATAGATATGACTGTTTCAACGCCGCTTGTAGTACTCCTAGCTATTACAAGGCTGCCAGTTTTTATTGGTGGCAGAAGCCATATAAATGGCACCTGAAAAACCACCGACCTTCAGTGTCTGTAAATGTTGTCCTAAGTTTCTGTTGAAATGTTTGTACTGGTTTGAGGTATTGCTGATTAAAAGTGTTGACGTCTGATTAAACAAAAAACATCCTTTACCAAATTGTCCAATTCAAGGGGAGATAAACATATTGAAATAAATCCTTTACAAGGGGAGATAAACATATTGAAATAAATCCTTTACAACAACTTTGGATCAATATCTTATAATGGGTACTCTGATAATATTTTTGGAAAGATTTTCAGAAAAGCAATTTAAAAATGTGTTAAAGGTATATTCTCTAAATTAATAAAATAATTGGCCCAGTGATCAATGAAGAATGAAAAGATGAGATGTGGTCAATATGCCAATGAGATGTGGTTTTGAATAAAGCTAATAATGTGCTAAGAATGCCAATGAGATGTGCAAAAAATGCCAATGAGATGTGTTAATACAACTAATGAGATGCACTTAAAGAATGCAAATAAGATGTGGTATAAAGCTAATGAGATGTGCTTAGAAAGCCAATGAGATGTGGTAATAAAG
The DNA here is from genome assembly GCA_037788925.1 of Mytilus galloprovincialis. Classification (NCBI taxonomy): domain Eukaryota; kingdom Metazoa; phylum Mollusca; class Bivalvia; order Mytilida; family Mytilidae; genus Mytilus; species Mytilus galloprovincialis. The sequence goes on along the minus strand of CM075341.1, from coordinate 951,039 downwards.
CTTATATGGATGTGCCAATAAAGTTTATGAGATACACTAAGAATGCAAATGAGTTGTGGTAATAAAGCTAATAAGATTCACTGAGAATGCACATGAGATGTGGTAGTAAAGCTAATGAGATGCACTAAGAATGCCAATGAGATGTTCTAAAAATGCCAATGAGATGTGTTAATACAACTAATGAGATGCACTAAGAATGCAAATAAGATGTGTTATAAAGCTAATGAGATGTGCTTAGAAAGCCATTGAGATGTGGTAATAAAGCTTATGGATGTGCCAATAAAGTTAATGAGATACACAAAGAATGCAAATGAGTTGTGGTAAAAAAGCTAATGAGATGCGCTGAGAATGCACATGAGATGTGGTAGTAAAGCTAGTTAGATGCACTAAGAATGCAAATGAGATGTGGTAATAAAGCTAATGAGTTGCATTAAGAATGCACATGATATGTGGTAATAAAGCTAATGAGACGTGCTAAGAATGCCAATGAGATGTGCTAAAAATGCCAATGAGATGTGTTAATACAACTCATAAGATGCACTAAGAATGCAAATAAGATGTGGTATAAAGCTAATGAGATGTGCTTAGAAAGCCAATGAGATGTGGTAATACAGCTTATGGATTTGCCAATAAAGTTAATGAGATACACTAAGAATGCCAATGAGTTGTGGTTGTAAAGCTAATGAGATGCACTTAGAATGCAAATGAGATGTGGTAATAAAGCTAATGAGATGTGCTGAGAAAGCCAATGAGATGTGGTAATAAAGCTTATGGATGTGCCAATAAAGTTAATGAGATACACTAAGAATGCAAATGAGATGTGCTAAAAATGCCAATGAGATGTGTTAATACAACTAATGAGATGCACTAAGAATGCAAATAAGATGTGGTATAAAGCTAATGAGATGTGCTTAGAAAGCCAATGAGATGTGGTAATAAAGCTTACGGATGTGCCAATAAAGTTAATGAGATACACTAAGAATGCAAATGAGTTGTGGTAAAAAAGCTAATGAGATGCACTGAGAATGCACGTGAGATGTGATAGTAAATAAAATTGAGAATGGAAATGGGGAATGTGTCAAAGGACAACAACCCGACCAAATAAAAAACAACAGCAGAGGGTCACCAACAGGTCTTCAATGTAGCGAGAAATTCCCGCACCCGGAGGCGTCCTTCAGCTGGCCCCTAAACAAATATATACTAGTCCAGTGATAATGAACGCCATACTAATTTCCAAATTGTACACAAGAAACTAAAATTAAAATAATACAAGACTAACAAAGGCCAGAGGCTCCTGACTTGGGACAGGTGCAAAAATGCGGCGGGGTTAAACATGTTTGTGAGATCTCAACCCTCCCCCTATACCTCTAACCAATGTAGAAAAGTAAAGCTAGTTAGATGCACTAAGAATGCAAATGAGATGTGGTAATAAAGCTAATGAGTTGCATTAAGAATGCACATGAGATGTGGTAATAAAGCTAATGAGACGTGCTAAGAATGCACGTGAGATGTGGTAATAAAGCCAAGGAGATGTGGTAATAATGCTAATGTGATGCACTCAGAATGTAAATGAGTTGTGGTATTTATGCCAATACAATTTGGTAAGAATGCCAATGAGATGTAGTAAGGATGCCAATGAGATGTGGTAAGAATGCCAATGAGATGTGGTAAGAATGCCAATGAGATGTGGTAAGAATGCCAATGAGATGTGGTTCGAATTCCAATGAGATGTGGTTAGAATGCCAATGAGATTTGGTAAGAATGCCATTGAGAACTATTAACCAGAGATTGAACCACAAGGCTGCAAGAGTTATCTTTCTTTCATGTAGATTTTATGTATACTGTATGTAGGAAGATGTGGTGTGAGTGCCAATGAGACAACTCTCCATCCAAATAACAATTTATGTATACTTTGTAAGCTGATAGTTAACATTTTCAGCAATTTATGATTAAAGTTGCTCTTTCTTTTAATAAAATTATTTTATAAATAAACTTTTATAATTTAGCAAGTAGAAAAAGCTTGCTCATTATAAAGCTCAAATTCAAAATTTTCTGAAAACCCCCCAGTGAGTAACCACTTTTGATTTTTTTGCCAAATTAAAAAAAAGATATACCAGTAAAGGCACTAGCATAGAAGATGTGTGGAATCGAAATAGGTAACAACTATAGTGATAATGAAATATTCTAATAATAACCAGTTTTAAATGTATTGACTTAATGGACTTATTGTATGATGTTATATGTGACCAGTCAGAATAGTGGACAATGAAATATTCAAATGATGGAACTGACTGACTTTTAGTGAATAGACTAAATTCAGGATCGAACAGCTTTGGAATTCGACCGACAAGTAAATATTGACACCAGCCTTGGAACCAGCAAGTGAATTATTGACATTTATATTGATGTGACCAGTATTCATGTAGATGGACAGTGCTAGTGGACTATAAACTGATAAATCTCACAGAAAGGCACATCACAACTGGGTCTGAAGCTGTTACATACAAAAGATGAGGTAATTATACTCAAAATACATAACATTACACTGAATGTGATTACATGTAGATGTAAAAAAGATGTGGTATGATTGCCAATGAGACAACACTCAACAAGAGACCAAATTATCAAAAAATTAACAATTATAGGTCACTGTGCGGCCTTCAACAATGAGCAAAGCCCATACCACATAGTCCGCTATAAAAGGCCCTGAAATGAATATGTAAAACAATTCAAACGAGAAAATATAAACGGCCTTGCTAACTTGTGTACCAAAAATTTACGAAAAAACAAATATGTAAAACTAAAACAAACGACAACCACTGATGTTTATTAACCTTATATAAGCATTTAGGTTATTTTGAGTATTTTGAAAAAGATATAATAAATGTGTAATAGAGCCAAAGGGCTTCATTACAAAAAAATCAGCCTGGTAAATTTAAAAACAACATGTATCGTCGTGTCATATGTTTTCGTATGTCATATGTTTTCGTATCAACCACATTTCGTCGGTTTCGACTGCATACGCGTACATTGTGGCATGTTTTTCTGTTTCTATATTTAGAACAATAACACCACTACAACTTGATATATTTAAAACATATTCAACGTCGCTTTTTAAAGACGTTAGAACAAATTAAATAAAACTGACCTATTTAGCCATTTTTATTTAATGTCAAAAATACGCATCACTATAATAGTTGTGGAAAAAAATTCTGAAGGGTTAAAATAAAGTCCAGATATGTTTTTTGCAAGTCAGACACCGGATATTCAAGACGTATGACTGTCATGTGTTTTTTTGGCCGTTTTAATTACAAACCATCGAGTTAAAATTAGCAGGGTTCTTATATAAAATGGTTGTTCAAAATCTAACTATTCAATATTTCATTGACAATTTTTTTTATACATCCTTGATACATGAAGATGAAAACAGTCTTAACTTTTTATATTTAATCATAAATTTTGAAAACTGCATTTTATTTTAGAAAAAATAATGTATTTTGTACAAACCAGGTGCCAATCTGAAATTAATCAAAATCTAAAAATTTCATCACACGAAACACCAACCTTACACTTTTTACTAGTAATTTTTTGTACTGAAAAGTATTTAATAACTTTTTTTAAGATTTAAGCGATCACCCGAACCACGACTTTAGAAAAAATGTATTTCCGGATTTTGTAGTCATTTCCTGTCCGTGTACTGATCCAATTTTTATTTCATTCGAAAACATATGACGCCGTTTTTTTGACATACAAAAATCGCAAAGTAATCGGAAACAGTAAAAAATCGTAGAAATCATTGACAAAAAAACTAGATACCTAAAATCAATCTACAGGACATGCTTTTTAAATTTGAGTAAACACCTAAATAAAAACTCAACAGTAAAAACCGTAAGCAGTGAAAATTGTTATTAGTACGAAAACACATTACACGATGATATGTACCTGATTGGATGTTTTATTATACTTGGGTGAAAAATTGTCCTGCTTTTAATTATAATTTAAATTCCATATAAGCATTTTTAAGAATGTGGCTGTTCAACATAATTTTTTCTTCTTCAGATATCCAGGAAATAAGAATTGTATGTGATCTATTACAAGATCTGAGGACAGTAGGACCTGGAAGAACTATATTACCAACTTCAAGGTGAGTTTACAGTAAAACAAAATGGTAATAAACACATGTTAAATCGCTAAAAAACTGAACTCCGAGGAAAATTCAAAACAGAAAGAAAGTCCCTAATCAAATGGCAAATCAAAAGAATTGACTACAAATATCATATTAAATTAATTGGTACAAAAATGTACAGACATTTTCTTCTGTAGAAAATGGTGGATTGGACCTGGTTTTATAGCGCTAAACATCTCACTTGTATGAAAATCCCAACAAATTCCATTATATTGACAACAATGCGTGAATAAAACATGATAGGTAAAAATGTCAAAATAGGGGTTCAGCAGTCAACACAGTGTCGCAATCTTAATCGCAACATAAAACAAACAAATATTTAATAAAGAAGCACTAAAAAGGCATATATCGATCACATTTAACAACCTCGTTCATTATGCTTGCTTATTTTCGTATTTTATTTATTTATGCCAAATAATAAATTGCTCCTGCAATTATACAATGGAAACTTGTTTATCATCATACCTTTGTTTATCATACTGTTAAAGTCTTGGCCAAATTTATTTCAATGTTTGAATTTTGAAAAGAAACATTGATGCTACTTAGCAAGATTTAATACTTTCATTTCTGAGTTATAGGTTATGTTTAATGCAAAAATTAAAATGTCATGGTAAATATGCATGAAATTTTTGCCACTGGACATTAAGCATACAACAATCAATCAATCTTATATGTATATATGGTATGAATAATTTCTGACATATCAATAAGAATTAAATCTGTTATTTTGTGAATTTAATTTCCATGTTTTAATTGACATTTTGTTGTTTCTCTGTAGATTAACTGCTTGGGAATTTACAAATCAACTGATATAGAAGAATTTTGCCATTTAGATGAACTTGGAAACATTATTGACAAACAATATAGTGTATTATTATTCTTGTTAAAATCAACAGAAAGAGAGAGAGAGGGGAAGGATAGGAGAGAGTCAATTGTAAAGATTTATGTCTTTTTAACCAGACATGTCGATTACATTAGAATTTCAGAGACCTACAGTTCTCCCTAATTAAATGTTCATGAAGCAGTTTAATGTTAAGACTTTGATGTGACCAGCAAGAACAATCAGGCAGCTGCCATTGGTTTAAATCTCTTTTTTTCGAAGATGTTTGGTTACATTAGAATAAATCTGTGTGGAATGTCAAAAAAAAGTAAAAAAATAATAATTTGTGGTATTTTGTAGTTTCATTATGCAATCTTGAATACATTTATGATTACTATTTAGAAAGAAATATAACATTAGAATGGAAATTGTATAAACATTTATTTGAGACAGAGTTTCACATTATTTCATTAAAATAATTAAATCCTTTTTCTGTGAATGAAGGACAAACAGGGAAAACAGACAAAGCTGCTATTCTATGAATTTCAAATTGTATTTATTTACATTTGATTGATTAGTTAAAGATTAACTACAAGTATTCAGCATAGTACAAAGTTAAGGATGCACTGCAAGTGTATATGACCTTTATAGTTATCATCACACTATGGATTCAATCTAGATGTACAACACTCTTTTTTTTTATAGTGTTCTGTAAATTATCAGGAACACCAGTTGTGATGAATGGGAAGACTGGCAGGCTGAGAAATGGGTATAAGGGGAGGGAATACCCCTGCTTATCTTTTCATACTGGTTAGTTCCTTTGGTCAAGGTTTTGTACAAATGTTGTTCATATCAGATGTATACTTGTTATTTGGAGCTCTGTAAAAAAAAAAAAAAAAAAAAAAAAAAAATGTAAAAAAGAAAAGAAAAAACCAAAAAAACCAAAAAAAAAAACCCAATAAATTGTATTGTAAACAGAGTTCTAGATAATAACTGGGTGGTATGAAATGTAGGTTAAATATTTTCGGTATATTTTAAATGATTTTTTTGTTATGCATCTGATATTTTTTGTGTAAAAAATGTTATGTTATTTTTTTATAGAATTGCTTTAGTTGCCTTCTTGACTAACATTTATTGGTGAATGGAGAGACTAGCAGGCTGAGATTGAGGCATAAGGGGAGGGATTACCCCTGCTTTTCTCTTTATACTTGTAAATTCTGTCACTGCACGGAAGGTCAACAATTAAGAATATATAAGTTTTTTTATGTATCAATGTAAGTTAGATAAGTTATATCAGATGTATATAAAGTAAGATGAAAGTATTCTTTAGAGCTCTGTAAAAAAAAAGCTTGTAAACAGAGGTCTAGATAATGCATTAAGGGGTTTGGTTTGACATGGGGATTTCAAATTATATTTACAAGTCATCATCTACAAAAATGCATCTGATATTATTTGCCCCCAGCCCAGTTTCATGTCTCAAATATAATGACTGCAGAATAATGGCTACAGCTTAGTCAACAGCCTTATTTAAGGTTTCTGATTCACTTCCATTTCCAACCCCACCCCCACCCCCACCCTTTTAATAAGTAGTTATAGATTAAGGTTTCTTATTGGGAGTAATGATTGATTGATTTTAATTAAGTGTCACAGAATTATTAAGATACTAATTTCTGTGTAACAAGATTAATCTCCAATATTTAAAGGTGCTTTTGATTAAGATTTATTAAACTAAAAAAATTGTGTTTCTTCAGCTCTGTCTTATACTAAATGGAAATTTACCCCTATATATATATCTTCATTTTATATGCTACAAAATTGTGCCTGTTTTACAAAGGTTTATCTAACAAAATGAAAAACCCTGTCCATGAAATTGATTAAATTGAACTTTCCCACTGTAAAAGAAAAGAAATGTTAAATGTTGAAATTGTTTAAATTGTACATGTTATAATCACAATATGATATACAGTATTATTAATCAAGTAAAATACTGCAAGTAATAACCCTGTTTGTTCATGACAATTGAACATGTGAAATATCTGTTACAATAACACACCCATGCTTTTTCCCTATTGGGTTTTTTAATGCAGGGTGCATGTTTTTCTATGATTTGTCATATTTTTGTCTTCTCTTTTAATAAAGACCATGGAATTACATAAAAATGTTTCTGTTTTGTTGAAAAATTGAAAGGTCCTTATTTAGTTCCTCTTCAAAGGTACGAGTTTGTTACAAATATCTTGACCCTAGCATAATTCATCAGTTTGGATGATTGACTATGTCCTTGAGGCAAGGTCAGACAGCAAACTGGTATTTGCAGCTTCAATGCCAAGGACACATCATTTAGGAGAAGTACTCGTCTGTCATATTTTTTTTTCATGAACTATTTCTGTTAATATAGCTTTCTTGGTTTGAATTATCTCCCCTTGTTTGGTCCTGGGCATTATATAGTCAACTTCCTGATATACAATATGGATTTTGCTCATTGTTGAAGGTTGTATAGCAACGTATACGGCTGCTAATAATCAGCCTTATTTGAACTTTGGAGCATCGATAGACTAGTTGTCTCGTAGGCAATCATACCACATCTTATTTTATAGACTGGTTGGCTGGAATCAGAATATTGATTAAGGATATGTTGATATAGTTGATTTTGAGGTTAAAATGTTGAAGCCACAGACCAAAAATGGAAGTGAAAGGTTTTTGTCGAGCCTTCGACTTTAGTCGAAAAGTGAGACTAAGCAATCCTACATTCCGTTGGCGGCGTCCATAATTATATTCACTCCATCAGGTTAAAGTTTTTGAAATTTTAATAACTTTCTTAAACTATACTTGATTTCTACCAAACTTAGACAGATGATTGTTTATTGTCAAAAGCGGAGTGTATATTTCAGGTTCGCTCAGGTGTGACTTTTATCAGGTGTTTCAATTGTGTTTTATTGGTATTGATTAGTGGTCAATTCTTTGGCGGGAACTTTACATTTCTACATGGTCACTTTGTGTAATGGACACCATTTTCATTGTCTAGTAAATTGTAATATTATATTCTATTTGGAGTTTGGTTTTCCTATTTGTCTATATATCTGTATTTTACTTATAAATGGACTTAGTTTTTCTGCTGGGAAACATTACATTCACTCTGTGGTTAAACTATCCTGGGTTTATACCAAACATGGACATATGATCATAAGATAGTTAATCCAGAAGCAATTTTTGTAAAAAAAAAAATCCATTTTTTCAGTATTTTACTTTTAAATGGACTAAATGTACTGTTATACCACTGTCCCAGGTTAGGGGGAGGGTTAAGATCCCGCTTACATGTTAAACCCTGCCACATTATTTATGTATGTGCCTGTCCCAAGTCAGGAGTCTGTAATTCAGTGGTTGTCGTTTGTTTATGTGTTACATATTTGTTTTCTCGTTTGAAATGTTTTACATTGTCTTATCGGGGCCTTTTATAGCTGACTATTCGGTATGGGCTTTGCTCATTGCTGAAGGCCGTACGGTGACCTATAGTTGTTAATGTCTGTCATTTTGGTCTCTTGTGGACAGTTGTCTCATTGGCAATCATACCACATCTTCTTTTTTATATTAGATTTTCTGCTAGGAAACAACACTTTCACTCTGTGGTTAAAGTTTTAAAATTTTTAATAACTTTCTTATACTATTTTGGATTTGTACCAAACTTCGACAGAAGCTTGTTTATGATCATAAGATAGTATCAACAGCAAAAGTAGGTGAGACACTGGGTTCCGTGGAACCCTCACAAATTTTTTGGTGAACTTCAAGGAATTTTGCTGCAATTTAATCTTTATTTGGATTAATTGGCTACTGGTAGTGCATTAGAGAACCACAACCTTCGACAATTCGATGGGTTAATGCAACAATCTCGTATCTAGAAAGTTGTGACTTTTCAGAAACCGACATACAAAGTTTGACTGTAAATGTAAATTCTATTTTACTACAGAAATGTATCAAATTAACATAGATTGCTAAAATAGACATAGTTACTATCCTTTTATAATTTGATGCTAATTGGTTGTCAGATAAAAGATATAATTGCACTTGAAACGTTTAACGGATATATGCATTCCATAATGATTAAACAGTAATACAGATGTTTGTGTCACAAGGTCATTACTAGTGATAACAGATTTAAGCTTGTGTGGTATATCAAATTCTAAATGTTGTTTGGTAAGCATCATTGCATTTGCAAGCGATAAGAGATTGTTGAATTTGAAAAACGAATTAATATAACTAATTATTTTTTATTTGTTTTGAATTATATACTGTGAATAAATTCAAAATAACACTTGATATAATTAAAAAGATGATATAAATACAGGGAAAACTATACACAAAGTAATCACAGAAAGTGAATTAAAATAATATATAATTATTCATAAACAACATTATTTTTTTTGACGAATTATTTTCCAATCATTTTGTTTTGTTTGTTTTAAAAGGTTACATTATTTTAAAGAATTTATGGTAAAGGATCCTTTTTATTTTTATAATAAATACTATTATTTTCTGAAACACATGATGAAATTATATACACATAAAGAAATTGAATTTATTAATGTATTGTTTGAAGTAGTTCACTGAATCTTAAAGAAGAAAAGACAAAAGTTCCAATAAAGAAAGATTGAATGTTGTTAATAAAACAAAATATAGTAATTTCAAAATTGAAATAATAATGGAGGAATAAAGACTTATTTAAACTTTCCCTTTAGAAGATTTCTTTTATTCCAAAATTAAAAACTTTCTTATGTTTCCTTAATTCGACATAAGTGACAATTAGACTAAAATAATTCCATGTACTTGATTACAATAAAATATAACACAGCAACAATCAATGAGTTTCCTAAGGTTACGTGAATGGAAAATGAAATGCATAATTCACTATTTCAGTTAATGTTATAAATGTCGCAATTGTTCTTCTTCCTAATATTCCCTTAAGTTGTATTAATATAACTGATAAACCAAGATTGTTAGATTGTATTTGTTTGGAAGACAACTGATGCAGTTTCCAGTCTTAATCATTATTCTTTTTCGGAGTCAATTTCATCCTCCTCAACATCCGGATCTGGGAGTATATTTGGTGTTTTGTCGTCAGATTTTAATCCTTTGTAGAGGCTGTGGTACTCTCTTGGAATAACACCAGTTTTACAAAGATTCAGTAAATCTTTCTTTTTAGCAGCAGATCTCTTCAGTATCTCCATTACATTAACGGGACGACCTTTTCTCGTCTTTTCTTTCACTCTCGTTGACATCAGCCTGTTTGATAGTTGATTCCGTATCAGGGTTTACAGTGACATCAGCCTGTTGGATAGTTTATTCCGTATCAGGGTTTACAGTGACATCAGCCTGTTGGATAGTTTATTCCGTATCAGGGTTTACAGTGACATCAGCCTGTTGGATAGTTGATTCCGTATCTGGGTTTACAGTGACATCAGCCTGTTGAATAGTTGATTCCGTATCAAAGTTTCCTCCAAGTTATCATCTGAGGACCACTATATGTCTGCCATATTTTTTTTATATCTACAACAGATACGAAATGTAATGCAGATATTTTCTTTCAAACATTTTTCCTTAAAACATATATAATCTAGTATTATTAGATTAAATGTTACATAATTTTTGTATATATGAAATAAGCGTGTACAAGTGCTTTGTATTCGAAATGCTTAAAATAGTAAATAGATATATATTTTCTTATGCAGCTTATTTATCTTTTAAAAAAAAGTCATATGTTACAATTTATTTTTTGCATTTAAATATACTTAATTTGTATGTTTCATTAAAAAATTGATTCATTTTTCAATATACTACTTTTTCCGTATAAACTTACCAAATAATATCTGTAGGCATACATTTTTTTCTTTTTCTTTTTCTCTTGTCTCAAATAATATAGATGCGACTGCAAAAACAAAACAAAAAACATGCGCTTATTGTTACTAATGAAATTTACAAAGATACAAACATCTTTAATTTATTATCTTTTTAAATATTTTTCTCTCAGAAAAAGCTAAGTTTAATAAATTGTACGGTAAATAATTATGTTATGTTATAATTTCAATTTTAAAAACGTAAATTAAAATGTAAAAGTTATTTAAGTATAATGGAATTAAAAATTAATTATCTATCTTAATATGCATTATTTTTAAACAAAATATACAAACCTTTTTTTTCTAATTTGCAGCTTTTTTGCTGAATATCAAAATTCCATGTCAAAACCCATCATCAATCAAAACAATTACTTGGTTTAATCTCAGTTGATGTTTATATTATCTAATATGAGGTCATACCAGTAACACTTAATTGACCTTGCTTGTTTGATAACCTGCTGATATTCACATTTCTTTAACAGCTGCAATACATTATCTGATGTTGTGGGGGAAATGGTTTTAGGTGTTGAAATAAATAAATCAAAATGTCAATTGCAATATGAAGGTAGTACTTGTTACAGTGTTGAGGCATATGCATTTTCATACATTGTTTGTTAATAGGAATGCAACACACCTTATAGTTAGATATTTTTTTGTGGCGCTTGGTGCAAGCTATTTAATTTTAAAAATAAATCGTTCATTCTTATAGTAATACGAGATAAGTCGTTCATGTTGGCATACTTTCGTTATCAAACTTATAATAGATTGATGAACATGTCAATTAAAAATTTGTTTTATGACCAATTGCTCTAAAAAATTTTGGGAATATTATATAATACTTTTGTCTTTAAAAAATCATAAAATCTCAAAACTGCAAAATTTTGAGTTAAGAGGTTGATGCATTAACCCCTCGAATTATAGTCAATTAAGATAAGTCGAGTGCACTTGCCACATGCAGGGTTAGAACTTACAACATCAGCGTTGACAGGCTAATGATTTCAGTAGTTAGCTACTATCACTACACCACCAAGACCTCACCTAAATTTGGATATATGTTATTTAATGAGAAAGATCCTATCAAATATGATGTCTTAAGTTTAATGTCACATATACCAAAACAAACTAAAAGCTGCAGAAACAGTATTGTCGCACACAGAACCTTGCTAGGAACTAAACTTGGATATGGTAAATCAATACATGGAAACCCCCAAATAATTTGTTAGTCCACATATAAAGGTCCTAGTAATTCATTCCTGGACTGTATCTTTGGAACATTTCACAACAATTGTGTCTATTTTTGTGGTATGATTTCAGCAATAGTTAATGTACAAGTATAAAGTGCTATTCCAAATTATTCCATATGTTTTGTTTTCCAATTATTGGAGAGCCAACACATGAAACATCTCTGCTTAGATTACATGTAAAAGTTTGCTAATAAGTCAATTCAAGGAGAACCACAATTGGTAGGTCAGTGGTATTTGATATGCAGTTGTATTAGCATTGGCACATCTCAAGTTTATGGAGATTATTAGGCCCTGCCCCTTCAGTTATGGTCTATTGACTTTGAAACTTGAGCTGAATTTACATGTTTATTGATTGTCAGTAAGGTGTCGCATCTCATTTCCATTGCATTTTATTGGCCCAGCCCCCTCAGTCCTTTAAATTGCATAGTTTACATTTTGAAGTCGTCATTAGATCAGTTTATGATACCATTAAATTCAGAAATTATTGCGTGCATTTATTATTGCAATTTTTTCAGTTTAGACTTAAATGCGATTTTGAGAAAAAACCTGTCTAATTCATATAAAATATTTCAAAATGCAAGTTTGAATTATTTGATTTTACAACTCTGTCCCATTTTTGCAATAATAAAAACCTCGCAATAATTTCTGAATTTACAGTAACCAATAATGCTAAGTCAATGATATTTAGTATGCAATTGTAATAGCATTCCCTATTATATGACCCTGCCACCCATAGTTTATTGACTTTTGCATTGTTTAGATGGTAAAGTTTGTGTTTGTCAGTTTAAAGGGAACTTACATATGAGAAGTCAATGGTATTAACTATGCAGTTGTATTGGCATTTGCAATTTTCAAAGAGGTTATTTGGCCCTGCACCTTCAGTCCTGTAAAAAAATGAAGATGGGGTATGATTGCCAATGAGACAACTCTCCAGTCCACAAGAGACCAAATGACACAGAAAATAACAGCTATAGGTCGCTTTATGACCTTCAACAATGAGCAAAACTCATACCACATAGTCGGCTATAAAAGGCCCTGAAAATGACAAATGTAAAACAATAACAAGAAAACTAATGGCCTAATTTATGTACAAAAAATGAAGGGAAGACAAATATGTAACACATCAACAAACGACAACCACTGAGTTACAAGCTCCTGACTTGGGACGTGCAAACATACAGAATATGGCAAAGTCAGACATGCTAGCATTCCTCTTAAACTGGGCTAGTGATGTATCCGTACAACATGAACAGGATCGCAACCCTCCTCCTAAACTGGGCCAGTGGTGTATCCATGCAACATATGAACAGGATCACAACCCTCCTCCTAAACTGGGCTAGTGGTGTATCCGTACAACATAGGAACAGGATCACAACCCTCCTCCTAAACTGGGCTAGTGATGTATCCGTACAACATATGAACAGGATCGCAACCCTCCTCATAAACTGGGCTAATGATGTATCCGTACAACATATGAACAGGATCACAACCCTCCTCTTAAACTGGGCTAGTGGTGTATCCGTACAACATATGAACAGGATCACAACCCTCCTCTTAAACTGGGCTAGTGGTGTATCCGTACAACATATGAACAGGATCACAACCCTCCTCCTAAACTGGGCTAGTGGTGTATCCGTACAACATAGGAACAGGATCACAACCCTCCTCCTAAACTGGGCTAGTGATGTATCCGTACAACATATGAACAGGATCGCAACCCTCCTCATAAACTGGGCTAATGATGTATCCGTACAACATATGAACAGGATCACAACCCTCCTCTTAAACTGGGCTAGTGGTGTATCCGTACAACATATGAACAGGATCACAACCCTCCTCTTAAACTGGGCTAGTGGTGTATCCGTACAACATATGAACAGGATCACAACCCTCCTAAACTGGGCTAGTGGTGTATCCGTACAACATAGGAACAGGATCACAACCCTCCTCCTAAACTGGGCTAGTGATGTATCCGTACAACATATGAACAGGATCGCAACCCTCCTCATAAACTGGGCTAGTGGTGTATTCGTACAACATATGAACAGGATCACAACCCTCCTCATAAACTGGGCCAGTGGTGTATCCGTACAACATATGAACAGGATCACAATCCTTCTCCTAAACTGGGCTAGTGGTGTATCCGTACAACATATGACCAGGATCGCAACCCTCATCATAAACTGGGCCAGTGGTGTATCCGTACAACATATGAACAGGATCACAACCCTCCTCATAAACTGGGCTAGTGATGTATCCGTACAACATATGAACAGGATCACCACCCTCCTCCTAAACTGGGACAGTGGTGTATCCGTACAACATATGAACAGGATCACAACCCTTCTCCTAAACTGGGCTAGTGGTGTATCCGTACAACATATGAACAGGATCACAACCCTCCTCATAAACTGGGCTAGTGGTGTATCCATGCAACATATGAACAGGATCACAACCCTCCTCTTAAACTGGGCTAGTGATGTATCCGTACAACATATGAACAGGATCACAATCCTTCTCCTAAACTGGGCTAGTGATGTATCTGTACAACATATGAACAGGATCACAACCCTCCTCCTAAACTGGGCTAGTGATGTATCCGTACAACATATGAACAGGATCACAACCCTCCTCCTAAACTGGGCTAGTGATGTATCCGTACAACATATGAACAGGATCGCAACCCTCCTCATAAACTGGGCCAGTGGTGTATCCGTACAACATATGAACAGGATCACAACCCTTCTCCTAAACTGGGACACTGGTGTATCCGTACAACATATGAACAGGATCGCAACCCTCCTCATAAACTGGGCCAGTGGTGTATCCGTACAACATATGAACAGGATCACAACTCTCCTCCTACACTGGGCTAGTGATGTATCCGTACAACATATGAACAGGATCGCAACCCTCCTCATAAACTGGGCCAGTGGTGTATCCGTACAACATATTAACAGGATCACAACCCTTCTCCTAAACTGGGCCAGTGGTGTATCCGTACAACATATGAACAGGATCGCAACCCTCCTCATAAACTGGGCCAGTGGTGTATCCGTACAACATATGAACAGGATCACAACCCTCCTCCTAAACTGGGCCAGTGGTGTATCCGTACAACATATGAACAGGATCACAACCCTCCTCCTAAACTGGGCCAGTGGTGTATCCGTACAACATATGAACAGGATCACAACCCTCCTCCTAAACTGGGACAGTGGTGTATCCGTACAACATATGAACAGGATCACAACCCTCCTGCTAAACTGGGCTAGTGGTGTATCCGTACAACATATGAACAGGATCACAACCCTCCTCCTAAACTGGGCTAGTGATGTATCCGTACAACATATGAAGAGGATCGCAACCCTCCTCATAAACTGGGCTAGTGGTGTATCCGTACAACATATGAACAGGATCACAACCCTCCTCCTAAACTGGGCTAGTGATGTATCCGTACAACATATGAAGAGGATCACAACCCTCCTCCTAAACTGGGACAGTGGTGTATCCGTACAACATATGAATAAACTATAAAAATCAGTTGAAAAAGGCTTTACTCATCAGATGGATACTGAAATAAAAATACTTTTCAAAGTGGACGACAGGCAGGGTACAACAACAAAAAGACATTAAGTACAGATCTTAGAGTACTAGCAGTTACTTTGTATGTTCTGCATAGTTGACGCGTTAAAAGATTGCATTTCTATCTAAACATTTGCAGTATACTTAATAACATAAGGGCGAGACAAATCTCTGTGTCTACTGCAGTTTAATACTTATGATGAAAGAGATGAAATGTCTAACCAAATTTAGAAAATATGATTTTTGCTTTTTCAATATTTTACTTATAGATTTACTCAGTTTTTTGCAGTGAATATTTACACAGTATATCAATCTGATTTTTTTTTTTTTATTAAAACTCCCAATTTTTGACCCAACATCTAAACATTTTCAAATGTTTTGATAATTTGAAGAAGGCATATGTTAAAATGTCTAATTATTTCAGTAAAGAAGATTTAAATAGATTCACTAAAACTGATTTTTGTTGTAATTTTGCAAAATATCTGACCACTATTTGAAAAAAATGAACAGTGGCCACCCTCGGTGACACCAACAAATATTTATGTAAGAATTTTCCTCATGTACCCTATCTTTAACTTTTCACCATAATTTTAATAGGCAAGGGGTAGAGCCACATATGAAATCTTTAAATGAGGTTAAAAAAAGGTAACAAATATCTTGAAAAAAATATGATTCATTTGTCTATCTGTTGAGATGAAGAAACCATACTCTGAGTTCAATACTTTGAGTTAATTAAGTTCTAAAAATACATGAAGTCTGAAATTTGCAAAATAAGTATTTATATGATTATTTATCTGGAAAATTACATTGAATTGAATGCAGACCTGACTGTATTATATATAATCAGAATTGTTATATTAATTTATCTTCCACTAGATAATATTTTTTGCACAGAAATAGATTTTTAATTGGGAAATAGACTTTTAAATGTTATTGTCTACCAAGTTTAAAGCAAGATGTAGGCAATTTTAAAGTCCTTATGAACTACTGATATGATATACATACCATTATCTTAGTCTGTCCATATCAATGATTTTGCCATATCCAAGGATTTCTATAGTAAGAAGGTTCTTTTACTATACAAATCCTTGCTATATCTATCTGCAAATGTGCACCCTACTAGTCACTGTTTTATGTGATTAATTTATTGAGTATTATAGCATAATATACAGAATGACATTCTTAATTGCCACCAATTGTTTGTGGTCAGAATTTGTAAAATAACAATGTTTTGCCAAAATCTAAAATAATCCTTAAAACTTTTCAAACCCAAAAAAAACCCAATAAAATAAAGAATAACAAACCTTGTCCTGTGAAGAAATGTGTTTACATAAGAACAAAATATTGGGGCCAAAATGGAATCATTAATAGGGTCTGTGATAAAAAAAAACAACTCTAGAAAGAATTATATACAGACTAACTAAAGGTTCTTAGTGTGAGAAAAAATCAGGCATATTAATGATAACATAGAGAGAAATATGATATACTACTTTCATCCATCCATTCTAACAACTGTCTGATAGGGAATGATTCATCATAAAATTAATATAATCATACTAGTAAGTCAGTTGACCTGTTATGTACAAAGAGGGATAACTCGAACACTTTTTTTTACATTTTAACAATAACACCATAGAGCATATGCAAAAAAATATAATTGATCGTCCAAAAAGAGGGGGGGGGGGTGTCCGGGGGTTGGACCACTGAGTTACCTGATGCCAGTGGCGTCACCTTTGTTCGGATATTGGCGAATTTCAGATTTTTTTTACCAAATTATAAACTCAAGTAAATCGTCCAGAGAATTGTCAAAATAGTTTAGCTGTTTGATTTTAAGAATAAAATAAATTTTTTTGTAACACATTTTTTTGATTTTCTTGTCTTACTGAGCTTTTTAATCAAACTGCGATGATGATGTACGATATATTGGAATTTCTTTTAACAAATGACTTTTATTTGTTTTCAAGCAGAGAAAATCTGTAGAAAATACAATGTTTGAGATGAGAATGATTGTTAGGAGAAACGATCATAGGCGGTTCCAGGGGGATAGGTGTTGGCTGGGGCCCCGCCCCTCCCCTGTGATGCGGAAAATTTTGCTGATAATATAGGAAATCTTTGCCGTCGGAAGCATGCCGTGACGGGAGAGCGCCCCCCTTAGGTCAGTCAGCGGGCACCCTATTGAAAAGTTCTGGATCCGCCACTGACGATGTCTGTCTGGCAGGGTTCATCTTACCTTGACCTCATGTGCAAGGATTTTAGTTCATGTTAATTTTTCATTGGTTTGTCAGTCAATCAGATATATAAAGCAATTATAGGTCAATTATATTTGGTGTCTCGAATGATTGTAAGGTAAACGGGTCCGTCCAGCATGAGTTGTTTGACCTTAAACGCATTATTATAAGAAAAAAATTATTCTAAAAAAGCTGGCGAGACATTTTAGCGTGTGTACGCGTGTTCAGCATAAGCTATATATAAAGATCCCGAACATGTGAATAATCTCTAAGGAGAAAACCAACGGCCAGCCCTGATTTGTGATAAAACAATATAACTAATTTTGTTTATGGCAGACAAGAAACAACAACCAAAGAACAACAGAATCCTGACTAGGGACAGCACATACAGAATGTGACGGGTTTCACATGTTTGTAAGCCTCTAACCTGCCTCCTTACCTTGGACAGTTGTGTAACAGTGCAACATAAACGGTAAAAAAAAGGATCACTTCATTAGATAGATCGTTAAACTTTAGGGAAACGATAAGAAAGCCACGCAAAGCTTATTTCCCTTGAAGTTTTTGTTTAACTTTCACAGTTTGCAAAACTTTTACAATCCGCACTAAAATTTGAAGTTTGGTATCGGCACTTTGAGTCAGTAGCATCATTATGTCATATTCCTGGCCATATATTTACCACTTATAATTATATGCATAAAGATGGCACCACCACAAGTTTGAAACATTTAGGAAAACAAATTATGTAACCCCTAGTAAAGACGATCATTCATAACAAAAACAAAAATTCTTTAAGAAGTTAGGCTTTGCATTCTCTTTCAAATACAAACTATTTCGCGGTGTTTATTCAGGTTTTCGATGCAAGTTTAAACATTAACATGTAAAGTTTAAGATTGTGTCAAGCCCCTAATCTAAATGAAATCGAAGTTTGATAGATGTTTGCAAAATATGGTAAAACCATAAATCTCATCAGTTAGGCTCTCTTATATCAAAAATCAACTTTGTTTTACAGCACAATTTTCAGGTTGTTCTCATTTATGAAACAAATGTAGTATAAGGGAGACCCTTGAAGAAAAACAACTACTGAACCTCACATATTGTAAACTCATAAATTAAAATCGACAGCACAAACTGATATAAATACTGGAGGTATAAATGTTACACACAAAGATTAATTCACATTAATCAAAATATAGAACTGATCAAGACGCAAACTGTACATCTACAGAACACTACAAGAGAGGCGAAATATACCAAAATGACATTTTAACTCATAAGTCGAAAATAAACTGTTGTCAAAGCCATGACTGAAAAGAAAGACCAACAAATAAACAATAGTACACAAAACACAACATAGAAAAATAATGAATGAGCAACACAAACTCCGTCAAAAATTGGGGTTGATCTCAGGTGTTGCAGTTATACAAATGTTACACACAAAGATTCACATTTTATTCAAATATAAAACTGATCAGGTTTTTTTTCACGACGCAAAATACATCTACAGAACAATAAAAAGATCATAATATGTCATTTTTCATTTTTCATATCGGATGTATTTCAGCCCTAGGTCAATATCAGCCCTCGAGCCTTAAGCTCTTGGGCTGAAATTGAACCTTGGGATGATAATACAACTGAAAAATGCCATGTAATAATCTTGTAATATCAGGATACTAGACAAAATCATACAAGGCACCCAAAAATGGAAAAGGAGAATGTGCCAAAAAATACAAAACAACCAGATAGCAGAAAACGGACTAAGGCCACCAGTGGGGTCTTCAGCGCAGCGAAAAAAATACCGCACATGTGGCGGAATTCAGTTGGTCCCTAAATAATAATGTATACCAGTTCGAGGACATGGACGCAACATTAATTCCGAAACATACAAATGAACCAAAAAAAAAAAAAAAACAACACATAACGATAAAAAAGGTTAGAGGTTCCTGACTAGGGACATGCGTAGAAATGCGGATAAGATTAACATGTTTTGTCATATCTCAACCATCCCCTATACCTCTAGCTAATGTGAAATAAACAAACCCATACAGCAAAACGCACAGAAAAAAAAACAGTTAAAAGTAGTCGGAGTCCGATGTTAGAACAGGTAACAGAAATAACAAACAACGAAGCTGGCACATAATTCTTTTAATCAAAGCACTGTAAGCGTTGTATGCAGTTCAAAAAACCAAGGCAAACATAATTATTAAAACTGTTGCAGTGTTCCTTCAATTTTTTTTTTTAAATTTGAAAGAGCAAACATTAAACATTCATATATTGTACATTAATGTTTATTTAATGATTTGATTATATAGGCAAATAATTAATATTTTATCAAGGTTTTCAGATTATTTAATAGTTCTTCGAGTACCATCGCAAAGTATAGAGATTGACGTCATATTATGAAACAATATCCAACTCGTATCCAAAGGTTGTTTCCCTTTTATTAAAGAATAGAAAGTGTCTGACTAACCGTGTGAAACACTTGGTTCACAATGCATACGCCCATCAGCTAACTCTATTGTAAAGATATTGTGAACTTCCTTTCTTATTACGTATATATATTCCAAACATCGTTTCGATCCCTAACATCACTGAAGAGACATTTATCGTCGAAATCCGGATCTGGTGTACAAAACAAAAATATTGACACCTTATGTTTGTGGCATAACATCTTGGCTACAAGTTAATTGTTTTCTGTTTAGTATTACATCTATATTAAGATCCATTTTTTTCACATCTTGTGATCAATTTTATTTGACAATCACCAATGGCAGTCAGCAGGGTTAAAGAGCATCAGTTGTTCGACCTGTTAGTCAAATGCGTTTTGTTTAAATATATTTTTTTCACTTTTTTGGTCTTTTGGAAAATGTTGTTTGTGCTATATTTAGACCCTTCCACAACGAAATTTTTTTTACATGCACACGTATAAAAATTGCGGTTTTTATCCAACGCAATCATAGGTTTGAACGTAGTTTTCAATTTAGACTTATATAAGTACGTCTGAGTCAGTGACAACTCTACAACATACAATTTGCGAAAGCAAATTTACAGATCTAACATTGTTGGGTTGATGATATATTGGACACAGCGAGATCAAAGTGAGTAGTGTTTTATTTTTTTAAATGAAAACCTTTATTCATTACAATGCATGTACACTGTTAGTGCACGCTACATGTAATTCTGTTTAAGTTTCGGGTAAGGAATGTTAAAACTGATACTTCATGTTGTTCCAAAGATCCGACATTTCATCCAATAATATTTTGTTGTTCATAGATCCGACTCTTCAGCCAGTACCTTGTGTTGTTCCATAGATCCGACATTTCATCCAATAATATTGTGTTGTCCATAGATCCGACTCACACAAAATACTCTAATTTTTATATAAACCCTGTTTAAATCACTATATAACTTTCATTATCTTTTGATTCGTATTGATACGATAGTTTGGCATTATGGAAAATAAGCAATGGTTGAACGAGTGTACCTACAATGGTTTACATATTATAAATACCTTCACTTATTTTAACAGATGGAAACTGACAATCAAAGAGCTGAAAGCTCTGAAGAAAAATGACGCCACTGCCACTGCCTCTAATATTGGGATATTTTTTATGCAAGTCTTAATTTTCACATACCGTAATAAGTTGAACATTGCAACATGTCTCGTAAGCATATAATTGATATTCGTATATGAGTGAAGATGACAACTGACTGTTTTTTTTTAATAACAATGAATATGTCAAGAGTCAAGACTACCTAAATGATCTACAGTATCCAATGACTACTGGCATGTTTTTTTTGTACAAATAAATAGGTCAAGACTACCTGAATGATCTACAGTATCCAAGGACTACTGTCTGTTTTTTTTTTGTACAGATAAATAGGTCAATAATACTGGAATGATATACAATATCTAATGATTACTAGCTATTCTTTTGTACTAATAAATAGGTCAAGACTATTCATATGATCTACAATATCCAATGACTACTTGCTGTTCTTTTGTACGTACTAAATAAAGACTACCTGAATGATCTAAAGTATTCTAATTAATGTGTATTTATTTTTCTTGCAATTACATTTTTTTAATTCAAGAATACAGACTACAAGTATCCTTTCAAACCAAATGATTATGAAGAGCCTGTTGTAATAAGCTCTTATACCCCACTAGTCCTATAAACATATAACTTCACATTGTTATTCAATTTTTAACGTTTTTTTACTGATATTTTCATTTTTTTTTAAATTTTTGAATGCAAAGTGTGACACATTGATAGTAAATTTTTTTTTATCAGAACAGTTAATAGAAATAGTAAACAATGCTCCTGAGGTCATATGTTATAGGACTAATTACCCACATACTCATTAAATAAGTTACTAGTGACATACACAAATGTAGTTATTTCTGTTACTTGAAGCAAATTCTATTTCTTTAGATTTACACAATATTGTTATACTTGTTTTATTTCACATTGAAGATTAGACAAATAGGGATACTCCTTTGATTTTTTTTATTTCATGTCAGTCAGGTCCCTTTATATGAAACTTGAAACGACTTCTCTGCCATATTGATATTTTATAACAACTCTGCCCATGTCCCATATAATTTCATATTAATTCTTTAACCATATATTATAGTAAGCTAGTTTTTTTTTATTTTACACTAATCCACAATCTTTTATGTTAAATTTTGTCTCCATTTAAGTTTATGCCATTGAACCATCATGGTATTAAACACAATCCCAAGTAATTATGCTGTTATAGTGGGTCACCATATATTCAACTTGGGTGGCATTTCAGTTATTGGAATTTGTGTCAGATTGGATAATGAACTAGACCTTTAGGAATTGATCTCATAATTTAATATGGAGCCATCGTATGCGACCCCTACCCGGTAACAAAAATAAACATGTCAAGCGGCAATATTTATCACCAGAGATTACAAGTCAAAAGAGGATGGATTCACGCTATTGAACCAGACGAATTCCCCTTAAAAGCATGTCCGAAGAGAACCATAACTGCCGAGAAATTCAAAGAATACCACGAAACAATTATTGTGGAAAAGCAAGTAAAGAATAACTCTTACTGTGAGTGTATTGACATTCCGCCAAGTAAAACATCGTACAATATTCAAACTCACTTTAGGGCCTTAATGATATGGTACAAGTCAAATCGGCACCTGGTTAAATCGACATCTAGTCAAATCGGCACCTATTTAAAGTCAACTAGGCATCCAATAATAAATATAAATAATTCAACCTTTAAAAATGTGAATAAACATGATAAAATTAGGTTAATATTTCTAGCCAACCCCTTCCTTATCTACCTTTTCTTGGGTAAATACTGTAAAATTTCTGGACAACCAATTCCTTATTTATACTATTTTTGCTTAAAATACTGTTAAAATATATATTAAACAAATCTAACATGGGTGCCGAATTGACTATATCAAGTGCCGATTTAACCAGGTGCCAATTTGACTAGATGCCGATTTGACTATACCGGGTGCCGCATTGACCAGGTGCCGATTTAACCAAGTGCCGATTCGACTAGAATTCCGTAAGACAGTGATCGCGCCGATCAGGGCGAACGATCCCACCCCGCCAATAAAACCGTTGTATTAAAGCCAGCATCGATATCGACAATTTATGCACATTTCAATGCACATGTCATACAGATACAGTCTGTTACAGACTGTTGTAACTTTGTAAACAAAGATTGAGTCGGATGTCCGGTACTTCGATCCGTCTTATAACCAATAGAAAGTGTACCAACACGGACACATTATTATAAAAAAGGCAGTGGTTTGTAAAAAGAAAAGACTATCAACCCCGATTAATTATAGATTTTTAATGTTTTAACAATGTTTTAGTTTTACTTCACATAATCAATAAAGTTATAAAAATAGATTTATGAGTATCTTAACAACATTGGTTGTTACACTTCGATCTTTTTGGTAATAAGAAGGACCAGAGGTATGTAGACTGGTTCCCGGTTGATTACTACACAGAAATCATAATAAAAGCAAATTCCAGTTTAAATTAAAATAGTAAATACGAAACCAACAGCGGTAGACGGAGAATGTAATGGAAAGTAAATACGAACCAAGCGCGGTAGGCAGAGAAATGTAATGGAAGTTCAGTTCACTAGTATAGAAACATGCCGCTGAAAGCGTCATTTTTCAAAAACATTTGCAGAAGACTTTATCATTGTTTGTGTGAGACAATAGGATCAGCGGAAGTTGTAAAAGCAAGACGGCAATTCTAGGCGACAGTAGATTATTTCACAGAAAAGAAAACCTTTGCACTAATTACTAGTGGTAGCAGGGCAGAAGGATTAGAAATGAAGAGTGATATAAAATTATTATAAAAGATCTAACAATCGTAAATCAAAACCGGAAGTAAACAAAGAAAAAATGGCGCGAAATTTCAAATCAAAACCGGAAGCAAACAAAGAAAAAATGGCGCGAAATTTCAAATCAAAACCGGAAGCAAACAAAGAAAAAATAGCGTGAAATTTCAAATCAAAACCGGAAGTAAACAAAGGAAATATGGCGCGAAATTCAAAATTGAACGGAAATAAAAAGGTTAGAGCGCGAAATTCAAATATACAAAATAGAAATTTTGAAACTTATCAAGAACAAAAACCATTTGAAAATGCATCAGAAAACAAAATTGAAAATGAATCTGAACAAGTAGAAACATTTGAAATTAATTTAGCGGGAAATCCAAATTCTTGTTTGATTAAGATTGCACATATGAAAGTTAGAAGTTTAATTGACAGTGGAGCTTCAGTATCTTTATTGCATAATAAGATTTACAATTCAATTAAGGGATTACCAAAATTAGAAAAAAAGAAAGTCAATTTACAAGGAGTTAACGGGGCTTCTTTAAATGTTTTAGGAAGTATAAATTTAGACTTTAACATGAAAGGAAACAAAATGAATCATACCTTTTATGTAGTATGTGACATGAACAGAAATGCAATTTTGGGTCTTGACTGGTTAGTCAAATTTGGTGTTAGAGTTTATTTTGATTTGGGATGTTTAAGGATAAATAAAACTTCTGTACCATTAGTAGAAGATATTCATATAGCTTCAATTGTTAGACTTGCTCAAACCACTGTCTTCAAACCTCAGACTAGTAATATTTGTTATGTAAAAGGTAATAAAAATTATACATTCTCAAGTTCTAAATCTTTTGAAATTTCACCAATTACCAAGGGGCATTTGAGTTATCAACCAGGTTTAATGGTTGCTAATTCAGTTGCAAACATTAATGAAAAGCGTCAAATGCCAGTACTTATAGTTAATACTACGAATAGAACTTATAAGTTTAGAAGGGGTATAGCAATAGGAAGGGCTTCACCAGTTTTAGAAGAAAATGTTGTCTCACTTGAATCTACTCAAGACCACTCTGAAATTGAGAATGTTTTTGAAACTGATCTTAATGTTCCTGATGTTCATAGGGGTAGGGTGTTACAACTGTTGAATAATAATAGAGATGTTTTTGCTTTTAAGGATACTGAATTAGGTCAAACTGACACTGTGAAAATGAGAATCGATACATGGGATAATCCCCAGGTTAAATTGAAACCTTATCGAACTCCATTACACAAAAGAGAAATAGTCAATAAAGCAATAACTGACATGTTAGAAGCAAACATTATAAGAAGATCTAATAGTAATTATTCCTCACCAGTTGTATTAGTTGATAAAAAAGATAAAACTACACGCTTTTGCATAGATTTCAGATCCCTGAACTCTTCTACTTTAGCAATCCGATATCCACTTCCGGTTATCGATGATATATTGACACTTTTAGGGGCTGCAAAGTTTTATTCATTGATCGACCTTAGGGCAGGATTCTGGCAAATTAAGATGGCGGAAGAAGATAAATCAAAAACAGCATTTGTTTGTCATAAGGGACTTTTCGAATTTAATGTTATGCCATTTGGATTGCAATAAAGTCCTGCTGTATTTAGTCAATTGATGGAAATAGTTTTACAAGATCTAAATTTTGCTATCTCCTATATAGACGATATTTTGATATTTACTGAAACTTTAGAAGAACATTTCGATCATATTCAACAAGTATTTGACAGATTAAGACAACATAACTTGAAATTGAAATTAAAGAAATGTCAATTTTTGCAGGAAGAAACTAATTATTTAGGTTTTAAAATCAATATCGACGGTGTAAAACCGGACGATGCCAACGTTGAAGCAATAAAAACATTACCAAACCCTGTTACTGTTAAGGAAGTAAGAAGTTTTATAGGGCCGTGTTCATACTATAGACGCTTTATCCCTAATTTTTCAAAGATTTCTATACCTTTAGTTGCTTTAACTAAAAAATATGCTAAATTTCAATGGGATGAGGAATGTCAAAGAGCTTTTGATTTTTTGAAATATAGTTTAACTGTGACTCCTTTATTAGCATACCCAGACTTGAAGAAACCTTATGTTTTATATATTGACGCGTCTAATGATACCATAGGTGCATGTCTTACGCAACCTTGCGAGGAAGAAGAAACTCATTTATCATGTTTAAGAAAAGAAAAACCCATTTACTTTTTATCTCATAAACTGTCAGACACACAGTCTAGGTGGTCTACTATTGAAAAAGAAGCATTTAGTATTCATTATGCATTACAAAAATTAGATCATTATCTTCATGGAGCTGAATTTATTATCAGAACTGACTACAAACCTTTAAAGTACTTATTGCTTTCGCCACAATGTAACAAAAACTTTGGGCTTTAGGTATTGCAAGTTACAATTGCAAGATTGAATGGCTAGCGGGAACTGATAATACTATTGCTGACTATCTTTCAAGAAGGCCTCCGGGTCAAGAAGGCAATCAAAATCAAAGTGAAACAATTGAAGTAGATATAAGTGACAAGGCTTTTCAAATCAATACTTTGAATTCAAATGAGTTCAATCCAAAAGATTTTGCAAGTTGTGACTATAAAGAAGATGACCAACTTAGCGTTAAGGAATGTACGATTCCTGGTTATGACATGAAAATTGAACAATCTTTAGACATAGAACTTTCGGAAATTATTAATTAATTAAACACAGGTAAGGCTTCAAGAAGTGTTGATAATAAACATATTAATATCAATGATATACTTTATTACATTTCTCACCCTGATGATGATTTAAAGTTAAGGCTTTATATTCCATTACAATTACGAACTGAGGTCATCAAAAGTTATCATGATAATGTAAGTCATTTAGGAATCGACAAATGTCACGATTCAATTAGGCAAAACTATTTTTGGCCAAAGTTATATAAGGAACTTAATTCCTATATTAATTCCTGTGTTATCTGTCAATCTCAAAGTGCAAGTAAAACAAAACCTTTATTACAAATATCTGATATACCACCATTTCCATTTGCTAAGATAGGGGTAGATTTATCAGGACCTTATCCTACATCATTGTCAGGAAATAAGTATATTGTCAGCTTTGTTTGTCATTACAGTGGGTGGCCTTTGGCTTTTCCTGTTCCAAATAAAACTTCGGAAAATGTGGTTCATTTATTAATTGAAGAAATAATCCCAAACTTTTCTGTGCCGTTAGTTATAGTGTCAGACAATGGCGGTGAATTCACCTCTAAAATATTTGAAGAAACTTTAAAAGAATTAAATATAAGTCACATAACAATTTTTTTATCATCCACAGGGAAACGCGAAAGTAGAAAGATTTCACAGGACGCTTCATGACGTCATGGCAAAGAAATTGCTAAGTGACGCGTCTACTTGGGACGTATGCTTAAATCAAACAATAGCAGCTATTAGGTTTCAAAAAAATGAATCAACAAAATTTCCTCCATTTTTCCTTTTATACAATAGAGACCCTGTTCTTCCAATTGATAACATATTGAAACCTAGAAGGAAATATGTAGGTAAAGATCCGCACCAGATTTTGTTAGAACAACAACACAAATCGTTCATTTTAGTTCACAGAAATTTGAAAAGGTCTAAAGAAAAACAAAAACAAAACGCAGATAAAAAATAGACAAGAAATTAATTTAGAAATTGGGGATCCGGTATATTTCAAAAATCATTTAAGAAAAAGTAAATTAGACACTAAGTGGAAACCTTATTACAGAATAATTGAAAAAACTTCTCCGGTAACTTTTGTCCTTAAAAACCAATTAGATGGGTCTGTCGCTAAGAAAGTCCATCTAGAACACCTTAAAAAAGCTAAGATTGATGAATGGGTTATTCCAGCCAATCTAGAAGGTAGACAATTAAGGAAAACAAATTATGTTGTACCTACCGAGGATAGTGACGATAGTGATAGTGAACTTCCAGACGCTAATCCTCGAGAAAGACTCATAAATCGTTACCGACAAGAAAGAGAAGCATCTTCCGACGAGGATGATATTCCGCTCGCTGAACTTAAACAAAAAATAGCAAATAGAAACCGGTTCAAGCGAAATGTCGGATAATAATAGTTCTGATGGGTATAATTCAGACCGCAGTCAAAAAATGTCTGTTGATGAAGTTAGAATACCAAAGAAAATTGAACGAACTGTTAAAAAGTCTGAAAAGAAGGACGAATTAATTTTAAGTTTTCTCTCAAACATTTCTTGTTATCTTAATAAAATGAACGACTAACATGTCGTAAAAGTAGGCTTCGTGATGATTGTTTTTAAATGAATATATGTGTATATAAAATAATTTTGTTTTGATTAATCATTCTAATTCTCGCTTCAGATTGATCGCTTAAAAATTGTTGATTGTTTAGAAATCTTATAAATATCAGTAATCTCTGAATCACAGCTTTGTTTATGAAAAAGGAAGGAAAGTGTTGGTTGAATGTCAAACCTTATTTAAATAATTTTTCAGTCCTAACTAGAGAAAAGTTTATCTTATTAGTTTATTAAGTCTTTCCAATTTTCTGTGGAAAGACTTATTGTTTTTCTTCTAATTATTATTTTTTTTTTTCCGCCACATTCTGAAATTTTTGTTTTCGCAATATGTCGCTTAGATATTTTGTATATTGTATCGTATAGTTTATACAGTTTTAAATCTCACCCTGCTAAGACGAACAATTTTCTTTGTAAGAGTTATCTCCCTATTCATTGTTTATCATCTGTGTGCATCTCCTTTGTAACAAAAAAAGATATCGACAGAATTCTTTTTACAAATTGTTCGTTACATCCTCAGTAAATTTTGGCTTATTTGGATCGAAGCAATTCGATGAACTTTTATAAGAGTTATCTACCTTTACAAAATAAATTTGTCGGTATGTTTTTTTAACTCATAAACAGTTAACCGTATAACCCTGGAATGTTTTAATTTGCGACTCCTAGGTCAGAACTAAGAAAATGAGGTCAAGTTCAAAGGTCAAGGTCAAGTTCTCAATTGTGACTTTTGCTTGTTTTTGCATTTTCTCCGACACTTTGAGAGATACATATAAAAGAACAAGTGCAAAATGTCTGCTTTATTGTAATGAAGATATGCTACATTTAGTCTTATACAATTAAATGGCATCTTATAGGAGTTGGTGCCCCTGAAATGTCTTGATATGACGTTATTTGATTATAACTTCAATTAAGTTCATTATAAAGACATTTGACCTGATACAAAAGGTTAAGTGACAAATGACCTTGAAAAATGGCTACCGGAAGTGACCTTGAGAAAACCGGAAGTAGTTTTTTTTTGCAATTTTTTCACATATAAGTACTCAGAATCCATATATTTTGTCATATCGATATATAAACTGATTACTGAAGACTAAAACTGACTTCCAACAAACCGGAAGTGGCCAATTATCTCCCATTCTACATACAAAAGTATATAGAAAATATATATTTTTGGAATCAGTGTGAAAGAAGCTATCATATGAGACTGGAAGTGGCATATTATCTCCCTTATATCACTCAAAAATATAATTAAACCATTATTTATCGCATCAGTATCAAGAAACTACCTACTTATCCAAATTTCTTTGATGTGGAAAGACTTTCAATTGTTCTCTGAACAATTGGTTTTTAATTGTTTTTGTTTTTGTATTTGAGCTAATTTTATTTTTGTTCTTATTTTAAATAGATAACATATCGATGATTTATTTTTTTCAAAATTAAAGCAGTTAGAACTTGAGGACGACTTTGAACTATCAAATTTAGTAAATGCATTTATTCATTTTGTTGCTATATTTATAGGTATTTTGTTATTAATATATTCTTAAGTTTAATAATAGGTGTTTAGCCAAGAGAATTTAGTAATAGAGAGGTTCAAATAGTCACACGATACCTTGGTGGCGATCAAATGGTGTCAACTAATGTTGAGGGCGATGGTACTGCCTCCAGAGATGTTAAAATAGCTTCTGCACCATTACAAGAACCAGCCACTAAGAACCATTATCCAGTATTGGATATTGGCTTTGATCATTGGACACAACGCAGACGTTTAGATGTACATAAAACTATACGATCACATAACTTATATTGGTAGAGGGAATCGTTCTACAGCATCACAGGTAGATTTGCCTGTAATTTTTCAGCCGGTGATAACTGAGCAACCTAGTCAGGGACTCTGAATTAACAGAGTAGGTGAGCTAGGTCAGTTAGGAGTAAATCAACGACAGATGGTGGATCACATGCAGGTTGGAGTTTTCAACGATGGATGGTGGATCACATGCAGACTGGAGTTTTCAACGATGGATGTTGGATCACATGCAGGTTGGATTTTCAACGACGGATGGTGGATCACATGCAGGTTGGAGTTTTCGACGACGGATGGTGGATCACATGCAGGTTGGAGTTTTCAACGATGGATGGTGGATCACATGCAGGTCGGAGTAATTGCAGTACTTCTAAATGACGGGAATTGGCGTTGCAGATAAACAAATGGATTGTTGGAGTTGACAACGACGATCAGAGGAGCAGTTCACTGGAGTCGGAGTTATGAAGACGGTCCGCAGTTGATGGTTGCGCCTTTTTCTAGAAATAAGAAGTTCCGATATTTTAATGTTACGAACTTAGTTATTCACACAAGAATTGTATGAACTATACATTGTTGAACATTTAGATGTTGTTGAACTTTTGAAATGATTTTGTTAATGAATGTTTTTTTTGTTGTTTTTAGGGAAATTTGCAAGCATTCATATTGTCACCGATTTTAACTAAAATATAAAATTATATTTTTTAAGAAAGGGAGGAATGTGACAATATGATGGTCTTAAAATATATATATAAATATATATTATATATATTTATATTTATATTTATAATTATATATATATATATATATTCTCAAAATGTTTATTAAATTGAATAAAATAAATACAGGGGAATATCTATTAAGAAAAACATGACCTTGTAAAAGGTTGTTCAATTGACCACTGGGTTTCATATAACATGTTTACATGCAGACCAGGTGGTGACATATATAGCAATTACAATTAGTTATAACACGGACATACGTGCATTCTTTGACCATCAATCTCCAGGTTGGTCAAAACATGTCAATTAGTGACAACTTAATAGATAGTCATCCCTGTATCTTTTGATTTAAGACTATAATGGTCAAATTAATAGAAACCTTGACACTGTTTATATTCTGTATATATACATTTGTACTTGTGTATTTTATTGTATGGGGGACATCGGCCTATGCAGGTTAATAACATTATAGCAAATTCCATCTTGTTATATTAGGCCCGTGACATAACATGGTCCATGTGCACCAGACATGAACGAATTTAAAGGATTTCTTGATATCACTGTTTGTCTGCGATGTCCAGTTTTTATTCAACAAGCACAGTCATGGATTAAAAGAGAACGTTATTGGCCTTCTCGAAATTGGTCTCTATCAAATATATGCAGTTATGGTACTTTATTAGTACCAATAGGTTCTAAGGATTCGCGAAATAAACATTTAGAATGGAGAATGTCTTTTTCCGTCGCTGAAAACATCTGATATTTTCGTTTACACATACTCAACTTTTGTGTTATGCTCTTTTAAAACTTATGTTAAAGCAAGTCATTGATAAAAAAGAGAAATTTGTTTATTTTTTAGTTTTCTATGTTGTGTCATGTGTACTATTGTTTTTCTGTTTGTCTTTTTCATTTTCAGCCATGGCGTTGTCAGTTTGTTTTAGATTTATGAGTTTGACTGTCCCTTTGGTATCTGTCGTCCCTCTTTTAATGGATTACTATGCTCGTATTTTTTGAAAATCGTACTGTTTTGGGTTTCTGAGGAATCTGAGCCATCCATATGGCGACCAGAGAATATATGGCCATGTTTTATGAAATGTTTTAATCGACTAATATATTGCGTTTACTACAAATATCTCACTCATTATTTTATAATCGAGAACAATTTGTTTGATTGTAGATTTAACAGACAACAACATCGCGATATTTTAATATTTTTGAAAGAATTGTATTCGAACGGAATATAAAAAAGAAGATGTGGTATGATTGCCAATGAGACAACTATTTACAAAAGACCAAATTGACACGGACATTAACAACTATAGGTCACCGTACGGCCTTCAACAATGAGCAAAGCCCATACCGCATAGTCAGCTATAAAAAGCCCAGATAAGACAATGTAAAACATTTCAAACGAGAAAACTAACGGCCTTATTTATGTAAAAAAAATTGAACGAAAAACGAATATGTAACACATAAACAAACGACAACCACTGAATTTACAGGAACAATGTGCTTTAGGACTTGTAATTTGCTTTCAAACTTTTTAACAACACCCCTCTTGCACCAACGATGTCTGATACAAAAGTTGTGTGCTGTACATTAAATGCAATTATTCTAATGAATTCACGGCAATATTTCCGGTTAAAGGAATGTTTTGTATCTTAGGAACCCCGTCCGATCAATTGAAAATGAATAAATGGATTTATCAAGAGAATTTTGTATATCAGACCCAATGGATTCTTGCCATTTATTGCTTTTTGTTGGTTTTCTCAGCTTATAGGTAAAAGTATGGATAGTCAGGCAAAATTTCCTAACAGATAGAGATATAAACTATTGAGGCAATTTTTGCCATACCTTTTTATGGGACTTCATACGGATTCAGTTGCCAGTTGGATGTATTTAGCAACATATTCCTATTGTTTTGGCCAGTACAGAACGTCTCTTAAACTAACATTCCATGCTTTGAAGGAATGCACCAATGGTAAACTATTCAACGAAAGATGTACGTTAACTTCCACTTATATTTCTACGATCGAGAAGAAGGAATACGACAAAAGATATGGAAAAGGAGACATGTGTATAAGCACCATGTCGTAAATGCCATATCTTTTTATTTTAATTCTCGAGTTATTCCTCCAGAATTAGATGTGCAGGCTACCACACTGGATTACATACCTTTGAGGGTATCTATTCATTTTCTAAGGTTTCTCTGTTGATATCGATTAAAGGAAGAGTTTCAGTGTATGCAAGCGATTGATGACCTTCGGTTATCCGTATCTAGAACACATTTTGAAGATATGGAATGTGCTCTCGGACAGGCCTACCATTGTTTAGCAAAAGCTTTGTTGATCTTTGGACAACCGAACGAGGCTCGATTTTATTTTGCTAAATCAAACGCGTATAAAGAAAAATATAAGGGTTTTTATTTCTAATATTCAATCTCACACATATATGCCATTATAGGATTTTTACAAGAATATACTTTTTATCTACAAATAAACTCATCATAGATACCAGGATTAAGATTACGTATTGCGCTAGACAAAACTCATCAGTGACGCTCGAATAAAAAAGTTGAAAAGGCCAAATAAATTATGAAGAGGAAAAGCATTGGGGACCAAAAATTCCTAAAAGATTGGCAAATACAGTTAAGGCTATCTATTTCTGAGGTAGACAAGCCTTAGTATTTTCAAAAATTCAGTTTTGTTAACAGTTAATTTATAAATATGACCATATCAATGATAAATCATGTCAACACGGAAGTGCTGACCACTGGGTTAGAATTATGATGATTTAAGTCATAGAGCATAAATTTCAATTTAATTACATCCGCTCCAAACGGCGTTAACAAATTGAAAATTACAAAATAGGAACAACTGAATATTTGCTGTTGTGTTATGAACTTAAACTTGAACAACACATAACAGTTACATCTTCTTCAAATTAAATGTTCCAGTAAACTTAAACAACACATAACAGTTACATCTTCTTCAAATTAAATGTTCCAGTAAACTTGAACAACACATAACAGTTACATCTTCTTCAAATTAAATGTTCTAGTAAACTTAATCAACACATAACAGTTACATCTTCTTCAAATTAAATGTTCCAGTATAGTTGTTTTTATGACTGCGTATTTATACATCCCTACTTATATATCATGTTGAACCTTGTACAATAATAGCCTTTGTATGAGGTCGATGCATATAGAATAACACATGGCAAAATCCGTATCGCATGCTGTATCACCACGAGAAACCAATATCAGTCACGCAGGCCGAAGTTTTTTTTTAAATTTTAATAATTTTACGCGAACGGACACAGGGCGAAAATGTTATCAGGGCGAACGGACCCGATACTTTCCTATATATGGAGGCCTAAATATAAACTTTACACATTCGACAGGGTTGCAATTTTGCTGTCCCAAATATGTGAATACTTCGAAAACTAAAATTTCTTCAGTAAATGACCCATTTTCTTTTGCAAGTATTTTTTAAAAATTCTTACAAAATGAGGTTACATTTCGTATCATATCAGACTGGACGTCATATTTCAAACTTTGACGTCATTCCATATATGACGTCACACCAGGTATGCGATACGAGATAAGCTATGCGTTACTGGGTATGCGATACGGGTTTAGCTATGCGATACGGGGTATGCGTTACAGGGTAGGTGTTACAGACTGGAAAAAAAAACTTTATTGTATATTCAAAATTCCTGTATTTAGTACTAAACGTATGATAAAAGGATATATTGACCTGACAGAAGTATATTCACTGAGGACGAAGTCTGATGTTGGTATACCTTGGGTTGATATATCCTGTATTGACATCCTACCAAGGCTATAATTGTGATATCAATTATTTCCGCCCATACTTGTACCAAAATCGTCCGTGCATTATATTCTCTTTTTTGATCATTTAAGGGAGTAGGTCCAGTAAGACCCCTTTTTGGTCCCAAAATATAGCAATTTTACAAAATTGTTAAAATGTAAACTTTAAGCTACTTATTGGAAAGTAGAATACTTCTGTTACATAAATAGGGGCCTTTTTTGACAATAGAATGCACATGTATCGGGTATCATTAAGTCCTGCTAAATTACTGAAATCGCCACAATTTAAGCATTTGAGTCAAAAATAGAAGTGGCCGCATTTGTGTTCATTCTTAATATTCAAATGTAAGTTTTATTTGATGATCATACATAACATATATAAAGATTGAGAATGAACACGGATGCGACCACTTTCATTTTTGACATAAAAACATCTAAAAAGTGACATATTATGACATATTTGATAGGTTTGTCATATTTAAGCTTGAATTTGAGCGTCTTTAATGACTAAATCTGTTCAAATATTTCACATAAACTAATTGAATCGACTGAAGTAGACACTTAAGTGTTTAAAAAGTGTCCAAAATCTTTCATCAGATGAACCTGAAATTTGAGGCCAAATCGGCCCTTACCGGACCTACTCCTTTGTTCGAATTTTATAGTCCATATCATATTTTTACTTTGACAATAGGAAAATCTTGGTTGTTATTTCAATTATTGTTTATTTTACTTTTTGTGTACGTCTGATATATTTGTAGATTTTTTTTCAAATAATCACTCATACTATACACTTTTTTTTTTACAATATGATGAAATTCATTAGATGACGGTTTTAAGTTATTCTAAAAATAACCGTGCAATATCACTTTTGCTATCCGCCGTTTCATATCTACCTTCGAAAAAAGTACAATCATACAAATGGACAACAACTGTCATATTTCTGATTTTGTACAGGCATTTTCTTAAGTAGAAAATTGTTGATTAAACCTGGTTTTATAGCTAGCTAAATCTCTAACGTGTATGACAGCCGCATACAATTCCTTTATATTGACAACGATGTGTGAACAAACAAAACCCAGACATAATAGGTTTATAAATATAATTTAACATGTAACTATCCCTAAACGAAACACATAAGTTAAAATATAGGAATAAGTAATATTACTGTGTATCTGTACATTCATTACATTCACTCGCCTGTTGGTTTGAACAGTTGTTCTGTACAGGTATAATACATGATAGTCTTATTTGTAAATGAATAGCAGCCAAGCGACCATTTCAGTTATACGGTTGCACTACGTCCTAGAAACTTGAATGATTTAATATTTCTTTTCAATGTCCATTTAAAAGAATACAAATTCAGAGTCTTGACTTACGTTGCTTTATGCAAATGATTACGGTAACATGAATACTGACGCATTACTAATCATTCACTTTAACACGGCCGACACTCGTCTAACCGAGAGATTGGTCGGTTAATCTATATTGAGTATGCGGCTATATGGGCGGTTGGTCTGTTAATCGGGTCCGTTATACGTCTGATAAGAGTAAAACTCACAATTCAATGTTTAACCCTGTTTATGGCATATTATAAGAATTAAATCAAAGAAAAGAAAAGTATCTGACAAAATGATATCTATCATAGAACATTTTCCACCTGTAAAAACATTTCATATTCTGCGCAGTTTTCAGTAAAACTAAAACGCGTCGCGCAAGTTATGTGGTATTTATGCTTATATGCATAGCAATTTTTTTTTAATAAAAGGCGAAACAAACAATTTAGATATCATTTAAAGGACACAAAATAGTACTTTGGTTCTAAAAAATAAATTGACATTAGTAAATATTTCATTATTGTAAAATAACGTGAGTAATATCACGTTTTAGTGAATATTAGGGGAATACAGTCTGTTAATGAATTGGACAATTAAAATTGTGTCAGTTAAGAGTTATTTAGCCACGTAAACAGTTTTGCCACCTTCATAATTTCCCATTGAAAAAGTTAAGAATGAGATGTACTTGAGTAACAAAAATGACAATACGGTGCAACGGTATCCTTCTAGTAATAGAATTTTTATTTTGACTTTCTTTGCATTTTATTGAAAGGTGTGTCACTTCAATATAGTGTGATATGGATTTGCCGCTGGAATATGCATGAATTTATTATTAACGTTTTCAATCAGCCTTAATTTTTGTGTCTGTTCAAAGTAACACGTTCTAAAACGACTAGAACTGATTTGGACAGTTCTACCCAGAACAGATTTAGACAGTTCTAACCTAGAGTAAAAATAATTGCAAAGCATATATATAGATATCGTTGTCTATACTATTAATCTAAATATAAGGAGATGTGGAATAAATGCCAAAACTGTTTTTAACAATCATCTTCGAGGGTCTAAATAGTGAAAAGGGGTGTTTCATGTCTGTATTCTTATATTTTTTCTCTCTTTTTTCAGTAATGCATCACTCTCTACTGTCCTTATCTATTATTCTATATTCTGTGTCTCCATCCAGATTCTCGTGTATACCATGAGGGTCCGGATTGGGGTGTTGTTTATTTCTGTATTCTTTAAATTGTTATGTGACTTTTCTCTACATTTTATTTATTTTCTCATTATTCTTTCTCAATGTTTGGATTATAGAGCGTGTAATTTCTACTTATCTTGCATGTTTTCGTCATTGCATTCGATATTCATTGTATCTTTTGTACTAAGTCAGTACTTTGACAGTATATATCCCTTCATGTGATGAGCTTTGTTTTTTTCCATTTGCTTAGGGACTTTCCTTTTAAAATTGTCCTCGGATTTCAGTGATTTTGTTTTTATATTTTTCCATTGATTATACATGTTATATTTCCTATCATGATATCCTTAATAAATTGCCTGAATAGAGATTGGCTGCTCAGAGGGAAGCTGATACGCCAATAGTACAAAGTGGTGAAGTTGAAATCATCTCTCCAAAATTTTTACTTACGCCATCACCAATGGGTTGATCATGTTAGAATAACATGTTCACTAAGGACGACGGATATGTCCCCGGCAGCATGGCGGGTACTACGTGTAAAGCAGGTTCTGCTTAATTATTCAGCAGGACACATACAATCCTCTCTGTTTTCTGTTGGGGTTCGTGTTGCTCAGTCTTTTTTTCTATGTTGTGTTTTGTATAATTTTGTTAGTCTTTGCTAGTACTTAGTTGTTTACGAAGGCTTTGTCATCTTGTGTCCAACTCATAAGTTTGAATGTCCTCTCGGTATCTTACCTCTATTTGAATTATCTATATGTTGTAAAGTCACAGAATATGACTTCAACACATATAATATCAATACAACAATGATAAATAAACTCATCATATATACAAGGATTAAAACTTTTATATTTACCCCGCACGTTTCGTCTTCAAAAGACTCACCAGTGACGCTCTTATTAAAAAAAGTAAAAAATGACAAATAAAGTACGAAGTTAGAGTGCATTGCAGACCAACTATTCCTAAACGTTTTGCTAAATACAGCTAAGGTTATTTATTCCTGAGGTAAAAAAGCCTTAGTATTTCAAAAATTCAAAGTGTTGTAAACAGTTAATTTATAATTATGACTCAATGATAGTGCATGTCAACACAAAAGTGCTGTCTACTGGGCTAAACAGTTAATAACAATATTTTTGTTTGATAGGAAGTATCTTTATTGTTAGTTGTTATATAAAAAAATCGCGTGTTAATGATTGATAATTTGTGTATTTAAAACTAGTATGAATATTTATAAAATGCATATAAGTGCTTCCATTTACCCTTAGTAATGCCATATGTAATATTTTGTTTTATACTATTTTCAGACTTCAAATACACCTCTTCAAAATACAACTGTTGTCTTTTTAAACAAATGGATGTATTGATCAATAGGAACGTAAGGAACATAATGAATAAAAGCAAATTTTTTTTTAAATATATCAATGTCATCTAAGGTCAGCTTTGACTAAAGAAATTATAACAAAACAGTCTGGAACAATGTCAGATTGTTATTGACCTATATTCCATTTATTAGTATTTTACATTTCATTAAATCTCATATATTAGACCTTATTACTAAGCTCTGATCATTTAATCTTATGATTTAAAGTCTGTTATATCTTCACACTTCATACCTCATTGAGCACAGTTGTAACTGTATCTACCTGTCCAACTCATTAGTAACTTTATTGTTACACCTTGTTTACCTATATGGCCAGTTTTTATTGGTCATTCTGGACACACAGACCCCGTAAAACAAGAGTATCATATAAAAAACAGTTTTAAATGAAGAATAAAATATTTTTGATTTATACTTGAAACAACATTCAACAAATCTGTGATTTTTCAGTTACGAAGTTGTTTTTTAAAATTCTTGATCACCATCGTCATCTTCATCATCCTTGCTAATACTGTTCTCAGGATTGAGTATGCTCATGTTCTTAAGTATACACATTTTCATCATCCTCGCTAATACTGCTCTTAGGATTGAGTATGCTCATGTTCCTAAGTATGCACATCTTCATGATCCTCGCTAATACTGCTCTTAGGATTGAGTATGCTCATGTTCCTAAGTATACACATCGTCACCATCCTCGCTAATACTGCACTTAGGATTGAGTATGCTCATGTTCCTCAGTATACACATCGTCATCATCCTTGTTAATACTGCTCTTAGGATTGAGTATGCTCATGTTCCTATGTATACACATCGTCATCCTCCTCGCTAATACTGCTCTTAGGATTGAGTATGCTCATGTTCCTATGTATACACATCGTCATCCTCCTCGCTAATACTGCTCTTAGGATTGAGTATGCTCATGTTCCTCAGTATACACATCGTCATCATCCTCGCCAATACTTCTCTTAGGATTGAGTATGCTCATGTTCCTAAGTATACACATATTTATCATCCTCGCTTATACTGTTCTTAGGATTGAGTATGCTCATGTTCCTCAGTATACACATCGTCATCATCCTCGCCAATACTTCTCTTAGGATTGAGTATGCTCATGTTCCTAAGTATACACATATTTATCATCCTCGCTTATACTGTTCTTAGGATTGAGTATGCTCATGTTCCTCAGTATACACATCGTCATGATCCTCGCCAATACTTCTCTTAGGATTGAGTATGCTCATGTTCCTAAGTATACACATATTTATCATCCTCGCTTATACTGTTCTTAGAATTGAGTATGGTCATGTTCCTCAGTATACACATCGTCATCATCCTCGTTAATACTGCTGTTAGGATTGGGTATGCTCATGTTCCTATGTATACACATCGTCACCATCCTCGCTAATACTGCTCTTAGGATTGAGTATGCTCATGTTCCTAGGTATACACATCGTCATCATCCTCGCTAATACTGCTCTTAGGATTGAGTATGCTCATGTTCCTATGTATACACATCTTCATGATCCTCTTTAATACTGCTGTTAGGATTGGGTATGCTCATGTTCCTATGTATACACATCGTCATCATCCTCGCTGATACAACTCTTAGGATTGAGTATGCTCATGTTCTTAATTATACACATCGTCATCTTCCTCGCTAATACTTCTCTTAGGATTGAGTATGCTCATGTTCCTCAGTATACACATCGTCACCATCCTCGCTAATACTGCTCTTAGGATTGAGTATGCTCATGTTCCTAAGTATACACATCGTCATCCTCCTCGCTAATACTGATCTTAGGATTGAGTATGCTCATGTTCCTCAGTATACACATCGTCATCCTCCTCGCTAATACTGCTCTTAGGATTGAGTATGCTCATGTTCCTAAGTATACACATCTTCATCATCCTCGCTAATACTGCTCTTAGGATTGAGTATGCTCATGTTCCTAAGTATACACATCTTCATCATCCTCGCTAATACTGCTCTTAGGATTGAGTATGCTCATGTTCCTCAGTATACACATCGTCATCATCCTCGCTAATACTGCTCTTAGGATGGAGTATGCTCATGTTCCTAAGTATACACATCGTCATCATGTAACAAAAATGTTAACAAGTAAAAATTCAAGCGTATATATAGTATCAAAGCATGTCCAATAGACATAGTTTTTTTGTTTATTGCTACTAAAAGTTGACCTAAAGGAGTTTGAACATATGTACTCGCATTCTGACTTTTTAAATGCCCAGTTAATTAGGGATGTTAATTTTTTTTTTATAAGACTTTGAGACAAAGTTGTATATAGGGTAGAAAAATCAAAACTTTGAACATATTCAAAATCACCAATATATGCATGCAATTTATCAAGTACTTCCAACAAGTTTTTGACACTCCAAAAGTAATTAATTCCACTGTTTTATAAGGCCTTATCTAAACAATTTATTTTCAGGTTTTTTATTGTACCAAATGTACTAGTAAGTAAAACAGACAATTTAGTAGTGGAACAATGGCTGGAAGATGAAATAAATCTATATTTGTAAGGTTTTTTGTGTACATACTTGGGATTTTCATTGTATTTGGTTCTGCTTGTAAAGTAGTAGCTAAAAGTTTGTGTTTGTTACAGATGTCGTTATCTGAAAATGAAGTCAGATGGAATGTTGGTGAATTCGTGATTTCGTTTTGCAGAACCTCTATATAAAATGTACGTCAAACGTTATTAGCTTGATCAGCCGGGACAAAAACAAATTCCTTGGCTAGTCCTTTTAGTTTATGTTTGATACGCGAAATAGGGTTTTTATTGTTGTTGTTGAGAGTAAAATGTTCTTTAAAATGTTGTATTCGAATATCAACTATCTTCATTACTAAATTAAAAAAAGAGTCCAAAGATTTTTTGTCAGCTTTTTCCCGTTTTACCCATTAATCAGTAGGTACGAAGTGAGTCGTGGATGATATCACGACACTCATTCCAATTAATAATTGACGGGGGACGATATTTAGGTCCTTTACTGAGGAATGATTTTAACTCTCGGTCGCGAACGATGTTAAGGTCTCCTGTTATGACATGGGAAATGCATAGGTGTATTCGGAATTTCTGCAATTACACGACATAGGTGTATTTTCAATGATATTTACATCTTTACACAATTGGCTATAATTAAACACATATTTCCGGGTAGATTTCTTGTAAATATAACAAATGAGAGGGAGTTCAGTATTATCAAAATATCCAGGAATTTGGTCTTTAACAGAATGGTCGTTAAAAATACCGGCAATATTTACAAAATCAAAACCTTTATTAACATTCTTTATTTTATAAAAGAATGTCAATAAAGGTTTTTGATTTTGTAAATATTGCCGGTAGACTGTCTGTAATTTTTTAATCCAATTTAATTCAATTATTTTCCGTGATCGTACAAA
The DNA here is from genome assembly GCA_037788925.1 of Mytilus galloprovincialis. Lineage (NCBI taxonomy): Eukaryota > Metazoa > Mollusca > Bivalvia > Mytilida > Mytilidae > Mytilus > Mytilus galloprovincialis. The sequence goes on along the minus strand of CM075341.1, from coordinate 908,762 downwards.
CTTTGAATGAGATTCACCAGGCTGCTTATTTACTACTTCTAAAGGTTGAACTGTTAAATATTTAATAGGATGATTGTGCTTTTTAAGGAGGCTCGAGGGTATAAAAATTTCAGAAAAAAAATAAACATTTGTTTTTCATTACAAATTTTATTTATTACCATTTGTAGTTGTTATTTTATCATATGGTACAAAAAAAATCAAACAAATTAATTCGTGTTGGCCCCAGATGACTTTTAAAATGTAAACATCATCTTAAAAGTTCCAATTATCTCCCTTTGGTGGAAAAATGCCATTTTTTTGGCTTTAAAATTGAAATATCTCTTTTAACTCATCGGTGATCTATATTTTTTAATATAATTTCGATATATGCTTCACTTAAACTAAATTATTGTAAAATTTGAGCAATTTCTGTAATAAATTTCTTTTTTTATTTCGATATTACCTTTATTTCTCCTATTAGTTCAACAGGAAAAAAAAAAAACACTTTTACAAAGATGTATGCTTCTTTCGAAGGCAAATTGTGAGCGCAAATGAACGGTGACCCCATTTTTTTATTTTATTTTTCTCTTAACTATAAGATAAAGTTCATTTATAGAAAAATATTGAGAAATCCTATATAAATGATCTAGACCCGCGAACCCCCTTAAGATGTTGATAAATGATACTTTTGAATTTATTTGGTCTTTTAACACGATACAGGTGTTCTTGCGTGCGTTTAAATAAATATCGCCCAGTTTCACTTACGTACTGAATACAGCATCCCGGTTTTTTTCATGTGAGTAAATAAATAATACTGTTTGTTTTTCAAGTAATATCAGTTTCAAAATTAAAAAAAAATGTGCGACCACTAAACGTGGACCTTACCGTATTGTTGGTGGAAAGACGGGGACATGTAAGTCATTTTTTGGCATGACACTTATCGATAGAAGGGTAACAACGATTTTTATTGTTGAAAATGTAAGCGATGGTAGTATTTTTAGATAAGCGATTTTGAAGATTGAGACGTGTAGATACCCTGTGAAAGAGTTAAGTATCTAATATTTTTCCATTTCTAAGCTTCATATTTGTTTTTTGGTATGTAGATTTTTACAAAGGAGCAAAGACTGGCGTCCAGAATATGAACCAGCATACAGAAAATTGAATTGTGTAAAAATGAGAAAACTATTCGGCTAAAGACGTCAAACGCTTTTTGTCATAAATTACCCGACAAATTTAACAACAGATAGGGTATATGTAGGTTGCGACTGACGTCTGACTATCTAGATGAATGGGGCTGAATATTAAAATACTACTTTTTGATAAATAATCCTAAAGTTATGAACATAGAGAAGTTCTCGCTCGGACACACACTCCATAACCTAGTATAATATAATAGCATAAACATTAAGCACGGGGAGGCACTCTACTGTCTCCACACGGCATAAAAGACAAACTCTTTAAAAAATAAAATTGAGAAAGGGAATGGTGAATGTGTCAAAGCGATAACAACCCGACCATAGAGCAGACAACAGCCGAAGGCCACCAATGGGTCTTCAATGTAGCGAGAATTTCCGCACCCGTAGGTGTCTTTCAGCTGGCACCTAAAAAATATACCAGATATGACGGCATGGTAATTCACATCCTTTACGACAGAAAAAAACTAATCTGATCTAAAACCTACACTTGTATGTACTGTGCAAAACATAAAGAAATGTATGGGCCAACTCATGAACTGGACAGGGGTTTTCCATTCATATTTCGGTATAATAGTCATTTCATTTTTTGCAACACTATATATATACTACTTTCTGACATAACAAAGCCTCTGCATAAATCCTTAAATTAGTCTAATGAAAGATAAAACCAACAAAATCCTTTTTATGTCATATTACATGCTATGCATGCTTCAAATATTTTTCTTATATCTAAATATATCATTTCTGGGTCATATAAAAATTCATCAGAAATGTTTGCTGATGGGAGTTAGTTCCCTTTGATCATCAGTCAAAAATATGAAATTATTGAAACTCAATATATATGATCCATTATTTTCAAAATCTGTTGTAAGAGTTAGCAACAGATACAAAATAGTGTATTAACTAAATATTTCAAAGCACAATTTTACCATAATCAGTTTTAGAATAAAAAATATTAAAATGTATGCCCAAATCACTTGCCCTGTGCCAAATATTTAGAAAAATCCTAAACATTGATGGACATTCTTTAGTCGGGATGAATACAGGACAAAAATATATAACAATAAATAATACGTTGGCTCACTAATTATTCTTACGCCACATATCATGCATATGGAGAACATTGTGTTGTATATATTTCTTGTATTTTCAGGTTAAGGATCTAATGTCCAAACTTTAAGAGAAGAAATACAACAGAACCTCGTACAGGGGAAATCATATAAAAAGGCTGACATATGCAACAGGCATTGGAAATTTATCATTCATGATAAAATGTAGTGTGATATTTCTTTTTAACTAAAATTTTAAGGAATTTCAGATCAGAAAATTTACATCATCTCTAAACATTCTCATACTGGCTTGTATCTAAAGATTAAATGTTGCATTAGATTTTATACCCAAATTTACAAGATTAAAAATGAAGTAGTTGTTAATATAAACAATCAGTCACTGTCAGTGTATTCAGTTTTTATTGGTGTTATTTTTTAGACGGCCATTAATGTTTCAACTGGAAAATTGATGATTTGGAATCATTTTTTATACAGTTACAACTATTAATTGGTTTATATCACTGTTAAATTGTCTCATAATTTGCAGGATTCAGTGAAAAAACAATCCAGCGCCACACCAACACTGGTTCCAATGATGCAGTTCAGGAGGTTGACCAGTCTCTTCATGATAGTGCTGTTAAGAAGCAGGTGGTTTTGATGAGAATTTGGTGAGGAGGACCATCCATGATATGTATAGGAAGAAACAGGTGGTGACAATGCCTAAACTCCAACAAGCACTGAAAGAGAAAGATATTAATGTTTCTTCATCTACCGTGAAAAGAACAGGTAAATGGCTGGGATTCTGGTAACTATGTTAATATATATTTTGATACTAATTTCCATTTTTTAAATTATGTTTTTGGGGGGTGGAGGTGGGGAGTGATTTACAACTGTTGATACTGCTGAAAGTAATGAATATAATTAATTAATCTACCTCTGGAAAAGTTTATTTGGAGACCTTCTTTGTCAATTATGACGGACCATTATCAAACTGGTCTTTTAAGTTTTATATTTAATCATGCAAACATGACACTGCATATGGTACAATGATTCAATCAAGACATTTATGATACCGATGAAAAATAACTTTCCAGATTACAAATCATTCCCATATAATGCAATTTCTGCACTGTTGAATTAATTACCATTATTATTCCTCTATAAATTTACTTCATACTATTGGGTTGCTGTCTTAATAATACAAATAAAAGATGTGGGCCATATGTTGAGTATTTCAGTAATGTTCACACCGCTGTTTCTCTTATACTTACATGATACAATACCCAGCTACATGTAAACTTCTCTTTGCACTTTAAATTACACATGAAACCTACAAATAAAGGCAACAACAGTATACCGCTGTTCAAAACTCATAAATCCATGGACAAACAACGAAATCGGGGTAACAAACTAAAACCGAGGGAAACGCATTAAATATAAGAGGAGAACAACGGCACAACACTAAAATGTAACACACACAGAAACGGACAATGCATCAGACAAAATCCCACGAGAATAACAAATATAACATCAAAACTAAATACATGAATTTGGAATAGACAAGTACCGTGACACGTCTTATCTCAATGTGAAATTACACTAAAAAATAAGAGAAAACAAACGACGCAACGTTAAAATGTAACACACACAGAAACAAATAATAATATAACAATGGCCATATTCCTGACTTGGTACAGGACATTTTTAAAGGAAAAAAATGGTGGGTTGAACCTGGTTTTGTGGCATGCCAAACCTCGCACTTTAATGGCAATGTTAAATATAACATTGAAATGACAACATAATATTACAGGACTACAATACAAATAAATAGGAGAACGTATTAGACAAAGAAACACATGATTACAAAACAAGATTTAAATATGAATATGATATGAATATTAAAGTTTTTATTTAAATCTGGTAGAGGTAAGAATTAAAAAACACAAGTTAAAGATAGCTTCAATTGTTTACATAAACAGATTTACAAATGCCTTTACATCACGTACATATTTCAGTTTGTATTAAGACCACCATTCAGTTTTATCAAAATTCATGTTTTAAGTTAATTTATTTTAAAGGAGCACTAGCTGTCAAATTCATGTTCACTGATTTGACTGAAATTCTCATATTTCATATTTATCAAAATTATAAAAAGTCCAAACAAAACAATGAACATGTATGGGCTCATTAAATTGTTGTTTTGTTTTGTGCGTATTTTAGTCTTGATGGCACCTTATTTTCTAGAGTCGACATACTAAGACCTCCAATGGTCATGTCAGCGTTATGAACATAAATATAGATATAACTATACAATAAACTCATGCCATTGGATATTTGTAGGTGACTCAATACTTTTTTTTATATTATATCTCATAGAAAATGCCTCTCTAATACCTTTAACATTCTGTTTATTTGTTGTGAAAGTGTGTGAATTGCCTAATTTTAATATTTTAGGTTTTCAAAGAAGGGATCACAGCGTAGATGGATCAAAGAGAGACAAGATATTGTGTCTTGGCGACATTCATATCTCCGGAAAATACGTAAGTATAGGCAGGAAGGTCGTAAAATTGTATATCTGGACGAGACCTGGCTGAACACAAATCATGTAGTGAAAGGAGACTGGCTAGACCATCCCAGTACGTCTTTGTCAGCTTTTGAACCACCATGTAAAGGTTGCGGTCGTGTGCTCCCTTCCGGGAATGGAACACGCTTAATAATCTTAGATGCTGGTTCATCAGAACAAGGCCTCATTCCAGGATGTGGTCTTATTTTTGAGTCAAAGACCAGCATCTCAGATCACCAGGACGAAATGAATAAAGAGCACTTTACAGAGTGGTTCAAAGATACACTTCTCCCGAAGCTACCTCCTCAGTCTGTGATAGTGATGGATAATGCTCCTTATTATATCAACTTAGTTCCAGATTCTAGGGTATCAAACACTGGTAGCCGAAAACCGGATATCTTGGCATGGCTAGATAGGAACAATATCGATTACCCAGAAACTACAAACAAGGCTAAGTAACTTAAATTTGTGAAGCAGAACAAGCCACGCCCAAGGTATGTGTTAGACGATCTTGCAGCAGAGCATGGCCATGAGGTTTTGAGGCTACCACCTCGTCACTGTGAGCTCAATCCTATTGAAATGGTTAGGACTGATTAAAAGGTTAAGTAGCTAGAAGAAATTCTACTTACAAAAAGAAAGACATTATTGACCTTTTCAATGAGGCCAAGTCCCATTTCAATAAGGAGCGATGGGCTAAATTTGAGACCCACGTGTCTAGGGAGGTAGAAGAAAAGCTCTCGTTAATTAGTTGGTGTCATCAGATCTGAGATGATGATTATATTCCTTACATTATTGACATGACGGAAGATGACAATGATGACAGTGACATAGATGATGATTTGGGTGAGGCGGAGGGCGATGACATTGAAATTGACAGTGACTTGGAATATTACCTCTCAGATGGTATTAACAACTCTGATTTCTCCAAACTTTGTGATATTTGTCAGGCAGCCATCCCTCCAAAGCAAAAGAAAAGAGACAAGGAGGTCCAATGGTTCCAGTGTGTGTACTGTAAGGGGTGGCTGCATGAGAAATGTCGCAAAGGTGCTGCACGGAAAGGGAATATGTGTCCACGCTGTCATTCCATTCTTCGTCACAAGGATCTAAGTACACAGCTGTTGCTTGAACCGATGGACCCTGAAGCATGAATTGATTTCTAAATGCCATCAAAGTACATTGCTTGTACACACTTATTTGATAGAAAAAAAACATATATATTTACAGTAAAACACTTTCATTACTATATATCATGTATATATCAAAGGTTGAAGTAGTTCTCCCATTTTTCTGTATTGAAATTACTTTTAAAGTAATTGTGATTTCTTTTTAATGATAAGTATATGCATAAGGAAAGAGAGCTTGGGAAAAATGGAAAATATGTTACCATATTTACAAAGTTGAAACATTTTTGAAAAATGTTTTTTATTGAATATTCAAAAATAATGTTTTATACATAAATGTTCCTTCATTTATTTGAAAATATCCTGCTAACATGTTTAACCGCCGCAAAAATTCTGACAGGTGCCTGTAATCCAGTGGTTGTCGTTTGTTGCTGTGTTACTGTTAGATATTTGTTTTCAATCATTTTTCAGTTATCTTGTTTGAATTGGTTTACATTTGTGAGTTCAGGCCTTTAAAGCTGAATATGCAACATGTGTTATGCTAATTATAAAGGCCATATTCTGCCCTATAACTGTTAGTACATGTGCATGAAGGCTGCATTTCAACAAATGTTGTTTTCATAGTAAGGAATCATAAGGCTTAAAATAAATTATTGTTTGTTTCCCAAATCCAAACCGACCTCGAAAAATGGTGGGACTCATTAAATTTTATTGTCGAAATAAAGACAAATATTGTTTTATTCATTACAATTTTCAGGCTTGATAGATCAACCGATATTGTTCCAGCTTTTCGGAAAAATAAAATCATTTCCCTACCTACCCACACCTGGTGGGGTCGGAATTGGGAAAACTAAAAATATATTATTTTAGTCCTAAGGTAAATTGTATTGTAAACACGACTTACGATATGAAATGAAAGAAAAGTTATACTTCCCTACTAATAAAAAACAATAAATTTGGTCTCTGGTGGAGATTTGGCATGCATATTCCCCTCTCTTTTTTTTGGTTTCAGAAACTCAATACACAAGAACATATATGAAACTTCCCCCTTAAAAAGCTTAATTTTTTTAATTGCAATCCCATTCTAAAATAAGATTGTTTTGAAATGTTAAGGAAAATGTTTCACATTTAAAATTATTAATACATGTACTTCCATGCTGTATTTATTTCACTTGTTTGTTTAATAGATTAAACCGGAAATCATTATATAAACATATCGTGTAAAACATGGTTCATCTTCCGTAGTGAACCAGAACAGTACTACGTAAAAAAAAGACATGGATATAACTGATTACTACTTTAGGAAATGTGAACCTAATTATCGTTATTAAGCCTCAAAATAAAAAAAAACTGTACAAAAAATGAAAACAATCACTACAATTACTTTTATATAAGTATAATTTATACAGGAACAGATGCACTTTATCAAGACTGTTTAGATTTATTGATGGTTGCTTAATATCCAGTGGCAAATATTTCATGCATAATCAGGGCCAGTAGGCTTTTTTTAGAATGAAGTAAACAGTTTAATTTGTGTGATTGAACTATAACTTTTCATATATCAATTAATTTGCTTTAGACTTGATAATTACATGTTTACTAGTAAGTAGAAGTTTCAGTTACATGTAAATCCTGAATTTCACTATTGAGACATGTGCATTTTTAATTGACATTTCAGTTTCAAAGACTACTCATATTGTAATAACATGTATGAGGGGGGTTATGCCCTTTACCGTCAGTCATCAAACGGTCCCTTTTCTGCCACAGTAAGGGTCATATTGGTTAAAATTGTAACGTTATTGGTCAAATATCATTATCGTGATTTGTCAGAGGTCTCAAATAATTATCGTTACCGTTATTTTTTTGGGAAAAAAATAGTGTGATTCATCAAATTCAGCTAATTTATTTATCATCTAAAAGAAAGTGTACATTTTATCGCCATGCACTAAAAATTACCGTTAACGTCATCTGGCAAGACTTTTTACCATCGTAAGTCATGAAGGTACCCCCATTAGTACCCTCATGTATGTGAAGTGAAGGAAAAAGAAGGAATGATCACAAATGATGAAGAGTTCAGTAGGTGTAAATCACAAGTTTACTAAAAATGTTTCTATGGACACGTTTTTGAGACATGAGGTCATCTACACTCTCATGATTTAGTTCACATTACAATCAAGCACATTAAAAGAAGTTGTGGATTTTTTTTTAATTTGGTACAAGTATGTCTGCAGGACTTTTTTTTAAGTGGAATTAAGTTGGTGCTTGTTGAGGCACATTGGCAAGTCTCAAGAAGTTAAAACTAATATTAACTTATTATTTTACAGGGTTTGATTTCAACAATAACAGGTAAAGCACCTAAAAAATACCAAATACAAAATAGTATTTTTATGGATCTAAAATATTCCACATATGGATAGTTTGAACAGTTAAGTCATGGGTTACTCATCTTTTTGTCAACTTGTATGGTTTTTACTAATTTCTACTTCTGCCAAGCTGCAGACGAATTGTCAATTTGAGTTGTATTCATACTAATATGTCTGTTACATATTTTTTTGAAGTGAAACCAGAAAGATATGTATTCAAAACATAACATTATGTAATAATATGAGATAGGGTATGATTTCTATGTGTTGTCTCTTATGGAACATTTCTCAATTTTAACCATACAGCATTCAACAATTAGGTAAAACCATACTGTTCCCAAAAACTGGACTAAGTGATGCGCCCCACTCTGGAGTAATTGTATAGTTTTTAGATGATATTGCGTGACTGTCTGAGAGGCACAAATGATGCAACAGCAAATTGAAAGAGTTTCAAAATACACAAAAATTAAAGTGAGCATATAGGTCAATGAGCCCCTCTTTAGTCAGTTGTCCCCCCTTTTTTGATGAAAAATTTGGATCCGCCACTGATGTTCACGACACGAGAAATGACCATGTTTCTCTTTCCTTAATCAGAATCTCAAGTCGAAAACTTGTCCACCCATTTTATCTTTTCATCCACAACTCTCGCAGTCTCGTGTCGAACGCGTTTATAGTGTTAAATAAAAATTGTTGGAAGAAAGTCGAAATTTGTTTACCCCAACTTTTACTTTTAGTTTTTTAATGTTGTTCCGTGAAATATGAACGTATAAACGGTATGCAGCCTTCAATTTATTCTAGTTTCAACACAAAATGGCAAATATCAGTTTCGATTAACTTGTTTGTTTGTTATTCACAAAGGATGTGCAATTTATCACAATAATTCTTGCAAATGCTCTTCCTGTAAACACACATGTGCTGTCCTTGATTTGAGATAGGCGTATCTGCACACAGAAACCGCGTGAAGAATACGGAAGTTAACGGTTTCGCTGATTGATTGACGGAATCTTACGGAAATGGTGGAAACGGTCGAAGTGGAAAAAACAATAACAAATCTCTGTTGTTGCTAGGAGACGGAAAATGGCCGGCATAAAAATGTTAAAACATCGTAAGGATCGGAATGTGGGCGGTTCATGATGATCAATGGAGCGGTTAGTAAATAAGTTATAAATTATGTTAAAAGGAATGGATGGACAGTTTTCGAATGTAATTTCTAGTTAGTTAAGTCATTACGGTAAAAAAAAAAAATTTTTTTTAGACGTACAGGACCCTTTGAACCAGACTATAAATAGAAGTTGCGAGATAGGGTACATTGACAGGTAAGTTATCTCTTGTTACATATCTATCAGTGCCATGCCAATCCACAACCAGATAAAGAGAGGCGAAAACAAACAAACAACGCCATGACAAAAACGAAAAAGACAAAATGACAAGCAATAATACACAAAATACAACATAGAAAACAAAAGACAAAATTTCACAACAATGAAAAGGAAATAATCACAACAGATCAGAAGAAGGTTGTCGTGTTTTAAAATCTGATAAGCCGCGAAAACGTGTACCTATAGTATTAAAGTTGAGATAAAGACAGACCGAATCGGACAATAGATTGGTTATGGTCACTATTGAACTGTTGTATTGTTGATTTTAGTTTCTCTTCCTCATATCCTATTCAAATCAGACAAAAGTGATAAATTATGCGTACACAATTTGTTTTGTCTAAATATGTAACATGAAACGTATTTATATAGGGTTATATGCAACACATACTTCAGTTGACTTACCTAAAATCAAAAACTGTATTTGAAATAGTGATATCACAATATGAATTGGATTATAGTTTATTCAGTATTTTGTGGTATAATTTTCTATAATGAATTTGTACATGCATTAGACTGCGATATCAGACATGGTATAAGAGAAAAAGAGAGAGGAGTAATAATAGCCTTGTAAACGTTTCTCATAAAATCATTACATCTCCAATTTCATTCTTATGGAACTTATATGTAATTGATACAACATCATCGTATACATAATACAAACACATTATATGGTTAGAGTCGACGTTTAAAGTTTCTAAAGAGTAACTTGTCTGTTAGCTACTGACCCATCCGTGACTAACATTCTCAGTCGTCTCCATGTATTATCTAAATCTCTTTTATCATTCGGCCATTGCACAAAGTATGCATAATTGCAAATAAGCGAAAACTCAATGGGAATGTCGGTAATTGTAATATCTTTTGTAATCACGATTATTTTGTCCAGATTTTTCGTTACTTTCTCGTATTTTGCTTTATCGAGTTCAAACACACAATCGTTTGACGATTTGAACTCAGGTGTGATGAGAAATATGATGTACCTACTCTGTTCAATACATTCCGCCTCAGTGTCAAGAAGACTCTCACCAACTAAAAAATCGCGATCTCTTATACACATAGTCAGTCCCCATTCGGCCTCAAGTCTTGGTATTAATACATCTTTTATCCATATTATAATGTCTCCTGCATAAGACATATACACGTCGTACTTGTATCTTTTCCGAACTTTTTTCTCAATGAAACGCTGAAATACTCCATAGATAGAGAAGGCAATCTTCCATCTCTTGCTATATAACACTAGCATTAAAAAGATTGTTATACATGTAGATACTAATGTTGAAGCAAAGGTTAACCACATTGTACTCTTACAGTCCGCAAACAAGTGCGAAAAGGAGTTGTAGGCAGTAAGTGTGTCAGTAACGGTTCCATTCGATAATTGACATTGATAAGAATGACTGTCAAGATTAACTTTTGTAGCGTTAATCCATCGTATCAAGTCTAGATTATCACAGTTGCACATAAATGCATTGCCATCGAGAAACAAAGACATTCCATGTCGTTCTTGCATCTTATCTGCCCAATTTCTGATGACTGAACTCACAGTTGTTAAGAGATTGTTTCTCATATCAAGCACCTTTATTTTAGTATGATCAGTCAGCTGTTCCGGAATTGACGGAAGTAAATTTTTACCTAAATTTAAATTTGATAAATTAGGCATTGGTTTTAAAAGCTCGTTTGGAAAATACCAAATATTATTTCGAGATATATCCAACGACTCTACAGATGTTAATACCCCGAACAACTGGTTTCCCTTTTCTTCTATCCCTTCATTAAGATAAGCCTCATTCCATACAACTGTTTTCAAGTTGTGGTCAGGAAAACGTATTATTTCACTCCAAGGAATTTTGTAGGAACCAGTAGATATAAATGTTTCAACTCGAATTTCAAGAAATACTAATATCATATTTGTCCTTGTAAAAGATACATCTAAATATTTGAGGTTGTTGTTTAGAGGAATTATAATCCATATTGCAGGGTATGTTGTGAGTATAGTATTACTCATATTTAGTTTTTCTAGTGATTTTGGTAATGTCACATAACTGCCATGAAAGCTCTCTTTCTCTAAAATAGAATTCACAGAATTGTCCATGATATAGTTGACAGCATTATATGAATAATCTACCGATTTTAGTTGAACAGATTTTCCGCAAAAAGAATTAAAATCGCTGACCGTTTTCATAGTAACAATAACAAACCTGTTTCTGTTTAAAGAAAGAGTTTGTAAACATTCAGGGCGATCAAAGGTGAATAATGACCCAGGTTCGTAATCAACTATACCATTATTTGATAAATCTAAATTTTCTACGCAAATTGTTTTCAGATATTTCATCATGTCGGGTGTAATTGTCGTAACAAAAGGTAGTTCACTGCTATCAATACTAGCGTCACTTACATGACCAAAGTTAATTGTAGTGAGATTGGAATACATGTACGGGTGTAATAAATACAGTGCTCGTCTTAGATGCATAAATGTTCCATGAAAGTCTATTATACGGAGATTTGGAAACGGAAGCAAAACATCAACATCCGTCCTAACGGCTTTTAGTCGACAGTTTATAAGACTTAGCTCCTGTACGAAATATGAAAACGCTTGGAATGTTGTATTAGACAAGCTTACTAGATAGCATGATTGGAAGTGTAATTCATGAAGGTTAGTCATTTGACTGAATCCGCTTCCGAATTGTGGCACAGGCATCATATCAATTCCTAAGAACGACAACTCACTCAGAACTCCAAATACATGGTCGGGATAAATAAAATCCTTTTCAAAATCTATTGGTTGGGGCATATTACTTCTGATATCAAATTTTGTTAAGTTTTTAATTGGAACAAATATTTCCGCTGATAAATCAAGCATGTTATGAGACATGTCAAGCGTATCAAGATTATATAATCCTTTAAATGACCCACTAGCTAAATATTCTATTTGGTTGTTTCTCAAAATAAGTTCCTGTAAGTACTTATAATTAACGAAAGAATCATTTTCAACAGCTGTTAATTGGTTCGAACTAACATCTAGAACATTGATATCTCCCGGTAAATTCTGAGGTATAAAATTCAATCCCCTGTTTTCACAATCTGCTAGTTTAACTTCCTGTGTTTTTTTAATAACGTATTTAATATCACAGTCCGATAAATGAAAGATTTTGGTACACTCATTTATCGTAAGAATGTAAACAATAGCTAAATAAATCGAAATCCTCGTCATTTTGTGAACTGTATATTCTCGAAAGGAATTCAAATAGTGCCTTGAACACACATAGCTTCAAAACAGTACAACACTTTATTTCGAACGATTAAACACATTGAAAAAGATGTAAGTCTCCATGCTTCATTAATGTTGCATGAATGGATGAAATACAATAGTTTTTTAATGTATTATGTTTACAAAAGGAATTGTTTCTCTTTACATACGACATACCTGAATTGTGTGTTCTACTAAATTAACAAGAGCTAAAAATAACACAAGATCACTATCTGTCATTGATCTATAAAATACAGGAAAATGATATTCAAACAAACAAGGGTTTCATCATGTGTGCTTTTCATAACTTTTATTGCAATTTCGGTATGCAATTTTTACATTTATTAAATATACTTTCGAAAACAAGTAAATAATTCCCAACAAAATGTTATAGAAGCTAACTGTATGCTGTTGAGTATTGGTTAACCTTTCATGAAATAACTACGCTGTTGTGATTAGAGCAGCGTATAGTACCTACATGTTTGGTACTGCCATGTGGGAGATGAAAATTTGTATGTTCATTTTAAGTAAATAATCCAAGTATATATTTGATTGTTTCCTGAATTTTTTACAAATGGTAGAGTTTATCTTAGATTACCAATTTATCAATAAAAGTAAAGCGTAATTTTCGTATGTTTTGGTGAAGTCGATTGTATGTTTTACTGGTACCAGTTATTATATGTTTGAGCGAAATTTACATACATATATGACAGTTAGGAGTGTATAGTTGAATGTAAATGACAGTAATTCACAGGTTTTTTTTATTTCGATACTTATACGCAAGATATGTGGTACCGTCACATTAAAGTGTAAGCAGGTCTTGATGAAAATGTCTGTCAAAGAAATGTGAAAATTTACATTACAAAGCTAAAATAAATTTTGTGGTGAATATAAAAAAGAAGATATGGTATGATTGCCTATTAGACAACCGTCACCAAGAGACCAAAATGACACAGAAATTTACAACTGTAGGTCACCGTACGGCTTTCAACAATCAACAAAGCCCAAACCGAATGGAATTGGGGAATGTGTCAAAAGCACACCAACCCTCCAATAGAGCAGAACACAGACCAAGGCCACTAATGGTCTTCAAAATAGCAAGAAAATCCCGCACCCGTAGACGGAATTCAGCTGACCCCTAAAAAATGTGTCCAGAATTTCTGAGAAATGGACGTCACAATTAACATTAACAGCTGAAATTTAAACAGGACAGGTGCAAAAACTATGGCGGGGATAAACATGGTTTGTGAGATCTTAACTCATCTATTCATCTAACTAAAACAGATTAAACAAACACTCGGCAATCCGACTCCGATGTCAAAATAGGGAACAGAAGAAATTAAGCAGATTGACAATGAAACATTCAAACTAGCAGTAACTGACATGCCAGCTCCAGACCTCAATTAAACTGATTGAAATATTATGTCTTAATCCTCTGCAAAATCAAGCACACTCTCTCCCGTTAGTGGTTTAGTATAATAAGAGATGCAATGACAATACACGGTGATGACACAGCAATGAATTTTAATATTAGAACGTGAAAGTCAACTATTTCCTCAGATTACTTTGAATTGACATTTTTGATATTGTTTGTGTGATTTCTTTCTTTCTCATGAAAAAATGGGGATTACGCCATAATAACTTTAAAATAGTCTATGATTGTCAATTTTTAGCACTGTCTCTATACTTAATATATACGTTTATACCTTTGCATACTAAACGACTGAATTATTTGGTTTTTGTCTTAGATATAGGAAGATGTGATGTGCGTGCAAATGAGACAACTCTCCATCCAAATAACAATTTTAAAAAAAGTAAACCATTATAGGTCAATGTACGGCCTTCAACACTGAGCCTTGCCTCACACCGAACAACAAGGTATAAAGGGTTATATATGTTTATTATAATTTGCTGTCTCATTGACACATACGGGTATTCCCAATTTATTCAGGAGAGGAAAAGAAATCACACAAACAATTTAAAGTAATATGAAGAAATATTTGACTTTAACTTCCTGGTGTATAAATATATTGCTGTGTCAATTTATTCTGCAGATGAAGTAACCGTAACCGTCACTTTAAAATATGGGGAAACTCCAAAATTAATTTAAAGTTGGTTGATTTTGACGTTAGATACATGATTATACTAGATTCCTCAATGACAATATTTTTAAATACACTTATGGAATAACATTAACGGTACCAAAACATGTCTCCTCAGTGATGCTCGTGGCCAAAATATTTTAAATCCAAAGCTTATATAAAAGATGAAGAGCTATAATCCAAAAAGTCCAAAAAGTATAGTCAAATATGTAAAAGGAATTAAAGCTTTGAATGAGGGAGATACATTCGGACTACAGTTGATCCATTCAAACAAATTTTCTAGTTCTAATTCATCTGGTTCACGCTTTACTTATTTTCTACCATACTCTTTTTCAGTAACTTGAAGTTCTTTTTCCAGTTGATGGGCTTGGTAATTCTATATGTTGATGATTTTGCTGTCAAATTTCTTGGTATGTCATCGGTAAATATGCAATTGTTGCCAGTAATAATGATAACTAGCATGACTATTGTATTTGAACGATGCACATTAACAATTAGGAGGGTTGGGTTGCACATCTCTGAAGTTAAAGGCCTCTAAAACCTTGTTATGGTCGAAAATCGTGGATGCATGATACTTTGTGTAAGTATATGTAACTACAGGTATAGCTTTAATTTTGATGTTATCATGTACAGTTTTTTGTACAGATTTCTGGTTATTGCAAATAGTGAAAGCATTTTATCCTTTATTGGCGGATTCTACTGTGGAAAACAATACGTTTAGCCTTATTTAAGAAGTAATTGTTATGGATTGTTATATTCTATAGTTGACTATTGCAACTAGCTTATACAAAAACAGAATTAGAATCAACAACGGAAGTATTTTGGCCACTTAGAACAGTAAATAAAGTAAAGATAATTGAATGAAGTATAATGTAGGACTGATTTAGTGAATTGATTAGTTTAATTTTAAAAAGAAGATAACAAACTATAAAGGTTAAAAAGCTGATGGTGTATAAAATCTGTGACAATAACTTATATTTCGTCGAACAGAAGTGTTAAAAAAAACTGTTATATATTAACTGTCTAGAAATATTAACTACATCATCAATTTTGTTAATGCATCCATAGGGAATTGCTTGTTCCCAACTCTCTTATCCAAAAGTCGTCTCTTTGTAGACGATATGATGAATTCAATTTCAGGTTATTTGTTTTCATTATGATCTGGACGTTCATTGAAACAAAAGAATGATCAGACTGATTAAAATGTTAATAAATTAATTAGCTGTTATTGGGATCATAAACATTATATTGATGGTTATTCTTTTAAAAAGTATTTGTAGAGTTGCGATTCACCGGTGTAGATCAATCTAATAAGAGTCTTTGTAGAGTTTCGATTCACCGGTGTAGATCAATCTAATAAGAGTCTTTGTAGAGTTTCGATTCACCGGTATAGATCAATCTAATAAGAGTCTTTGTAGAGTTTCGATTCACCGGTGTAGATCAATCTAATAAGAGTCTTTGTAGAGTTGCGATTCACCGGTGTAGATCAATTCAATAAGAGTCTTTGTAGAGTTTCGATTCACCGGTGTAGATCAATCTAATAAGAGTCTTTGTAGAGTTTCGATTCACCGGTGTAGATCAATCTAATAAGAGTCTTTGTAGAGTTTCGATTCACCGGTGTAGATCAATCTAATAAAAGTCTTTGTAGAGTTGCGAATCACTGGTATAGATCAATCTAATAAGAGTCTTTGTAGAGTTGCGATTCACCGGTATATATCAATCTAATAAAAGTCTTTGTAGAGTTTCGATTCACCGGTGTAGATCAATCTAATAAGAGTCTTTGTAGAGTTTCGATTCACCGGTGTAGATCAATCTAATAAGAGTCTTTGTAGAGTTTCGATTTACCGGTATAGATCAATCTAATAAGAGTATTTGTAGAGTTTCGATTCACCGGTGTAGATCAATCTAATAAGAGTATTTGTAGAGTTGCGATTCACCGGTACAGATCAATCTAATAAGAGTCTTTGTAGAGTTGCGATTCACCGGTGTAGATCAATCTAATAAAAGTCTTTGTAGAGTTTCGATTCACCGGTATAAATCAATCTAATAAGAGTATTTGTAGAGTTTCGATTCACCGGTGTAGATCAATCAAATAAAAGTCTTTGTAGAGTTGCGATTCACCGGTATAGATCAATCTAATAAGAGCTTTGTAGAGTTTCGATTCACCGGTATAGATCATTCTAATAAGAGTTTTTGTAGAGTTTCGATTCACCGGTGTAGATCATTCTAATAAGAGTCTTTGTAGAGTTTCGATTCACTGGTGTAGATCAATCTAATAAGAGTCTTTTTAGAGCTTCGATTCACCGGTATAGATCAATCTCATAAGAGCTCATACACAACCATGCACATTATTGGAAGCATAATTTTGATGGTCGCCTGTCTTTGAAAGTGGGTATTATATATAAGTATATCACATGTTCTATAATATGTATGGTGACATCAAGAAAAAGAGCAAAATTGTAAGCTATAATTGAAATCTTAAAATACCTGAGAGTTAACAAGTACATGACCGAGTATAAACAAACTTGTCTAAATTTGTATAGTACATTGAGGAATCAGAAGACTGCACATGTGCCATTTTCTTCACAACCTTTAAGACTATCTTAGGGAGACCTGATAAAAAGGCTGTTTTTGTGTCCTTGACAAAATCACATTGATAGCCTTGTATCCTGAGCGACGTGTCATCCAGTATGATAATATGTATGTCAATTTACCTGTGTTGTGTGCAATATCTAATGGTATCAGTGTATGTCAATAAAATAGTATTTAAAGAAATAATAATAGTTTCGAAGCAGAAATACTAAAGTCAGATTACAGTATAATTATTTATTCTACAGAATTTGGTGAAATTTTGCATACAACGTTGACTGGTTGAACCATGACTACAAATCGAACAGTTTGGGCATTTATATCTTTTATGATATGAATATTAATGATTGATTTAAAAAAAAAAAGTGAACATTTGTTGAGAAAGCACATAAACTCGACGAAAATATTCTTGACGTCATAAAATCTTCAAATATTCAATTTCAGACTCATTGACTAATTATAATTCCATGACGTTTATACAAACATTTCCGTTTGAATAATATTGAATAATAATGTTGGAACATAATGTTGGAATGTCTATTGAGCTACTTGTTTGTTTTGAACTTGTTGAACTTGGCCATCCGTATTAGAATGTTTTCACCTTCTGTTGTAATCTCTTTCTATCTATTTGTTTGTTTGGAACTTGGCCATTCGTCTTAAAATGTTGTCACCAAAGGATAAAATCTCTATTGAGCTACTTGTTTGTTTTGAACTTGGCAATCCGTCTTATAATGTTGACACCTAATGATGAAATCTCTATTGAGCTACTTGTTTGTTTTGAACTTCGCAATCCGTCTTATAATGTTGACACCTAATGATGAAATGTCTATTGAGCTTTTTGACTCATTACTTAATTTCATGAAGTTGATATAATAATTTGCGTGTGAATGATATTAAATAATAATGTTACCACCTAATGTTGAAATCTCTACTGAGCTACTTGTTTGTTTTGAACTTGGCAATCCGTTAGCAACAGTTCAATCGTCTCCATGTATCATTTAAATCTTCTTCCTCTTTCGGCCATTGTACAACATAGGCATAATTCCAAACGTACGAAAACTCATAGGGAATATCAGTTACTATGATATCGTTTGTTATTACAATAATTTTGTCTAGATTTTGTGTTACTTTTTCATATTTTGCTCTATCAAGTTCAAACAAACAATCACGTGACGATTTGAACTCAGGAGTGATGAGGAAAGTAATATACCTACTGTTTTTGATACATTCAGCCTCAGTATCCAACAGACTCTCACCAATAAGAACGTCTCGATCTTTTATACACATGGTCAGTCCCCACTCGTCTTCAAGTTTTGGTGCTAAGACATCTTTTATCCAAATAACTATCTCTCCCTCATAAGACATATACGTCGTACTGGTATGTCTTTCGAACTTTTTTTCAATAGTACGCCATAAATAGAAAAGGCAACCTTCCATCTTTTACTATACAACAGAAGCAGTAACGAGATTGTAATACATGTAGATAACAATGTTGAAGCAAAAGTTAACCACATAGTACTCTTACAGTCAGCGAACAATTCGGAACAAGAATTGTAGGCAGTAAGTGTATCAGTAACGCTTCCATTTGATAACTGACATTTATAAGATCTACTGTCCAGACCGACTTTTGTAGTATGGATCCACCGTATAAAGTCTTAATTGTCACAGTTGCAAATAAATGCATTGCCGTCCAGGTACACAGTCATTCCATGGACTTCAATGCATTTGATCTGCCCAATTTCTAATGAGTGAATTTATAGTCGTAAGGAGATTTTTTCTAACATCAACACCTTTATGTTTGTATGCGTATTCAGTTGTTCTGGAATAGATTGGAGAAAATTGTTAGTTGAATAAAGGTTTTACAAATTTGGCATTGGTTTGATAATACCTTCCGAAAAATGCAAAATGCTATTTTAAGTTATATATCCAGTGACTCGACTGATTGGCATTTCTTGAAAAACCTATGTCCATATGTTTAAAATCCATCAGTTAGAGTCGCGTCTTTCAATACTGTTTTTTTTAAGTTGGTCTCTTGAAAACGGTCCGTTTTGTTCCAACCAAAACTGTACCTTGTTCCATCAGAAATAAATGTCTCTAACCGTAGTTCAACAAAAAGCATGGTAACAGTTGTATTTGTATAAGATATATCTAAATAAGTAATGTTATTGTTTTTCGGAACTATAAATAGAAAGCGTAAAGTATTAACTATTGTGAAACTAATATCTAATTTTCCTAATGATGCTGGCAAATTTACGTGACTGCAACCAGAACTTATAAAAGGAGAGTCTGAGGTCATTGAATTTTCTATGAAGAAGTTGACGACATTATATGAATAATCCAAAGATTGCAATCGCAAAGTTTGAAAAAAAAAGAGTCAATCTCTCTTCGTGATTGTTTATATGAGCTAGTTAAAGCCTGTTTCCTTTCAAGGAAAGATGTTTTATGCATTCTGAGTAATCAAAGGAAAATAAAGAGCCATGTGTGTAATCAACAATACCATTCTGTGATAAAACTAGATGTTCTATGCAAATGGATTTCATGTTTTTCATTATATCGGATGTTATTGTCAGAGCATACGGGACGTCGTCACTATCAATAGTTAGGTCACTGACATGGCCAACATTAATTGTGGTCAAATTTCTATAACGGTATGGATGCAAAAGAAGTAAGGCACGTGTGAGGTGCATAAACGTTTCAAACAAATTTAGTACACGTAGATGTGGAAACGGACCCAAAGCGTCATATTCTGTTTAAACAAAGTTTGATCGACAATTTCTGAGATAAAGCTTTTCTACAGACGATGAAAACGTCTGGAATGTTTCATTTGATAGATGTACTAAATAACAAGATTGAAAGTATAATTTCTGAAGTTTCTTCATTGAACTGAATCCACTTCCAAAGATTGGCACAGGCATCAAATTAGTTCCTAAGAAAGTCAATTCTCTCAGAACACCGAACGCATAATCGGGATACTTGAATTCCTTATCATAAATGTCAGGTTAAGCATATTATTCCTCATATCCAATTTTGTTAAGTGTTGAATTGGAAGGAATAGATCCGCTGAATATGCATAAGATAGACCAAGCAGATTGTGAGACATATCAAGCACAGCAAGATTGTGTAATCCCTGGAAAGACTCCTTAGATAAACGTTTCAGCTGATTTGAGCTCACACTAAGTTCCTGTAGATGTATATAAGTAATCAGCGAACTGTTTTCAATATTTCTCAAATTATGACATATCTAGAACAGTGATATCCCTTGGTAAATCTTGTGGAACCGACTGCAGTCCTCTGTTTTTACAATCAGCTATCTTAACTCCAAGTTTTCCATTAAATACATATTCGATATCACAATCTGATGACCGAGAAATTACATCACACTGAATAACAATACAAATTACTGTGTAAATCATTATAATCCTAACCATTTTGTGACATGAATATTAAAAGCTTTCACATGGTTTCTAACAATTGCTTTGCAAGTCAACACCACTCTATCTAGGACACAAAGGTCAACAAATGGAATTTAATCATCTCAAATTGTTATCAATATAAAGGACAAATGTATTTTTTTTTTAACTTTATTTTAGATAGTATATTAACGTAAGGGGCCGAAGGTATTCCACGGAAATTTTTTTCGCTCCTACAAATCCAAGTAAAATCAATAGAATTAAAGACGTAATCCAGAGCATAAGTATATTGAATAGGTGCCTACTAGGTAGACAATTGAATTATAACTAGCTGTTTCAATACTTTTATAAATATACGGACAAATAACCATATTGAAGATGGCAAGTTCGGACATCAACAGTGCTGATGTCAGCCATATTAAAAACTTACCCGAGTCATACAAAAACGCAGTGAAAAATGGTCTGATGTCCAATAACCAGGTTGAAAACCCTATGAACCCACACGAGATACTAGGTTCTGTTAAACCAGTTTTCCTGCTAGAGAAAGACCTGTTTGGTGATGTCAAACCAAACATAGATCAGTTTCTCAACCATGTTGAACTTTATAAATCCATTGATCATATTGTTAATTCTAGAAACCTCAAAGGTTTGCAAAGGGTAAAAGGGATGTGGCGTATTTATGCCGACTCTGAAACTGACAGAGACACTTTAATAACAAAGGGATTGGTTTTAAGGAAAAAACTTTTGAAAATCTATACCCGCAATCCCAATTCAAAGGTATACGATCATGACAATCCTCATCACTGGCGTGTTAGGGTTAAGAACATCCCATGCTCTGCTGAGGATGGACAGATTATGAGGGCGGTAGAAAATCTAGGAGGGAAGTCCACACATTAGACAGAGAGCGACTCAGAGTTGACGGTTTACTCACCAATTGCCAAACAGGAGACAGGATATTATACTGTGAACCCATGGGAAAGGTCTTACCTAGAACTCTCAGAATTGGTAAATATATGGCCGTTTTGTTACACAAAGAGCAGAAAACTGACTCCTCTCAGCTCACATGTAATAAATGTCTGCAAACTGGGCACGTGCTCAGAGAGTGTCCAAATGAATGGGTATGTACAACATGCAATAACCCAGGACATAAGAAAGCTGAATGTCCAAATTTCGAGACTGTTATTGACAACGCCCAAGAATATCCAGTCAACGTCAATAACGCTAGCATGCATGAATCTGACGATTCAACAAGCGAGGATGAAAATACATCTGAACATAAACAAACAAATACTGAAAAGATGGGAACCACTAACCAGTCTCCGTCTTTTTTACAAAATTTCAATGTGACAAGTGCAAATTTCAGCTACAATGCTTCAAATAACAAGGATGCAGCTCTTAATATGAACGAGCCTGAACACCAAGGCATTTCAGCAGCTAAACATAACAATGAAATTAAAAAGGCAAAAGCTAAAGCTAAAAAAAAGTCTGGCAAAAAAAAAACGGTCCACAACAACTTAACAAAGACAACGAAGAGAATCCTAATCAATCAACATTGTTCTTTCATTTCCAAGGAAACAACAATGTTGGAACGCCTGATGGACGCAAAGACAAACGCCCGGCAATTCACCATCAAACATTCAGAAACCAAAGGGACCCTAACTACATGTATTATCCAGCTGAACTAAATGTACATAAACTTTATAAACATTAAATAGTAAAATTATCTATCTACTTTCATGAATATTTGTATATATCTACTTTTTTTCTGTGTTTTTATTTATAGTGTAAAAAACAAACAAAAAAAAGAGCTTTTTGCAACAAAAGATTGTATGTGTCCAACTGATGTTATGGCGAACATAAACAATGTTTTCATCTTATGTTTTTTCATGACTTTTATTTATTATGTAAAAAAAAAAACAAAAAAAAGAATACGATATAATATTAGATTATATGTGTTTGAATAATGATATCGAAAATGAAAATTACTTATCTTACATACATATTGT
Organism: Mytilus galloprovincialis; assembly: GCA_037788925.1. NCBI lineage: Eukaryota > Metazoa > Mollusca > Bivalvia > Mytilida > Mytilidae > Mytilus > Mytilus galloprovincialis. The sequence continues at coordinate 885,764 of CM075341.1, read as the reverse complement.
ATATTGTATTTGTGTTGATAAGAGTCATGAGAGTAGTACATGTATATTAACCAATCAAAAAGAGAAATATGACACAATAGTGCTATTTTTAATTAATTAAAAATATATAATTGGCGACTAGAGATAAAAGAAATAGACTTTATACTGTTCGAATTATTTCGGTTCTTTACATACAGCTAATGATACAACTTGTTATGAATTTTATAACATAACCTATGCATTCTGATTGGTTCCCTTATATACTTGTGATTTAAAGAATTTTAAGTTTTTCATTCTGCCGTCGATAGCTGAAAACTAACCCTCCCATTATTTATCCCACCCAATATTTATAATCAGTAGTTTCAGTCTCATTTTCTGTGTAAGTTTTATTTTTCAGTGTATGTTCCTTGCCGGTGTTACTGTGGATATACGAATTTACAATATAATCGACTGATTAAAGGACAATAAAGGAGCAATAGAGTTTATAACCGATAATTTGGATACGGATTAATTCACAATGGTGTAGATGTCAGATTTATCGTTGCCCGCTGAATACAGACGTGTGGTCAAAGTGTTGTTGATGAATGGTGGTGCTGAACATTGATTGGATTAACTTTAACGTCTATTATTGTTTTTTCATATGAAATTGTAATAATTTGCCAAAATTAAATGTTTTATTTTAATTCGTTTTAATTCCTACTGAGCATTTATTTAGTATTGCTTTGCATCCAGTCGTCTCATATCTTTAATATATCTGCGTCTATTTACTTCGAAAGAGCAAATTCTAGATCATACATTCTCAATTGACGATGTAGAAATAGAAAACAGTGTAATGTTTAATTTATCTTACATGTATATGTATGTTTATTCACATAATACCAACAAAAACATATGTTTGAAAGAAACAAATAATTTTAACACAAGCATTAAACCAACAAAAAGAAAAAACTTTTATTCACTGGTTAACAAAAGATCATTAGTTCTACTATTCACGTCATTAGGCTGCATTAGTTTAATTCAGCTCATCACCAAAATGTTTTTTTTTTACATGTATGCACTGATTGCACAAACGAATCTTCTATTTTCTGCAATTCAAACAAGGCTACTTGGACAATATATCAATCACTAAATATTCCTACGAAATTGCAAATATGGTACGCAACCATATGTAGTATATTACTATACACCGCATCACACAAAGGAAGTACGAAACTAATTACATTGAATTTCATATACTTTTGCACCATACTATCCAGACACACATACTCCACAACCAGCTACATGTATGCTAATCCTTTGGACGCAGTATATTCACTTGAAGTACAGATCTGTATTTTATTAAAACACATGACACACACAACAGCTTTAAGTGAACATTCAAAAACCTCCAAAGAATTCTACACAAACAGATATCATTTCCAGGTTCAACTGTATGGAAAGTTTAAGACGTCATCAAAAACTGTCGAGCATATGTTTCATTTGATCACAGTTATAACGTCGTTGAGCGCTCGAACAATCCTTATTGAACAATCCAAATATCTGAAAATAGAAAAAGTAATTTCTGAAAATCAAGCTCCCATATACATACAGGTACATGTACATTTTACACCTTTGAAAGAAAAAAAAACATATTTAAATCTATTAATTTTACAGCACAAAGTAAAATCAATAAGATGGCTGCAAAACTGTATTATTGTAAAAAACACATATTATAATGTTACATATATACTATATATACTCATGCATTACCACTATTATACGTTTAGTCTTGGTTGTATTGTATACAACTACTTAGAACAGTTAGTTTTGATGTATATCTCTGTGTAATCTTTGCTAATACACGTATAGTTCATTATTTAGATGAGTAATAATTTAAATATTTGCTCCTTGAACTGCCAAGGGCTAGGAAAAAAAGAAAAACGAGATAGACTATATATTTGGTGTGAAAATCAAAAATGTGACATCTTGTTTATTCAAGAGTCCCATTTCACTGATAAAAACGTAAATATAATAAATAGTGAAACTAAATGCAAGATATACCATAGCTTTGGCAATTCCCTATCTAGAGGTGTTTCAATTTTAATTAAAGATAACATAAATCACAAAATAATAAATGAAATTAAAGATGAGGAGGGTAGGTTTATTCTAATTAATGTAGAACTTGATAATAACATCTTTACTTTAGTTAATGCACCAAATATTCAAAGAAATAGAAATTCTTTCTTCAAAAAAATAAACAACTTAATTGAAAATAATAGATTAGGCATTTTAATACTTGGTGGGGATATAAATGAAAGTCTGACTGAAAACGACAGAAAAAGTACGAGTACACAAAAATTTAATAAACCTGTAAATAGTTTGAAACAATTAATAAAAAAACACAAGTTAGTTGATATATGGAGAGAAATTAACCCAAACAAAAAACAGTTTACCTGGAGAAGGAAAAATAACTTTAACATAGCAAGCAAAATAGATTATTTTCTTATCAGCTCCGATATAAGACCACATATTACAGCAGCAGATATTAGACCCGCTGCTATTGCTTACACTGATCATCAGGCAATTTCGTTAAAGCTAAGACACAAAGCACAAAGCAGAGGCCGAGGTTTCTTTAAAATTAATAACAGTATATTGAATGACACACAATATCAAAAGCTCATTAATAACTTAATTCAAACTTACAAACAAAAAATACTTACTACGACTGTAGATCCTCGAGTTAAGTGGGATGTTTTTAAAGCTGAAGTAAGAGACATAACCATCAAATACTGTAGGCAAAAACAAGCTGAAAATAAAAATGAAATAATTAAATTAGAACTGTCATTAAAAAAATTGAATGAAAATGTAGAAAACTCACAGGATAATAATGTTCAAAATAGAATAAACAATGCTGAGAAAAAACTAGAGAACCTATACATAAATGAAGCAAAAGGAGCTCAGGTTAGATCGCGTGTAAAATGGACAGAAGAAGGAGAAAAAAAACACAAAATTTTTTATAGGCCTTGAAAAATCCAGACAAACTCGTAAAAATATTTCTGCACTTACGAATGAAAAAGGAGAAATTATAACAGATTCATCTGAAATTTTAAAGTTAGAAAAAACCTTCTATGAAAATTTATATAAAAGTACAAATCCTAATGAAACTGAAATAAAAAAATATATAACAGAAACAAACGTGGATAAAACTCTTTCTCATGAGGAAACTCAAAATCTAGAAGGGGAGCTTACCATAAAAGAATATACAGAAGCTATTAAATCTATGAAACTAAATAAATCACCAGGCATCGACGGGCTCAGTGTAGAATTTTATCGAACCTTCTGGACAAATTTAAAAGAAATTGTTGTTAAAGTTTTTAACACATGCTATCAAAAGGAAGAAATAAGCACACTACAAAAAATAGGAGTAGTCTCTTTATTATATAAAAAAGGAAACCCACTTCTTTTAGACAACTATAGACCAATTACTTTACTCAATGTTGATACAAAACTTATGGCATATTCTTTAGCACAACGTCTTAAACCAATACTAACTAAAATCATCCATAGTGACCAAAACGGTTACATAAAAAATAGGTATATAGGTTTCAACATTCTTCAAATTCAAGACATAATAGACCATGCAGAATACTTTAATATTGAAGGAGCATTGCTCTTCATAGATTTTTCCAAGGCCTTTGACTCATTAGAATGGCCATTTATGTATGAAGCACTCAAGAAATTTGGCCTTCCAAATTCTTTTATTAAATGGGTTAAAACTCTGTACAAAGACATAACTGGTTGTATGTTAAATAATGGGTGGGTCTCATCACCATATAACATTAAACGTGGTATTAGACAAGGCTGCCCGTTAAGTTCCCTGATTTTTGTTATTGCTGTAGAAATTTTGTCCTGCAGAATAAGACAAGATAACAACATCAAAGGTTTTCAAATTAAGCTAGATACTAAAACACAGTTTAAAGATTTCTCAATTAGCTGACGACACAACACTTTTCCAAAATCAAAAGATGAAGTACGTCACACTCTTAATATTATTGAAATCTTTGGAACACTGTCAGGTTTAAAATTAAATAGATCCAAAACTGAGGGCATTTGGTTAGGAAAATCAAAACATTGTAAAGATAAGTTTGAAAATATAACATGGAATAAAGGACCAATAAAAAGTCTAGGAGTTCATTTTGGAACAGATCGAGCTGAATGTGACAAGCTGAATACTGAAAAAATAATACAGAAATGTGACAAATTAATAAGTAATTGGAAAAAAAGAAATCTTACAATGATAGGTAAAATAACAGTTGTAAAATCTCTTCTTATACCAAACCTTACATATTTAGCTTCAGTCACAAACCTACCACATGAATTCATTCAACAGTTTAAAACTCTCATCTACAATTTTATATGGGATGGTAAACGAGAAAAAGTCAAACGAACCACACTAAGCAAAAATACTACTGAGGGAGGGCTTAAGATGACAGATATAGATAATTATATAACTGCACTACAAATAGCATGGATCAAAAGACTTACTGCATATGATTTTGCTAACTGGAAAGTAATTCCGACATTTTACTTTAATAAATTTGGTGCTAATTTCATGCTACTTTACATGAATCTAGACAACATTTACTCAATACAAAATCTTCATAAAACTTTACCAAAGTTCTACTTAGAAATTGTACAGTCTTGGTTCAAAGTACAAAATTTAAATAATACCAAACTCAATATGAATTTTAAAAACATTAGACAACAAATCTTATGGGGAAACAAACTGATAAAATTTCAAGGAAAATGTTTAGTTTTTATAAATTGGATAAAAGAAGGTATTATATATGTTAATGATATAATTGACCAAAATGGTAATATCTCTCAAGAAATAATATCTAATAAAATATCCTCAAAATCCAATTTAATGTTTGAAATTTCAAAACTTAAAAATGCTATACCAAATGAATGGCTCAAGGTACTTAAATCAGAAAAATCAATAAAATCAAAAGTAAAAAATAAACTTAACCTTTGCATTAATACAAAAGAAAAAAATAAGATAATAAGTTTACAAGTAATGGAAACAAAACAGATATACACACACATTAATAGTGGAAATGAAGACACGCCTTCAAGTTTCTTTAAATGGAAACGTGTCCTAAATTTAGATTCTTTAATCCCAATTAAATCAATGCTAAACTTTGTATTTACTTATTTAAAAGATAACAGATTAAAAATATTTAAATGGAAATTGCTGCATCATATCCTTCCTTGTAAACAACTGCTTTTTCAATGGAAGATAAAAGAAGACAGTAAATGTGACGTATGTAATGTAACAGAAGATTATAAACATTTTTTTCTAGAATGTCATTACTTTAAAACTTTTTGGGAAAAGATCAAAATACTATTAAATAAAGTTAAAATAGGTCATCATATCCTAAACTACAGAAATCTCATTATAGGATATAAAATCAGTGATATTAATTATTATGATATAAATCTGTTGGTGACACTCATCACATTTTCTATCCACAAGTGCACCCACAGTTGAAATTATAAAACTACAAATTTTGATGTGTATGCCCTGTTCAAAAAAGATTTTTTGAACTACTTAAATATTTCGACACTTTCAGGTGGTAAACATGGTAAAATTTTTAAAGAAGTAAGCTTGCACATATAATTATTATTCTTGCATATATGTTATATGCTATATTTATGCAGCAATATATGTGTCTCAATATTATTTAATCTTAAAACCACGTGTGCCACAGTGATAAAAGATTTAAGCCCTACTATTCTTGAAGCATCCTTCATGTAATATATCACATATTCATAAATAAATAAACTTATAAAATGTACTTCAATTCGCAACCAAGTATGTACACCTACACCTACATAATTAATATATAAACAAACTGCTTCGAATGTTAATTTGCCTCCATCGTGTGATCCTTGATCAATAGGTCATGACCAGGTCAACTAGCATATATACAGAGTCAAAGCGGTTCACGAATGTAATTTTTCCGGAAATTAATTTCTGTTGTAATCTGTTTACATAATATTGTTACATGTAAATCTAACCTTCTATTATTATTATTAATTTACTGAACAATCTCCCTCTTTGTTCAGTAAAACTAACACTACAGGGGTGCCCTGTCAAATGCTGTAGACATGGTATTCATTATAACAGCAATAGTGCAATAAATCAGATTTTAGATAAAAAAAAAAAAAAAAAGTATATTGATTTTAAACATGAAGAGACTTCCTGCATGTTCTTGTTAAAAAATTTATTAACTGTTTACTCTATCAAATGACACAATATTTTAATTTTTTATGGGGAAACAGCCGTGTAATTTTTAATTGGGACATGCATGCTAATATAGTAATCTGATTCTTAATTTTGTCGAAAACAAATGAAATTTCAGACATAAGAGACAAAGCAAGTATTCAAAATAGTTAAATAAATTATCAACCTTTTATTGGTTCTAAAACAAAGCAATAAAATTGAGAATGGAAATGGGGAATGTGTCAAAGAGACAACAACCCGACCAAATAAAAAAAACAACAGCAGAGGGTCACCAACAGGTCTTCAATGTAGCGAGAAACACACGGAGGCGTCCTTCAGCTGGCCCCTAAACAAATATATACTAGTCGAGTGATAATGAACGCCATACTAATTTCCAAATTGTACACAAGAAACTAAAATTAAAATAATACAAGACTAACAAAGGCCAGAGGCTCCTGACTTGGGATAGGCGCAAAAATGCGGCGGGGTTAAACATGTTTGTGAGATCTCAACCCTCCCCCTATACCTCTAACCAATGTAAAAAAGTAAACGCATAACGATACGCACATTAAAATTCAGTTCAAGAGAAGTCCGAGTCTGATGTCAGAAGATGTAACCAAAGAAAATAAACAAAATGACAATAATACATAAATAACAACAGACTACTAGCAGTTAACTGACATGCCAGCTCCAGACTTCAATTAAACTGACTAAGAGATTATGATTTCATCATATGAACATCAGGCACAATCCTTCCCATATATAGTATCTCTCTTTATAAAATTGATGTAATAAATTACTTACAAATTACTTTTATTTTCTCTACTCCGTACCAATTCATTATTTCTTTCTTCATATTTAATTTCAATTATATTTTGTTATTTTGGACAGTTATTTAAAGTTTAATATATAGTCAATTACTAAAATTCATCTTACCGTGTTGATAAAGCTTTCTTACATTTTGATGAAACGTACGAACGAACGCAAAGGTATCAGGTATTACATGTTCACAATAAAAATTACGAGTATTTGTTTTATCTGGTAAAACAGCAATCTTTTTTAAATCAAATTCATCTTTCAAAAATTAGCATATTGCAAATAATACACGCTTAGAATATAAAAAACAAAGAAAATAGTGTCAAATACATTTACGTCCAAAACGTTACTTACATAAACCAAGATTACACACATTTCAGCGAGAATTCTGCAAGCCCGAGTTTCACGATTAATATTTCAATGGCAAATTTGGAGTACGTTAATCTAAATTTTACGACAAGATTCACATTTATTTGTTTATGTTGTATGAATACACTATCAGCAAATTGTCAATTGGTTGCCAATTCGGACAAATTATGGCACAGACATCATATCAATTCCTAAGAATGACATCTCATGGTTGGGATAAATAAAATCTTTATCAAAATTTAACAGTTGAGGAAGTTTACTTATGATATCCAATTTTGTTAAGTTTTTTATTGGACGATAAACTTTATAATAAATTACTAGTATGCATATCGTGAGAACTGTCAGCGATATTATATTACCACATAAATGAGACGATAGATTAATCTTCATTTTTTTTCTTCTTAAAAAATCACTTCCTGTAAGTACTTATAATTAACGAAAGAATCGTTTTCTACAGCTATTAATTGGTCTGAACTAACATCTAGAACATTGATATCTCCCGGTAAATTCTGAGGTATAAAATTCAGTCCTTTGTTTTTTAAAATTGGTTTATGTCCCTTCATGGTTTTTTTATAACCTATTTGAATGACAGTCTGATAATTGTTAGATTTTGTTACACTTGATAATCTTAAGAATGTTAAAAGAAATAGCCGAATAACTGATAACAAAATTATGTAATAAAGCTTTTTATCTCTCTTCACAAATAACTACCTATACACATATTAGGGGTACCCATAAATGTGGTACTGTTGGGTTAGAATATATGTGCTATTGACACATAACACACATCATCATTTATTTATGAAAGAGAATGGGAATTTAAAAAAAACAATGTCTATTTAAAGTAATCTCATTATTTGAATTTCACTTCCTATCATATCAAAATCCATTGGTGTTTCATCACCGTAAATTATCAATGCATTATGCACATGAAGTAGCTTTAACGGTCACTTTTACCTATAGAGAAAAAAACCCAAAACAAATAGGTCAGTTGTGTTGATTTAAATAACTTTTAGTGAATAATTACTAGTATAACAGATTCATAAAAGAAGTAATTTTAGTATAAACTATAGATATGAAGCTGTCTAAAAGGTATTCATATATCATTACTTTTAGTTATCATAATTTTTGTTTTTTATTTGGGCATAAGTAAATAAAATCATTGATATATTCGTTTGATTATTGCATATTCAATGTGCGCAATGAATATACAACTCCATATTTGTTTTGTTTCATTTCAAGTAGGAACAATATAAACCAACAAACAACCAACATCAACAAACTTACTAACAAGTTAAAGGTTAATGACAATTTGTCACTGAAGGGAAAACAACTGTGAATGCAAATCAATATCTACATGTAGCTCCTGGACAAATCCATAAGTTTAATGAACGATAATTGAATAAATCACTGCCGGTGAATCATGTTGACTTCCAACACTTTCTATACAGAACGGAACGTCATGACGATAGACATTCTTATTCTTAAATTATTCCTTGAAATTCCTTGAATATTCAGATTGCATTGAATTTGCCGATGAATTTTTAAACGTGTGACATGTTTGATGAAACATGACAATTTACTTGAAACATTCAATACATATGAATCTGTTCACCATGTAATTTGTAAAATAAACTGAAAACCGCAGCAATTTTGTATGTTAAAGGGAGAAAGGATGGGTTGTGCAATCTTGTTAAAAAAATAACCATGGAATAGAAATTGATCGATTACACGTGTTTATACATGACGAGGCTCATCATTTGTATGCTTGAATACTAGCATATTGTTGCAAGGATATATAGATGATGTTCTCTCACTTAATTGTTCATAATTTGTTGACTATGTTGAACGCATCTAGCCCATCGAACTAGATATAAAGGACAATACAGAGTGTATATATATATCATAACTGATACGGTATTCCAGGACTCCATAGCATGATTTCCTTTATAGAGGGTTACTGCTCACATGGAAGCTGTTAAAGATTTCCAAATGGTGAAGTTGAAATCATCTATTTGAAAATTTCATCGCAAGTTGGTTTACCGTTATGGAATAACCGTTTCACAGATGATGTTGGATATGGAATGTCGTAGCTACAACCGACTTCTCATTACGAATGCGACCTACCGAATAAAACTATTTATCGGGTTTGTAATAACATTAGCAACACGACGGATACCACATGAAGAGCAGGATCTACTCAACCTTCCGAAGCACCTGAGATCAGCCCCAGTTTTTGGTTGGGTTCGTGTTGCGTGTATTTAAGTTTTCTATGTTGTGTGTTGTGTACCATTATTTGTCTGTTTGTCTTTTTATTTTTAGCCATGGCGTTGCCAGTTTTTTTTCTATCTATGATTGTGACTGTCCCAATGGTATCTGTTGCCCCTTTTAAGGTAGTTCGGGGGTTTAAATTGTCGCGCCGTCTGCGCATAAAGTTGATGTACATTGTCGTAATTTTCCATAACAATAAAATATGATCATTTAAATAATCTTTTTTATTCAAATACATTGAGAAAGAGTTGAATAACTTTTAAATGCAATTTTAAAACTTTATAAAATAAATTGTTACAATTGTCATTGTTGAAATAGTACTTCCGTTCTAAAAATAAATATTGAGCATGTTTTTGACGTTGGAGAAGAATGAAGACAGAATAACTCATATTTATCGAACACGTGAACTGCTTTTCATGAAAACTGTAATGCAGATCGAAATTATAGATAACGATCTTCATTTTGGTAGCTTATGAAGCAGTTTCACCCTTGTCTTACACTACAAAAGGTCCGACAAACATGCGAAAGATGATGTAAAAGGGGGAAATTTAAACTGAAAAGTAAGTACTAATGAATTGAATATACATGCTCAAAGAGCGATTCACGACCACTGAAAAATAATATGTAAGCGTAAAATTAGCGGAAATAATTTCAAAACAATATTCGTGTCGAACAACAAAACAATGACACCCCCCCCCTTTTTCAGGCTGAAAATTAATTATATATGTAACCATAGGCATAGCTCATGGTACTTTTATCTTGTAATAGATTTGAAAATTTGTGGACCTGATAAATACGTCATCAGCATAGGGTTCAGACCATTTGGGATTCATGAAAGTAGGGGGTTTATATAATTACATGTATATGCAAACAGAATTTTCTTGTTGTAAAGCTCGAGTATTCGAATGTGAATGCAGCTGATTTTGCCCGGATTCCAGTTGTCACATTTTTGGTTAAGCATGCACACTTAAAATTTAGACATGTTAGAACATATCCATGATATCCCATCTATATAAAAAAGATGTGGTATGATTGCCAATGAGACAACTTCAATGTATCCAAAAGAGACCAAAATGGCACAGACATTAACAGCTATAGGTCACTGTACGACCTTCAACAATGAGCAAAGCCCATACCGCATATATAGTCAGCAATGAATGGCCCAGATATGACAATGTACAACAATTCAAACAAGAAAACAAGAAAACTAACAGCCTTATTAGTATAAACATGATAAACGAGAATGTGTCCATAGTACACGGATGCCCACTCACACTATCATTGTCTATGTTCAGTGGACCTTGAAATTGGGGTCAAAATTATAATTTGGAATTATAATTAGAAAGATCATATCATAGGGAACATGTGTTCTAAGTTTCAAGTTGATGTAACTAACTTCATCAAAAACTACCTTGACCAAACACTTTAACCTGAACTTCGCACTATCATTTTCTATGTTCAGTGGACCATGAAATTGGGGTCAAAACTATAATTGGGCATAACAATTAGAAAGATCATATCATGGGGAACATGTGTACTAAGTTTCAAGTTGATTGGACTTCAACTTCTTCAAAAACTACCTTGACCAAAAACTTTAACCTGAAGCGAACGGACGCACAGACGAACGGACGCACAGACGGACGAACGGACGCACAGACGAACGGAGGCACAGACCAGAAAACATAATGCCCCTCTACTATCGTAGGTGGGGCATAAAAATATGAATGAAAAACAAATATGTAACGCATAAACAAATGACAACCACTGGATTACAGGTTCCTGACTTGGGACAAACACATACATAAATAATGTGGCAGGGTTAAAAATGTTAGCGGGATCTAGACTGTATAAATTATTTTTTTAAAAATGAATCATTTCACAAAACTACCTTTCTTACCTATGGTCTGGATTGAGGGTCCTTCATTTCATTCCTATCTAATTTTTTATACCATTTATCTCTATCTATTTTTTATTTTTTTCCATTTTTCTATTCTTCTTATAATTTAACACCCCGTTTTTCTTCACTGTTACATGTATGTCTATTTTTTTTATTTACAAATGTATTGTGAACATTACATGCATTATTCTCTATTCTTTAAAACTTTTCCTAACCCTCCTATAATATATTTGATCCTACAGAACCTTCATGAAAGAAAAACAAAACTTTTACTACCTAAACAGGAAAAGCGGTCTTGTCATAAAATGATTTTTTTCTAAATTTAAAAGCTTGTTACATGTTGTAGGTCTCTACACTCTACATGCATTTCTATAACATGTTGAAGACATTAAATGCAAACTTTTAAAAATTATATACACCTGCGCTAAGTGGGTTTCATATTCTCTTGATGGCTTCAGACATTTTGTAACCTTTTTCAGCTGGTACATTCATGACCAAAAGTTACAGTATAATTTCAACTCTTAAAATACTTCCCTCTTTGAGGCATATTTTTTAAAGGTGTATGAAAAGAAAATCAAGATATGTAATGTTCACACAAGAGTCTTTATTTCGTAAATAAAGATAAAATCAAAGGATAATAAATTATCTATGTTCCTATCTAATAGGATAGTAGGAACTAACCGATCTTAACCAACTTTGTGTGACCAGAGCTTACTAAATTAAAAGCCTACGGACCAAGTTTCATGGCAATTATAAGATATATATTATTAGACAAAATGTTTTTAAAGACTAATTTGATGTACAAACATGTACATGTATCAGACATGTCTAATGTGTAAAAATGATTCAAAAGTCAAAATTATAAAAATGTATGAGTATGAGCCATTAAGCATGTTTAATAGGTTTTTGAATGAAAAGGGGGGTGCTTCTATGAAGAGCTGATATTTTCCAGCAATTTAAAACGTCGTGAATGTTTTTGTTGAATAAATAATCCCAGTGGCGGATCAAGAATTTTTCATAAGTAGGGGCTCACTGACTGCCTAAGAGGGGACCCGCTCAGGTCATGCTCCAGTGATTCCCTATATATTATTAACAAAAATTTTCCCAGGGCCACCTCTGAATCCTCCCATATGTTTAAAATATACTTTAAATAGAAGGGAAATTACAAATGGCATAGTATATTGCATTTAATAATTTAATAGTACATTATGTATTAAAAAGTCTTAGGCCAAAAACACTTGAAATAATTCAGGGTCAATTTAGGCCCCTAGCACATACATTGTATTTACATTTAAAAATGCATACTACAGCTGTAGTTATTAAAGTTTGCTTTTTTGGGGGCTGATTTCTATTGTATGTAATTTTAATCTCAAGAGGCATACATGTATATTTGAACCACTTACTATCCTACAGTAGAAAAGAAAAATAACATGTGAAATACAGCAGTTACAAAAAAATATTGTAAAATGCGAATATACTGAAATCTTTAATTTTATGACAGACAAACCTCATCACATTTTTCTTGCTCTATAAAGTTTGTAAGACAAGGATCCCGACTATTCATACAACTCATTCTGCAAATGTATCTGTGATAATCTACTTTTCACTAGATTCAGAGTTCACAAATGAATAATACAAAATGACAAAACCCATATGGTGTACCAATTTACACCTCTGTCCCAGGTTAAGGGGAAAGGTTGTCACCTTCAAATAATTGGTGAAACACCTAATTAACAGACAACTTTAGATCTGTCTGGATATTTATAGACATTTAAAATAAACAGCTGATATGACAATAGTTAAAACTTGATGGTGTATATAATTCAATCTACACCAATTTAATTGGATAAAGGGTGTAGAGGGGAAGGGGTTAATTTGCAAAATTATTTTTTTTTTGTAATTTTAATAAATTTTGGTAACTAAAAATCACCAGACAAATTCTTTAACTGAGTTTATTATGGAATAGTCCATTCATATTAAAAAAGCAAACCAACATTTTTTTCAATGTGGCCCCACATCATCAATATGATAGACTCAGAAAGAAGTCTGTTACATGTATATATTTTGAACAATAACTATTAGACCTTTTCAACATCTCTCGACACCTACAGTTGAGAACGACTACGACAGGTAAAATGTGAAGGGTCGTCTCAAAAATCAAAAACAATTTGAGATCATTATTGATTTTATTGCTTTCAATCATTGACAATGATAAAACTTTCCTACAGAGTCCAAATGACATGTTTTTTTTTAAATTTATTATAAAGAAAATGATAGACTTTCAGTCATATTTCATCTTTTAGACGTTTAGCTTCTAGCTGTCCTGGTTGAATTTGGAAAACGAAAAGAACAAATCATGTTTTATTGTAGTTGATATTTAATTAAACAATGATTATGTCGGTTGACAAGTGCGGCACATGTCTGTTAGTTTTGGCCTTGGATGCCTCCATAATGTACTCAATACTTTGTATCATTTCAATTCACTAATTTGGTGTTCCACTTGAATTCTGTATTCACCAATCACTGCTTAAATGTTGTAACATTGAAACGAGGGGTCAATTATATTTTTTTTTTTCAAAATTCATCAAGGAAAAACTTTACCTCGAACAAGATATCTTGAAGCGGAGAAGACCGTCGTTGATAAAAAAAAAATCCAAAAAAAAATCGTGATATTTTCCTTTGACCTAAAAAATCAATATGTAACTATGTAAAAATTGAATATGTACATCAACTAAGATGAAGATTGGTGGAAAAACACAAAGTTGGTCGTGTTCACAAGTGTGAGACGGACGGACGGTCCAGTAATCTTTTTCATTTTTGAAAAAAATCAAAAGCTTTTACACCAACATGTTAAATCGTTATTGGCATGCGGCAAATATTTGGCGAAAGACTCACATAATCACAAAAGTGAAGAGAAAATGGGTTAGGATTCTGAATGATTCGAATAATTGTTAAATCAATTCATCATGAAATGTCGTGCAAATACATACGAAATAAGAATATTAATTTATATGACAGAGACATATGTATGGTGGACGGATGCGGACGTTTCCCCTGTTCGTGTTTTCGGGGAAATCCAGAAATCGAGAAAGCGAAATCGAGAAATTGAGAAATCGGGAAATCGAGAAATCAAGAAATTGGGAAATCGAGAAATAGAGAAAGCAAAAAAGCAAAATCGAGAATTCATTTCGCGTTTTCGTGTTTCGGCGTTTTTGCTTTCTTGATTTCTCGATTTCTCGATTTCCCGATCTTATCTATTTCCCAATTTCTCAATTTCCCTATTTCTCGATTTCCCGATTTCCCGATTTCTCAATTTTTCGATTTGGCTTTCTCGATTTCTCGAATTCCCAATTTCGCGTTTGCAAAATGAAAACGCGAAAAGGCGAAATAAATGGCCGCATCCGGCCACCATACATATATTTATTTATTTATTTGGTTGATATTTATTCTTAAACTATATAGTCAAAACAGTATAAAACCGCCAATCCAATATGTTACGTAATGATAATCATGATGGTTTTTGTCTTTGAGACGACCCATCCATTTTACCTGTAAACTGTAGGTGTCATTAGTCGGTGTCGAGAGATATTGAAAAGGTCTATTAAGAGGTCATAATTTTTATTGATATAATAAAAATTACCAACCCAACACACATCATTTAAGTTGTATTTCGTCATATTTCATTATATTATGACACAAAAAATTACATGCATCCTGGACTCATCAAAATCTTTCGGGACGCACCATTTCCAAAAGTGATGAGTCCCAGGACTCACCATGAAAAATTCCTAGTGAGAACCCTGACTTCAAACATCAACCCCACCACATTATGTATGTGCCTGTCCCAAGTCATGAACCTGTAATTCAGACAGTGGTTGTCTTTTGTTGTTGTGTCACATATTTTTTTTTTGTACATCATTTTGTACATTAATATGCCTTCAGTTTTCTCATTTGAATTGTTTTTCATTAGTCATAGAAGGGTCTTTTGCCTGTACCAAGTCAGGAACATGACAGTTCTTGTCCATTCGTTTTTGATGCGTTTTGTTATTTGATTTTGCCATGTGATTAAGGACTTTCCGAATTGATTTACCTCTAAGTTCAGTATTTTTGTGATTTTACTTATTACAGCTAACTATGCGATAACGGCTTTTGACCTGTAGCTGTTAACTTCTGTGTCATTTGGTCTATTGCAGAGAGTTGCCTCATTTACAATCAATTATCATACCACATCTTCCTTTTATATTGAAACACAAATATTGACACATAAAAACCTGTCAGATAGAAAGTCAGAATGAGACTTAAGGATAACAACTTAGCAGACTGTCAGCTCACACTTTTCATATGTTGTCACAATCATGGTTTCAGCACAATAATCACCAGATGCTCCGCAGGGCGCAGCTTTACACAACCGCAGAGGTCAAACCCTCTTTATCAGTTGGTAGTAAAGTGAATATTGCATTGTATATTGTATATACAGCATTGATTTAAGCTGATTCAACTACTTTCCTGAACAAAGAAAGATAACTCCAATTTTCAAAGATTTCATAAAGCATCTGTTTTAGATAATTCAACAACCATTCTGGACAAAGACAGATAACTCCAATTTATTGTCTAGAAACTACAAAAATGCTTGTTTTTGGCCCTTTATTCCTAGACTGTTTGCCCCATAACCCACAAAATATATCCCAACCTTCTACTTATGGTACAATTTCAGAATAATTGAAATACTTATACACAACTTTTTGTACTGACACTAGATAAATGCTTGTTTTGGGCCCCTTTGGGCCACTAATTCCTAAACCTGAGGGACCATAACCCCCAAAATAAATCCAAAGCTTCCTTTTGTTGTTATAAACATTGTGTTAAAATTTTATTGATTTCTATTAACTAATACTAAAGTTATTACTATATATGGAAACCATCTGTCTTCAGACGATGCTGACTACGACGTGATACCTGAATATAGGACTGCAAAAATTTTTGCAGTTGTATGAAAATGTTCGTCATGATTGTATTCAATTTGCAGAACATGACTTTTGTCATTTTATTTGCTGTTTTTCTGCCTGTTTTCCCTATAATAAGTCTATTTGCACTCATTTTCAGTGGTCAAAAAATCTCTTGGATGGCCGGTGACCCCCAAATTTTATTTCAATTTAATAAAATAAAGACTTCAAGCTTTACAGTATGAAATAATGAGCTACTTCTGTCATATATTTTGCTCTGAAAATTCAATCAAAGATATTTTATGTCTGTTTTCCCTATATTTAGCCTATTTGCACTCATTTTCAGTGGTCAAAAAATCTCTTGGATGGCCGGTGACCCCCAAATTTTATTTCAATTTTATAAAATAGAGACATCAAGCTGTACAGTATGAAAAAATGAGCAACTTCTGTCATTTATTTTGCTTTGAAAATTCAATCAAAGATATTTTAAGTCTGTTTTCCCTATGTTTAGCCTATTTGCACTCATTTTCAGAGGTCAAAAAATCTCTTGGATGGCCGGTGACCCCCAAATTTTATTTCAATTTTATAAAAAAGAGACATCAAGCTTTACAGTATGAAAAAATGAACACCTTTTGTCATTTATTTTGCTTTGAAAATTCAATCAAATTGGTTTTTTGTCCATTTTCCCTATATTTCCATATAACCTATTTGCACTCATTTTCAGAGGTCAAAATATCTCTTATATGGCCGGTGACCCCCAATTTGTTTTGCATTTTTTCATTTTTAATACTTCAAAGTTAAATTTCACAAAGTATAAGAAAATTTTGTCATTTTTTTTCTATACCCCTGAACTACCTTAAATGACAAACTCTAAATTATGGACTGAAGTACATTTTAACACAATATTAAACAAATAAATGTATTTTTGATGCAATAAATTTATTAAATTCGTTATTTGTATATGTATAAGCGTTATTGGCAGGAAATAAATTTGTCTAATGTCAAAATACATATATGTGTAATATATAACACAACCATGCTGGTGCACTTATTAAGATAAATAATTCAAACTCTTATAAAAAATATATGAAGTAATATCATAATAGCAAGTGCATAATTTCAGCCTCTGTCAAATTTTCTTTGATGTAACACAGATCGTGATCATATACTATTATGAAATGTTATTGTATGTACATTGCTTTCATAATTCTGTATCATCAAAACATTTTGTTACTGAAGCAATGTTGCTCCCCATCACCAAATTTAAAGAATGAGATTTAAAAGATATGACGTAATATCATAACAGCGAGTGCACCACAACTTCGGCATCTTTTAATTATAATTGAAGTTACAAAGAACTTGATCGAAATCTGTAAGAGTAGTTGAACATGTTTTATAATGAACTTTCATGGTATGATCATTGTTTTCAAATTCTATAACGATATTTATTGTTAAGCAATTAGGCCATCTGTAAGTAACATCCTCAGTTTCCTCCAAGTATCATCAAAATCTTCTGGAATTTTCGGCCATTGTACAATAAACGCATAATTCCAAATTATCTGGTAAAACAGCAATCTTTTTTAAATCAAATTTATCTTTCAAAAATTAGCATATTGCAAATAATACACGCTTTGAATATAAAAAACAAAGAAAAATAGTATCAAATACATTTACGTCCAAAACGTTACTTACATAAACCAAGATTACACACATTTCAGCGAGAATTCTGCAAGCCCGAGTTTCACGATTAATATTTCAATGGCAAATTTGGAGTACGTTAATCTAAATTTAACGACAAGATTCACATTTATTTGTTTATGTTGTATGGGTACACTATCAGCAAATTGTCAATTGGTTGCCAATCCGGACAAATTATGGCACTGACATCATATCAATTCCTAAGAATGACATCTCATGGTTGGGATAAATAAAACCTTTATCAAAATCTAACAGTTGAGGAAGTTTACTTCTGATATTCAATTTTATTAAGCTTTTTATTGGACGAAATATTCCGGCGGGATAAACTTTATTTATAGTATAACTAATCGCCGTATTTGAATATCAAAAATAAGACAACGCGTGACCGAACGACGCATGGATTAAACGAGTGCGCAGCAATTTGTTTTGATCCGACGTGATCGACGTCTTGACAACGCCTATTGTGGTATGACGTCAGAGAGTGAAATAACCACGTTTATTTCACATGTGAAATTATCGGTTTTTTATCTAACTGGGAAATCAATGTAATTCATTGCAACCAATGTAATAAAATAAATTACTAGTATGCATATCGTGAGAACTGTCAGCGATATTATATTACCACATAAATGAGACAATAGATTAATCTTCATTTTTTTCTTTCTTAAAAAATCACTTCCTGTAAGTACTTATAATTAACGAAAGAATCGTTTTCTACAGCTGTTAATTGGTTCGAACTAACATCTAAAACATTGTTATCTCCCGTTAAATTCTGAGGTATAAAATTCAGTCCTTTGTTTTTAAAAATATGTTTATGTCCCTTCATGGTTTTTTTATAACCTATTTAAATGAAAGTCTGATAATGTTAAGATTTTGTTACACTTGATAATCTTAAGAATGTTAAAAAAAATAGCTGAATAACTGATAACAAAATTATGTAATAAAGCTTTTTATCTCTCTTTACAAATAACTACCTATACACATATTAGGGGTACCCATAAATGTGGTACTGTTTGGATAGAATATATGTGGTACTGTTGGGATAGAATATATGTGGAACTCTTGGTATGGAATATATGTGGTACTGTTGGGATAGAATATATGTGGTACTGTTGGGATAGAATATATGTGATATTGACACAAAACATACATCATCATTTATTTATGAGAGAGAATGGGAATTTAAAAAAAAGCAATGTCTATTCAAAGCAATCTCATTTTTTGAATTTCACTTCATATCAAAATCTATTGATGTGTCATCACTGTATAATATCAATGCATTATGCATAGGAAGTAGTTTTAACGGTCACTTTTAAAGTTTGTGTTTGTTACAGATGTCGTTTTCTGAAAATGAAGTCAGATGGAATGTTGGTGAATTCGTGATTTCGTTTTGCAGAACCTCTATATAAAATGTACGTCAAACGTTATTAGCTTGATCAGCCGAAACAAAAACAAATTCCTTGGCTAGTCCTTTTAGTTTATGTTTGATACGCGAAATAGGGTTTTTATTGTTGTTGTTGAGAGTAAAATGTTCTTTAAAATGTTGTATTCGAATATCAACTATCTTCATTACTGAATTTAAAAAAGAGTCCAAAGATTTTTTGTCAGCTTTTTCCCGTTTTACCCATTAATCAGTAGGTACGAAGTGAGTCGTGGATGATATCACGACACTCATTCCAAATATTTAGGTCCTTTACTGAGGAATGATTTTAACTCTCGGTCGCGAACGATGTTAAGGTCTCCTGTTATGACATGGGAAATGGGGCCATAGGTGTATTCGGAATTTCTGCAATTACACGACATAGGTGTATGTTCAATGATATTTATATCTTTACACAATTGGCTATAATTAAACACATATTTCCGGGTAGATTTCTTGTAAATATAACAAATGAGAGGGAGTTCAGTATTATCAAAATATCCAGGAATTTGGTCTTTAACAGAATGGTCGTTAAAAATACCGGCAATATTTACAAAATCAGAACCTTTATTGACATTCTTTATTTTATAAAAGAATGTCAATAAAGGTTTTTGATTTTGTAAATATTGCCGGTAGACTGTCTGTAATTTTTTAATCCAATTTAATTCAATTATTTTCCGTGATCGTACAAACTTTCAAGTAATATCAGTTTCAAAATTTAAAGAAAATGTGCGACCACTAAACGTGGACCTTACCGTATTGTTGGTGGAAAGACGGGGACATGTAAGTCATTTTTTGGCATGACACTTATCGATAGAAGGGTAACAACGATTTTTATTGTTGAAAATGTTAGCGATGGTAGTATTTTTAGATAAGCGATTTTGAAGATTGAGACGTGTAGATACCCTGTGAAAGAGTTGAGTATCTAATATTTTTCCATTTCTAAGCTTCATATTTGTTTTTTGGTATGTAGATTTTTACAAAGGAGCAAAGACTGGCGTCCAGAATATGAACCAGCATACAGAAAATTGAATTGTGTAAAAATGAGAAAACTATTCGGCTAAAGACGTCAAACGCTTTTTGTCATAAATTACCCGACAAATTTAACAACAGATAGGGTATATAAAGGTTGCGACTGACGTCTGACTATCTAGATGAATGGGGCTGAATATTAAAATACTACTTTTTGATAAATAATCCTAAAGTTATGAACATAGAGAAGTTCTCGCTCGGACACACACTCCATAACCTAGTATAATATAATAGCATAAACATTAAGCACGGGGAGGCATTCTACTGTCTCCACACGGCATTAAAGACAAACTCTTTAAAAAATAAAATTGAGAAAGGGAATGGTGAATGTGTCAAAGCGATAACAACCCGACCATAGAGCAGACAACAGCCGAAGGCCACCAATGGGTCTTCAATGTAGCGAGAATTTCCACACCCGTAGGTGTCTTTCAGCTGGAACCTAAAAAATATACCAGATATGACGGCATGGTAATTCACATCCTTTACGACAGAAAAAAAACTAATCTGATCTAAAACTTACACTTGTATGTACTGTGCAAAACATAAAGAAATGTATGGGCCAACTCATGAATTGGACAGGGGTTTTCCATTCATATTTCGGTATAATAGTCATTTCATTTTTTGCAACACTATATATATACTACTTTCTGACATAACAAAGCCTCTGCATAAATCCTTAAATTAGTCTAATGAAAGATAAAACCAACAAAATCCTTTTTATGTCATATTACATGCTATGCATGCTTCAAATATTTGTCTTATATCTAAATATATCATTTCTGGGTCATATAAAAATTCATTCAGAAATGTTTGCTGATGGGAGTTACTTCCCTTTGATCATCAGTCAAAAATATGAAATTATTGAAACTCAATATATATGATCCATTATTTTCAAAATCTGTTGTAAGAGTTAGCAACAGATACAGAATAGTGTATTAACTAAATATTTCAAAGCACAATTTTACCATAATCAGTTTTAGAATAAAAAATATTAAAATGCATGCCCAAATCCCTTGCCCTGTGCCAAATATTTAGAAAAATCCTAAACATTGATGGACATTCTTTAGTCGGGATGAATACAGGACAAAAATATATAACAATAAATAATACGTTGGCTCACTAATTATTCTTACGCCACATATCATGCATATGGAGAACATTGTGTTGTATATATTTCTTGTATTTTCAGGTTAAGGATCTAATGCCCAAACTTTAAGAGTTTTTTTGAAAAAAGAAAAGAAATACAACAGAACCTAGTACAGGGGAAATCCTATAAAAAGGCTGACAAAAATGCAACAGGCATTCAAATTTATCATTCATGATAAAATGTAGTGTGATATTTCTTTTTAACTAAAATTTTAAGGAATTTCAGATCAGAAAATTTACATCATCTCTAAACATTCTCATACTGGCTTGTATCTAAAGATTAAATGTTGCATTATATTTTATACCCAAATTTACAAGATTAAAAAATGAAGTAGTTGTTAATATAAACAATCAGTCACTGTCAGTGTATTCAGTTTTTATTGGTGTAATTTTTTAGACGGCCATTAATGTTTCAACAGGAAAATTGATGATTTGGAATCATTTTTTATACAGTTACAACTATTAATAGGTTTATACCACTGTTAAATTGTCTCATAATTTGCAGGATTCAGTGAAAAAAAAATCCAGCGCCACACCAACACTGGTTCCAATGATGCAGTTCAGGAGGTTGACCAGTCTCTTCATGATAGTGTTGTTAAGAAGCAGGTGGTTTTGATGAGAATTTGGTGAGGAGGACCATCCATGATATGTATAGGAAGAAACAGGTGGTGACAATGCCTAAACTCCAACAAGCACTGAAAGAGAAAGATATTGATGTTTCTTCATCTACCGTGAAAAGAACAGGTAAATGGCTGGGATTCTGGTAACTATGTTAAGATATATTTTGATACTAATTTCCATTTTTAAAATTATTTTTTTGGGGGGTGGAGGTGGGAAGTGATTTACAACTGTTGATACTGCTGAAAGTAATGAATATAATTAATTAATCTACCTCTGGAAAAATTTATTTGGAGACCTTCTTTGTCAATTATGACGGACCATTATCAAACTGGTCTTTTAAGTTTTATATTTAATCATGCAAACATGACACTGCATATGGTACAATGATCATTCAAGACATTTATGATACCGATGAAAAATAACTTTCCAGATTACAAATCATTCCAATATAATGCAATTTCTGCACTGTTGAATTAATTACCATTATTATTCCTCTATAAATTTACTTCATACTATTTGGTTGCTGTCTTAATAATACAAATAAAAGATGTGGGCCATATGTTGAGTATTTCAGTAATGTTCACACCACTGTTTTTCTTATACTTACATGAAACAATACCCAGCTACATGTAAACTTCTCTTTGAACTTTAAATTACACATGAAACCTACAAATAAAGGCAACAACAGTATACCGCTGTTCAAAACTCATAAATCCATGGACAAAAAACGAAATCGGGGTAACAAACTAAAACCGAGTAAAACGCATTAAATATAAGAGGAGAACAACGGCACAACACTAAAATGTAACACACACAGAAACGGATCAAGCATCAGACAAAATCCCACGAGAATAACAAATATAACATCAAAACTAAATACATGAATTTGGGATAGACAAGTACCGTGACACGTCTTATCGCAATGTGAAATTACACTAAAAAATAAGAGAAAACAAACGACGCAACGTTAAAATGTAACACACACAGAAACAAACAATAATATAACAATGGCCATATTCCTGACTTGGTACAGGACATTTTTAAAGGAAAAAATGGTGGGTTGAACCTGGTTTTGTGGCATGCCAAACCTCGCACTTTAATGTCAATGTTAAATATAACATTGAAATGACAACATAATATTACAGGACTACAATACAAATAAATAGGAGAACGTATTAGACAAAGAAACACATGATTACAAAACAAGATTTAAATATGAATATGATATGAATATTAAAGTTTTTATTTAAATCTGGTAGAGGTAAGCATTAAAAAACACAAGTTAAAGATAGCTTCAATTGTTTATATAAACAGATTTACAAATGCCTTTACATCACGTACATATTTCAGTTTGTATTAAGACCACCATTCAGTTTTATCAACATTCATGTTTTAAGTTAATTTATTTTAAAGGAGCACTAGCTGTCAAATTCATGTTCACTGATTTGACTGAAATTCTCATATTTCATATTTATCAAAATTATAAAAAGTCCAAACAAAACAATGAACATGTATGGGCTCATTAAATTGTTGTTTTGTTTTGTGCGTATTTTAGTCTTGATGGCACCTTATTTTCTAAAGTCGACATACTAAGACCTCCAATGGTCATGTCAGCGTTATGAACATAAATATAGATATAACTATACAATAAACTCATGCCATTGGATATTTGTAGGTGACACAATACTTTTTTTTATATTATATCTCATAGCAAATGCCCCTCTAATACCTTTAACATTCTGTTTATTTGTTGTGAAAGTGTGTGAATTGCCTAATTTTAATATTTTAGGTTTTCAAAGAAGGGATCACAGCGTAGATGGATCAAAGAGAGACAAGATATTGTGCCTTGGCGACATTCATATCTCCGGAAAATACGTAAGTATAGGCAGGAAGGTCGTAAAATTGTATATCTGGACGAGACCTGGCTGAATACAAATCATGTAGTGAAAGGAGACTGGCTAGACCATCCCAGTACGTCTATGTCAGCTTTTGAACCACCATGTAAAGGTTGCGGTCGTGTGCTCCCTTCCGGGAATGGAACACGCTTAATAATCTTAGATGCTGGTTCATCAGAACAAGGCCTCATTCCAGGATGTGGTCTTATTTTTGAGTCAAAGACCAGCAGCTCAGATTACCACGACGAAATGAATAAAGAGCACTTTACAGAGTGGTTCAAAGATACACTTCTCCCGAAGCTACCTCCTCAGTCTGTGATAGTGATGGATAATGCTCCTTATTATATCAACTTAGTTCCAGATTCTAGGGTACCAAACACTGGTAGCCGAAAACCTGATATCTTGGCATGGCTAGATAGGAACAATATCGATTACCCAGAAACTGCAAACAAGGCTAAGTAACTTAAATTTGTGAAGCAGAACAAGCCACGCTCAAGGTATGTGTTAGACGATCTTGCAGAAGAGCACGGCCATGAGGTTTTGAGGCTACCACCTCGTCACTGTGAGCTCAATCCTGTTGAAATGGTTGGGACTGATTAAAAGGTTAAGTAGCTAGAAGAAATTCTACTTACGAAAAGAAAGACATTATTGACCTTTTCAATGAGGCCAAGTCCAATTTCAATAAGGAGCGATGGGCTAAATTTGAGACCCACGTGTTTAGGGAGGTAGAAGAAAAGCTCTCGTTAGTTGGTGTCATCAGAGATGATGATTATATTCCTTACATTATTGACATGACGGAAGATGACAACGATGACAGTGACATAGATGATGATTTGGGTGAGGCGGAGGGCGATGACATTGAAATTGACAATGACTTGGAATATTACCTCTCTGATGGTATTAACAACTCTGATGTCTCCAAACTTTGTGATATTTGTCAGGCAGCCATCCCTCCAAAGCAAACGAAAAGAGACAAGGAGGTCCAATGGTTCCAGTGTGTGTACTGTAAGGGGTGGCTGCATGAGAAATGTCGCAAAGGTGCTGCACGGAAAGGGAATATGTGTCCACGCTGTCATTCCATTCTTCGTCACAAGGATCTAAGTACACAGCTGTTGCTTGAACCGATGGACACTGACGCATGAATTGATTTCTAAATGCCATCAAAGTACATTGCTTGTACACACTTATCTGATAGAAAAAAAAAACATATATATTTACAGTAAAACACTTTCATTACTATATATCATGTATATATCAAAGGTTGAAGTAGTTCTCCCATTTTTCTGTATTGAAATTACCTTTAAAGTAATTGTGATTTCTTTTTAATGATCAGTATATGCATAAGGAAAGAGAGCTTGAGAAAAATGGAAAACATGTTACCATATTTAACAAAGTTGAAACATTTATGAAAAATGTTTTTTATTGAATATTCAAAAATAATGTTTTATTCATAAATGTTCCTTCATTTATTTGAAAATATCCTGCTAACATGTTTAACCGAAGCAAAAATTCTGACAGGTGCCTGTAATCCAGTGGTTGTCGTTTGTTGCTGTGTTACTGTTAGATATTTGTTTTTAATCCTTTTCAGTTATCTTGTTTGAATTGGTTTACATTTGTGAGTTCAGGCCTTTTAAAGCTGAATATGCAACATGTGTTATGCTCATTATGAAGGCCATAATCTGCCCTATAACTGTTAGTACATGTACATGAAGGCTGCATTTCAACAAACATTGTTTTCAAAGTAAGGAATCATAAGGCTTAAAATAAATTATTGTTTGTTTCCCAAATCTAAACCGACCTCGAAAAATGGTGGGACTCTTTAAATTTTATTGTCGAAATAAAGACAAATATTGTTTTATTCATTACAATTTTCAGGCTTGATAGATCAACCGATATTATTCCAGCTTTTCGGAAAAATAAAATCATTTCCCTACCTACCCACACCTGACTAGGCGGGGTCGGAATTGGGAAAACTAAAAATATATTATTTTAGGCCTAAGGTAAATTGTATTGTAAACAGGACTTACGACATGAAATGAAAGAAAAGTTATACTTCCCTATATACTCATATTGTAATAACATGTATGAGGGGGGTTATGCCCTTTACCGTCAGTCATCAAACGGTCCCTTTTCTGCCACAGTAAGGGTCATATTGGTTAAAATTGTACCGTGATTGGTCAAATATCATTATCGTGATTTGTCAGAGGTCTCAAATAATTATCGTTACCGTTATTTTTTGGGAAAAAAATAGTGTGATTCATCAAATTCAGCTAATTTATTTATCATCTAAAAGAAAGTGTACATTTTATCGCCATGCACTAAAAATTACCGTTAACGTCATCTGGCAAGACTTTTTACCATCGTAAGTCATGAAGGTACCCCCATTAGTACCCTCATGTATGTGAAGTGAAGGAAAAAGAAGGAATGATCACAAATGATGAAGAGTTCAGTAGGTGTAAATCAAAAGTTTACTAAAAATGTTTCTATGGACACGTTTTTGAGACATGAGGTCATCTACACTCTCATGATTTAGTTCACATTACAATCAAGCACATTAAAAGAAGTTGTGGATTTTTTTTTTAATTTGGTACAAGTATGTCTGCAGGACTTTTTTTTAAATGGAATTAAGTTGGTGCTTGTTGAGGCACATTGGCAAGTCTCAATAAGTTAAAACTAATATTAACTTATTATTTTACAGGGTTTGATTTCAACAATAACAGGTAAAGCACCTAAAAAATACCATATACGAAATAGTATTTGTATGGATCTAAAATATTCCACATATGGATAGTTTGAACAGTTAAGTCATGGGTTACTCATCTTTTGTCAACTTGTATGGTTTTTACTAATTTCTACTTCTGCCAAGCTGCAGACGAATTGTCAATTTGAGTTGTATTCATACTAATATGTCTGTTACATATTTTTTTGAAGTGAAAGCAGAAAGATATGTATTCAAAACATAAGATTATGTAATATTATGAGATAGGGTATGATTGCAAATTGGACACCTTTCTATGTGTTGTCTCTTATGGAACATTTCTCAATTTTAACCATACAGCATTCAACAATTAGGTAAAACCATACTGTTCCCAAAAACTGGACTAAGTGATGCACTCCACTCCGGAGTAATTGTATAATTTTTAGATGATATTGCGTGACTGTCTGAGAGGCACAAATGATGCAACAGCAGATTGAAAGAGTTTCAAGATACACACAAATTAAAGTGAGCACATAGGTCTATGAGCCCCTCCTTAGACAGTCAGTTGCCCCCCTTTTTTGATGAAAAATTTGGATCCGCCACTGAAATAACCAGGTTTCTCTTTCCTTAATCAGAATCTCAAGTCGAAAACTTGACCACCCATTTTATCTTTTCATCCACAACTCTCGCAGTCTCGTGTCGAACGCGTTTATAGTGTTAAATAAAAATTGTTGGAAGAAAGTCGAAATTTGTTTACCCCAACTTTTACTTTTAGTTTTTTAATGTTGTTCCGTGAAATATGAACGTATAAACGGTATGCAGCCTTCAATTTGTTCTAGTTTCAACACAAAATGGCAAATATCAGTTTCGACTAACTTGTTTGTTTGTTATTCACAAAGGATGCGCAATTTATCACAATAATTCTTGCAAATGCTCTTCCTGTAAACACACATGTGCTGTCCTTGATTTGAGATAGGCGTGTCTGCACACAGAAACCGCGCGAAGAATACGGAACTTAACGGTTTCGCTGATTGATTGACGGAATCTTATGGAAATGGTGGAAACTGTCGAAGTGGAAAAAACAATAACAACTCTCTGTTGTTGCTAGGAGACGGAAAATGGCAGGCATAAAAATGTTAAAACATCGTAAGGATCGGAATGTGGGCGGTTCATGATGATCAATGGAGCGGTTAGTAAATAAGTTATAAATAATGTTAAAAGGAATGGATGGACAGTTTTCGAATGTAATTTCTATTTAGTTAAGTCATAACGGTAAAAAAAAATATTTTTTTAGACGGACAGGACCCTTTGAGCCAGACTATAACTAGAAGTTGCGAGATAGGGTACATTGACAGGTAAGTTATCTCTTGTTACACATCTATCAGTGTCATGCCAATCCACAACCAGATAAAGAGAGGCGAAAACAAACAAACAACGCCATAACAAAAAAGAAAAAGACAAAACGACAAGCAATAGTACACAAAATACAACATAGAAAACAAAAGACAAAATTTCACAACAATGAAAAGGAAATAATCACAACAGATCAGAAGAAGGTTGTCGTGTTTTAAAATCTGATAAGCCGCGAAAACGTGTACCTATAGTATTAAAGTTGAGATAAAGACAGACCGAATCGGACAATACATTGGTTATGGTCACTATTGAACTGTTGTATTGTTGATTTTAGTTTCTCTTCCTCATATCCTATTCAAATCAGACAAAAGTGATAAATTATGCGTACACAATTTGTTTTGTCTAAATATGTAACATGAAACGTATTTATATAGGGTTATATGCAACACATACTTCAGTTGACTTACCTAAAATCAAAAACTGTATTTCAAATAGTGATATCACAATATGAATTGGATTATAGTTTATTTAGTATTTTGTGGTATAATTTTCTATAATGAAT
The DNA here is from genome assembly GCA_037788925.1 of Mytilus galloprovincialis. NCBI lineage: Eukaryota > Metazoa > Mollusca > Bivalvia > Mytilida > Mytilidae > Mytilus > Mytilus galloprovincialis. The sequence continues at coordinate 856,799 of CM075341.1, read as the reverse complement.
TTGTACATGCATTAGACTGCGATATCAGACATGGTATAAGAGAAAAAGAGAGAGGAGTAATAATAGCCTTGTAAACGTTTCTCATAAAACCATTACATCTCCAATTTCATTCTTATGGAACTTATATGTAATTGATACAACATTATCGTATACATAATAAAAACACATTATATGGTTAGAGTCGACGGTTAAAGTTTCTAAAGAGTAACTTGTCTGTTAGCTACTGACCCATCCGTGACTAACATTCTCAGTCGTCTCCATGTATTATCTAAATCTCTTTTATCATTCGGCCATTGCACAAAGTATGCATAATTGCAAATAAGCGAAAACTCAAGGGGAATGTCGGTAATTGTAATATCTTTTGTAATCACGATTATTTTGTCCAGATTTTTCGTTACTTTCTCGTATTTTGCTTTATCGAGTTCAAACACACAATCGTTTGACGATTTGAACTCAGGTGTGATGAGAAATATGATGTACCTACTCTGTTCAATACATTCCGCCTCAGTGTCAAGAAGACTCTCACCAACTAAAAAATCGCGATCTCTTATACACATAGTCAGTCCCCATTCGGCCTCAAGTCTTGGTATTAATACATCCTTTATCCATATTATAATGTCTCCTGCATAAGACATATACACGTCGTACTTGTATCTTTTCCGAACTTTTTTCTCAATGAAACGCTGAAATACTCCATAGATAGAGAAGGCAATCTTCCATCTCTTGCTATATAACACTAGCATTAAAAAGATTGTTATACATGTAGATACCAATGTTGAAGCAAAGGTTAACCACATTGTACTCTTACAGTCCGCAAACAAGTGCGAAAAGGAGTTGTAGGCAGTAAGTGTGTCAGTAACGGTTCCATTCGATAATTGACATTTATAAGAATGACTGTCAAGATTAACTTTTGTAGCGTTAATCCATCGTATCAAGTCTAGATTATCACATATGCACATAAATGCATTGCCATCGAGAAACAAAGACATTCCATGCCGTTCTTGCATCTTATCTGCCCAATTTCTGATGACTGAACTCACAGTTGTTAAGAGATTGTTTCTCATATCAAGCACCTTTATTTTAGTATGATCAGTCAGCTGTTCCGGAATTGACGGAAGTAAATTTTTACCTAAATTTAAATTTGATAAATTAGGCATTGGTTTTAAAAGCTCGTTTGGAAAATACCAAATATTATTTCGAGATATATCCAACGACTCTACAGATGCTAATACCCCGAACATCTGGTTTCCCTTTTCTTCTATTCCTTCATTAAGATAAGCCTCATTCAATACAACTGTTTTCAAGTTGTGGTCAGGAAAACGTATCAATTCACTCCAAGGAATTTCGTAGGAACCAGTAGATATAAATGTTTCAACTCGAATTTCAAGAAATACTAATATCATATTTGTCCTTGTAAAAGATACATCTAAATATTTGAGGTTGTTGTTTAGAGGAATTATAATCCATATTGCAGGGTATGTTGTGAGTATAGTATTACTCATATTTAGTTTTTCTAGTGATTTTGGTAATGTCACATAACTGCCATGAAAACTCTCTTTCTCTAAAATAGAATTCACAGAATTGTCCATCATAAAGTTGACAGCATTATATGAATAATCTATCGATTTTAGTTGAACAGATTTTCCACAAAAATTATTAAAATCGCTGACCGTTTTCATAGTAACAATAACAAACCTGTTTCTGTTTAAAGAAAGGGTTTGTAAACATTCAGGGCGATCAAAGGTGAATAAAGTCCCAGGTTGGTAATCAACTATACCATTATTTGATAAATCTAAATTTTCTACGCAAATTGTTTTCAGATATTTCATCATGTCGGGTGTAATTGTCGTAACAAAAGGTAGTTCACTGCTATCAATACTAGCGTCACTTACATGACCAAAGTTAATTTTAGTGAGATTGGAATACATGTACGGGTGTAATAAATTCAGTGCTCGTCTTAGATGCATAAATGTTCCATGAAAGTCTATTATACGGAGATTTGGAAACGGAAGCAAAACATCAACATCCGTCCTTACGGCTTTTAGTCGACAGTTTATAAGACTTAGCTCCTGTACGAAATATGAAAACGCTTGGAATGTTGTATTAGACAAGCTTACTAGATAGCATGATTGGAAGTGTAATTCATGAAGGTTGGTCATTTGACTGAATCCCCTTCCGAATTGTGGCACAGGCATCATATCAATTCCTAAGAACGACAACTCACTCAGAACTCCAAATACATGGTCGGGATAAATAAAATCCTTTTCAAAATCTATTGGTTGGGGCATATTACTTCTGATATCAAATTTTGTTAAGTTTTTAATTGGAACAAATATTTCCGCTGAATATGCTTTTGATAAATCAAGCATGTTATGAGACATGTCAAGCGTATCAAGATTATATAATCCTTTAAATGACCCACTAGCTAAATATTCTATTTGGTTGTTTCCCAAAATCAGTTCCTGTAAGTACTTATAATTAACGAAAGAATCATTTTCAACAGCTGTTAATTGGTTCGAACTAACATCTAGAACATTGATATCTCCCGGTAAATTCTGAGGTATAAAATTCAATCCCCTGTTTTCACAATCTGCTAGTTTAACTTCTTGCGTTTTTTTAATAACGTATTTAATATCACAGTCCGATAAATGAAAGATTTTGGTACACTCATTTATCGTAAGAATGTATACAATAGCTAAATAAATCGAAATCCTCGTCATTTTGTGAACTGTATATTCTCGAAAGGAATTCAAATAGTGCCTTGAACACACACAGCTTCAAAACAGTACAACACTTTATTTCGAACGATTAAACACATTGAAAAAGATGTAGGTCTCCATGCTTCATTAATGTTGCATGAATGGATGAAATACAATAGATTTTAAATGTATTAAGTTTACACAAGGAATTGTTTCTCTTTACATACGACATACCTGAATTGTGTGTTCTACTAAATTAACAAGAGCTAAAAATAACACAAGATCACTGTCTGTCATTGATCTATAAAATACAGGAAAATGATATTCAAACAAACCATGGTTTCATCATGTGTGCTTTTCATAACTTTTATCTCAATTTTCGTATGCAATTTTTACATTTATTAAATATACTTTCGAAAACAAGTAAATAATTCCCAACAAAATGTTATAGAAGCTAACTGTATGCTATTGAGTATTGGCTAACCTTTCATGAAATAACTACGCTGTTGTGATTAGAGCAGCGTATAGTACCTAGATGTTTGGTACTGCCATGTGGGAGATGAAAATTTGTATGTTCATTTTAAGTAAATAATCCAAGTATATATTTGATTGTTTCATGAATTTTTCACAAATGGTAGAGTTTATCTTAGATTACCAATTTATCAATAAAAGTAAAGCGTAATTTTCGTATGTTTTGGTGAAGTCGATTGTATGTTTCACTGGTACCAGTAATTATATGTTTGAGCGAAATTTACATACATATATGACAGTTAGGAGTGTATAGTTGAATGTAAATGACAGTAATTCACAGGTTTTTTTTATTTAGATACTTATACGCAAGAAATGTGGTACCGTCACATTAAAGTGTAAGCAGGTCTTCACGAAAATGTCTGTCAAAGAAATGTCAAAAATTACATTGCAAAGCTACAATAAATTTTGTGGTGAATATAAAAAAGAAGATATGGTATGATTGCCTATTAGACAACCGTCAACAAGAGACCAAAATGACACAGAAATTTACAACTGTAGGTCACCGTACGGCTTTCAACAATCAACAAAGCCCAAACCGAATGGAATTGGGGAATGTGTCAAAAGCACACCAGAACAGAAGCAGAACACAGACCAAGGCCACTAAAGGTCTTCAAAATAGCAAGAAAATCCCGCACCCGTAGACGGAATTCAGCTGACCCCTAAAAAATGTGTCCAGAATTTCTGAGAAATGGACGTCACAATTAACATTAACAGCTGAAATTTAAACAGGACAGGTGCAAAAACTATGGCGGGGATAAACATGGTTTGTGAGATCTTAACTCATCTATTCATCTAACTAAAACAGATTAATCAAACACTCGGCAATCCGACTCCGATGTCAAAATAGGGAACAAAAGAAATTAAGCAGATTGACAATGAAACATTCAAACTAGCAGTAACTGACATGCCAGCTCCAGACCTCAATTAAACTGATTGAAATATTATGTCTTAATCATCTGCAAAATCAAGCACACTCTCTCCCGTTAGTGGTTTAGTATAACAAGAGATGCAATGACAATACACGGTGATGACACAGCAATGAATTTTAATATTAGAACGTGAAAGTCAGCTATTTCCTCAGATTACTTTGAATTGACATTTTTGATATTGTTTGTGTGATTTCTTTCTTTCTCATGAAAAAATGGGGGTTACGCCATAATAACTTTAAAATAGTCTATGATTGTTTTTAGCACTGTCTCTATACTTAATATATACGTTTATACCTATGCATACTAAACGACTGAATTATTTGATTTTTGTCTTAGATATAGGTGTGCGTGCAAATGAGACAACTCTCCATCCAAATAACAATTTAAAAAAAAGTAAACCATTATAGGTCAATGTACGGCCTTCAACACGGAGCCTTGACTCACACCGAACAACAAGGTATAAAGGGTTATATATGTTTATTATAATTTGCTGTCTTATTGACACATACGGATATTCCCAATTTATTCAGGAGAGGGAAAGAAATCACACAAACAATTTAAAGTAATATGAAGAAATATTTGAATTTAACTTCCTATTGTATAAATTTATTGCTGTGTCAATTTATTCTGCAGATGAAGTAACCGTAACCGTCACTTTCAAATATGGGGAAACTCCAAAATTAATTGTAAAGTTGGTTGATTTTGACGTTAGATACATGATTATACTAGATTCCTCAATGAAAATATTTTTAAATAAATACACTTATGGAATAACATTAACGGGACCAAAACATGTCTCTTCAGTGGTGCTCGTGGCCAAAATATTTGAAATCCAAAGCTTATATAAAAGGTGAAGAGCTATAATCCAAAACATCCAAAAAGTATAGCCAAATCTGTAAAAGGAATCAAAGCTTTGAATGAGGGAGATACATTACTAAATTTATAATAATTTTAACAATTTGTAACAGTAAATTTTAATAACACAAAATGGAAGTGTTTCAACGTTATTCATAATACAACTGATTTCTATCAGATTTTCAATTTTAATTCGGCATTACTAACGTAAATCATTGAAACATTCATAGTTTTTATATAGATTAGACCGTTGGTTTTCCCGTTTAATTGGATTTACAATTGTAATTGTTTCTGGGCTCTTTGTAGCTTACTGTTTGGTGTCAGCCAAGGCTCCGTGTTTAAAACCGTACACTGACCTATACTGGTTTACTTTTATAATTGTGATTTGGACGGAAAGTTGTCTCATTGGTACTCATTGAGTATAAATCAGATTTGTATAAAATGGTTTAATACTGACTGATAAGTGATCGATTACAAGTTCAGACTCTAAAGTTTGGTTCGGACTACAGTTGATCCATTCAAACAAATTTTCTAGTTCTGGTTCGTATGATTCACGCTTTACCTATTTTCTACCATAGTCTTTTTCAGTAACTTGAAGTTCTTTTTCCAGTTGATGGGCTTGGTAATTCTATATCACGGCCGACACTCGGCTAACCGAGAGATTGGTCGGTTAATCTATATTGAGTATGCGGCTATATCGGCGGTTGGTCTGTTAATCGGGTTGGCTAAAGTCTGTTAATCAGGTGTTATCGAGAAAATCATTGAAAGTTCAGCATGTTTCATTGTATAACTTTCTAAATATATTTTCATCATAAAAAGTATTCATGTCTAACAAAACAATTCAATGTACTGAATTCAGTGGTGTAATTATTATTTTTCTAGCTTCGATGTACGATCTATAAAATGCGGGTTACTCATCAATAAATTTATACACATTTTACACACATAAAATGTACACAAAATGACACATTGGTTAAATTTACTTGCATTCAATATTTTGAACATCGAAACAAAATTTCATTATGTTTGTTAACCATATTGATATCATTGTGTGAAAAATCTACACGAAAATCTGTATTTTGGTGACATAAATCAATCTTTATTTAAAACCTGGTCTGTTAATGGGTCGGATGTATAAAACCCGGTCTGTTAATTGGTCTGTTAAGAGTTGGCAAAAGTATAACTTTATTGCTATATGGGGTGTTATCGGATCAAATGAGTAGGCTCAAGACAAACGGCTAAAATATACGAAAACAACACATGAGCAATGAAACATAACATATACGGAAACAACACATGCAATTGAAAATTGATAACAATGGTTTCAAAAAGTGTAATTTTAAAGTAATATTAATTTCATCCAAGATTGATCGCATATACTAGTCATGTTGATTCTGTTTAATTGTCATGAATGACACACATTTGTCATCTACATTGGTAACCAGTACATAAATCAGAGATAAACGTCGTAATGTAAGTAAACATCAGTAAGTAAAATATATTGGGATGACAAAATATGAAAAATAAAGAAAGAACAATGAGTAAGATAAATAAGATGTAGAAAAAATGACATATACAATTTAAAGAATACAGAAATAAACAATACCCCCAATCCGGACCCTCATGGTATACACGGGAATCTGGATGGAAACGCAGAATATAGAATAATATATAAGGACAGTAGAGAGTGATACATTGCTAAAAACAATAAAAAAAAAAAAAAAAACAATAAAAAAATAATACTTGTTTAAGAATACACACATGAAACACCGATGGCTGTTGAAACAGTAACGGATTGCGATGTACTTATATTGGTGACAAATTCTAGAGGTTTACATGCTGACAACTATGGTGGCAGGTTAATCCAATTTTGCGTTTTAGCGCTTTATCGTTTTCGCCTTACATATTCTATATGGCGAAAACGCGAAATTGCGAAGTCGAAAACGCGAAAACGCGAAACCAATTTCTCGTTTTCGACTTCGCGTTTTCGACTTCGCGATTTCGCGTTTTCGCCCTATAGAACATGAAAGGCGAAATCGCGAAAACGCGAAATGGACTTCACCGGCCACCATAGACAACTGTAGTCCTCCTCTGCACTTATGTAGAAAGGAACTAAATGGAATAAAATGAATTGAAACTTAAAATAACCAAATGTAGCTGCATTCGCTCCTTTCCGTTTACTTCTTTAGAGTGATTTGAAAACAACATACGATTAGGTAATAGAAAAAAAGAACTAATTGGATGATGCTGACGAATTACGGTTTAACGTCCAGTGACAAATATCATGTTCATATGTGAACGAGAACACGTTATATGTACCCTGTGTTGTATTAGAAAGACACTTTCAGTCGGAATTGAGAACGTGCTACTTCGAACAGACACAAAAGTTAAGGCTGATTGAAAACGTCAATAAAATATTCATGCATATTCCATAGGCCAATCCATATCACGCTATATTGAATTGACACACCCTTCAATACAATGCAAAGAAAGCCAAAATAAAAATGCTCTTTCTAGGATACTGTGGCACCGTATTGTCATTTTTGTTTACTCAGGAACATCTCATTCTTAAATTTTTCAAGGGGGAAATATAAAGGTAGCAAAATTATTGTCGTGGCTAAATAACTCTTAACTGACACAATTTCAATTGTCCAACCCATTAACAGACTTTATTTCCATAATTTTCACTAAAACGTGGTATTATTCACGTTATTTTACAATTATGAAATATCAACTAATGTCAATTTATTTTTTAGAACCACAGTACTATTTTTTGTCCTTTAAATAATATCTAAATTTGTTTGTTTCGCCTTTTATAAAAAAAAATGCTATGCGTATAAGCATAAATACTACATACTTGCGCGACGCCTTTGAGTTTTACTGAAAACTGCGCAGACTAAGAAATGTTTTTACAAGTGCAAAATGTTCTATGATAGATATCATTTTGTCAGACACTTTTCTGTTTTTGATTTGGTTCTTATAACATGTCAAAAATCTGTATATTTAATAGAGTTTAACATTAAATTAAGCGTTTTACTCTTACCAGACGTATAGCCAACCCGATTAACAGACCAATCGCCCATATAGCCGCATACTCAATTTAGATTAACCGACCAATCTCTCGGTTAGCCGAGTGTCGGCCGTGTATATGTTGATGATTTTGCTGTCAAATTTCTTGGTATGTCATCGGTAACTATGCAATTATTGTCAGTAATAATGATGACTAGTATGACTATTGTATTTTAACGATGCACATTAACAATTAGGAGGGTTGGATTGCACATCTCTGAAGTTAAAAGCCTCTAAAACCTTGTTATGGTCGAAAATCTTGGATGTATGATAATTTGTGTAAGTATATGAAACTACAGGTATAGCTTTAATTTTGATGTAATCATGTGAAGTGTTTTGTACAGATTTCTGGTTATTGCAAATATTGAAAGCATTTTAACCTTTACTGGCGGATTCTACTTTAGAAAAAAATACGTTTATCCATACTTAAGGAAGTGATTGTTATGAATTGTAATAGGCTATAGTTAGCAATGTCCATTGACTATTGCAACTAGCTTATACAAAACAGAATTATAATCAACAACGGAAGTATTTTGGGCCACTTAGAACAGTAATTAAAATTAAGATAATTGAATGAAGTATAATGTAGGACTGATTTAGTGAATTAATGAGTTTAATTTTAAAAAGACGATAACAAAATATCCCGGTTAAAAAGCATGTGGTGTATAAAATCTGTGAAAATGACTTATATTTCGTCGAACAGAAGTGTTAAAAAAATCTGTAATATATTGACTGTACTACATCTTGGACTAGAAAAAATAACTACATCATTAATTTTGTCAATGCATCCATAGGGAATGACTTGTTCCCAATTCTCTTATCCAAAAATCGTCTCTATGTAGACGATATGAAGAATTAAATATAAGGTTATTTGTTTTCTCTATGAACCACACGTTCATTGAAACAAAAGAATAATCAGACTGATTAAAATGTTTATAGGTTAATTAGCTGTCATTGGGATCATACACATTATATCGATGGTTATTCTTTAAAAAAAAGAGTCTTTGTAGAGTTTCAATTCACCAGTGTAAATCAATCTAATAAGAGCTGATACACAACCATACACATTATTGGAAACAGATTAATTTAAATCCGCATAAGTATGTGAATTTTCCCGTTTGATGGTCGCCTATCTTTGAAAGTGGGTATTATATATAAGTATATCAAATGTTCTATAAAATGTATGGTTACACTAACAAAAAAAGCAATATTGAAAGCTATAATTGAAATCTTAAATATCTGAGAGTTGACAAGTACATGACCGAGTATAAACAAACTTGTCTAAATTTGTATGGTACAATGAGGAATCAGAAGACTGCACATGTGTCATTTTCAATACAACCTTTTAAGATAATCCTAGCGAGACCTGATAAAAAAGGTTGTTTTTGTGTCCTTGACAACATCACATTGATAGCTTTGTATCCTGAGCGACGTGTTATCCGGTATGATAATATGTCAATTTGCCTGTGTTGTGTGCAATATATTATGGAATCATGGTGTTTCAATAAAACAGTATTTAAAGAAATAATAATAGTTTCGATGCAGAAATATTAAAGTCAGATTACAGTATATTTAGCTATTCTTCAGAATTTGGTGAAATTTTGCATACAACATTGACTGGTTGAACTATGACTAAAAATCGAACAGTTTGGTCATTTATATTTTTTATGATATGAATATTAATGATTGATTTTAAAAAAAGTGAACATTTGTTGAGAAAGCACATAAACTCGACGAAAATTATTCTTGACGTCATAAAATCTTCAAATATTTAATTTCAGAATCATTGACTAATTATAATTCCATGACGTTTATACAAACATTTCCGTTTGAATAATATTAAATAATAATGATGGCACATAATGTTGGAATGTCTATTTAACTACTTGTTTGTTTTGAACTTGTTGAACTTGGCCATCCGTATTAGAATGTTTTCACCTTCTGTTGTAATCTCTTTCTATCTATTTGTTTGTTTGGAACTTGGCCATTCGTCTTAAAATGTTGTCACCAAAGGATAAAATCTCTATTGAGCTACTTGTTTGTTTGGAACTTCGCAATCCGTCTTATAATGTTGTCACCTAATGATGAAATGTCTATTGAGCTACTTGTTTGTTTGGAACTTGGCAATCCGTCTTAAAATGTTGACACCTAATGATGAAATGTCTATTGAGCTACGTGTTTGTTTTGAACTTGGCAATCCGTCTTATAATGTTGTCAACTAATGATGAAATCTCTATTGAGCTACGTGTTTGTTTTGAACTTGGCAATCCGTCTTATAATGTTGTCAACTAATGATGAAATGTCTATTGAGCTACGTGTTTGTTTTGAACTTGGCAATCCGTCTTATAATGTTGACACCTAATGATGAAATGTCTATTGAGCTTTTTGACTCATTACTTAATTTCATGAAGTTGATATAATAATTTGCGTGTGAATGATATTAAATAATAATGTTACCACCTAATGTTGAAATCTCTACTGAGCTACTTGTTTGTTTTGAACTTGGCAATCCGTTAGCAACAGTTCAATCGTCTCCATATATCATTTAAATCTTCTTCCTCTTTCGGCCATTGAACAACATAGGCATAATTCCAAACGTACGAAAACTCATAGGGAATATCAGTTACTATGATATCTTTTGTTATTACAATAATTTTGTCTAGATTTTGTGTTACTTTTCATATTTTGCTCTGTCAAGTTCAAACAAACAATCACGTGACGATTTGAACTCAGGAGTGATGAGGAAAGTAATATACCTACTGTTTTTGATACATTCAGCCTCAGTATCCAACGGACTCTCACCAATTAGAACATCTCGATCTTTTATACACATGGTCAGTCCCCACTCGTCTTCAAGTTTTGGTGCTAAGACATCTTTTATCCAAATAACTATCTCTCCCTTATAAGACAGATATACGTCGTACTGGTATGTCTTTCGAACTTTGTTTTCAATAGTACGCCATAAATAGAGAAGGCAATCTTCCATCTTTTACTATACAACAGAAGCAGTAACGAGATTGTAATACATGTAGATAACAGTGTTGAAGCAAAGGTTAACCACATAGTACTCTTACAGTCGGCGAACAATTCGGAACAAGAGTTGTAGGCAGTAAGTGTATCAGTAACGCTTCCATTTGCTAATTGACATTTATAAGATCGACTGTCCAGACCGACTTTTGTAGTATGGATCCACCGTATACAGTCTTAATTGTCACAGATACAAATAAATGCATTGCCGTCCAGATACACAGTCATTCCATGGACTTCATGCATTTCATCTGCCCAATTTCTAATGAGTGAATTTATCAGTCGTAAGGAGATTTTTTCTAACATCAACACCTTTATGTTTGTATGCGTATTCAGTTGTTCTGGACAAGATTGGAGAAAATTGTTAGTTGTATAAAGGTTTGACAAATTTGGCATTGGTTTGATAATACCTTCCGAAAAATGCAAAATGTTATTTTAAGTTATATATCCAGTGACTCGACTGATTGGCATTTCTTGACATGGCCAACATTAATCGTGGTCAAATTTCTATAACGGTATGGAAGCAAAAGAAGTAAGGCACGTGTGAGGTGCATAAACGTTCCAAACAAATCTAGTACACGTAGATGTGGAAACGGACCCAAAGCGTCATATTCTGTTTAAACAAAGTTTAATCGACAATTTCTGAGATAAAGCTTTTAAACAGACGATGAAAACGTCTGGAATGTTTCATTTGATAGATGTACTAAATAACAAGATTGAAAGTATAATTTCTGAAATTTCTTCATTGAACTGAATCCACTTCCAAAGATGGGCACAGGCATCAAATCAGTTCCTAAGAAAGTCAATTCTCTCAGAACACCGAACGCATAATCGGGATAGTTGAATTCCTTATCATAAATGTCAGGTTGAGGCATATTATTCCTCATATCCAATTTTGTTAAGTGTTGAATTGGAAGGAATAGATCCGCTGAGTATGCATAAGATAGATCAAGCAGATTGTGAGACATATCAAGCACAGCAAGATTGTGTAATCCCTGGAAAGACTCCTTAGATAAACGTTTCAGCTGATTTGAGCTCACACTAAGTTCCTGTAGATGTATATAAGTAATCAGCGAACTGTTTTCAATATTTTTCAAATTATTTGAAGACATATCTAGAACAGTTATATCCCTTGGTAAATCTTGAGGAACCGACTGCAGTCCTCTGTTTTTACAATCAGCTATCTTAACTCCAAGTTTTCCATTAAATACATATTCGATATCACAATCTGATGACCGAGAAATTACATCACACTGAATAACAATACAAATTACTGTGTAAATTATTATAATCCTAACCATTTTGTGACATGGATATTAAAAACTTTCACATGGTTTCTAACAATTGCTTTGCAAGTCAACACCACTCTATCTAGGACACAAAGGTCAACAAATGGACTTTAATCATCTCAAATTGTTATCAATATAAAGGACAAATGTATTTTTTTTTACTTTATTTTAGATAGTATATTGATTTTAAACATGGAGAGACTTCCTGCATGTTCTTGTTAAAATATTTATTAACTGTTTACTCTATCAAATGACACAATATTTGAATTTTTTATGGGGAAACAGCCGTGTAATTTTTAATTGGGACATGCATGCTAATATAGTAATCTGATTCTTAATTTTGTAGAAAACAAATGAAATTTCAGACATAAGAGACAAAGCAAGTATTCAAAATAGTTAAATAAATTATCAACCTTTTATTGGTCCTAAAACAAAGCAATAAAATTGAGAATGGAAATGGGGAATGTGTCAAAGAGACAACAACCCGACCAAATAAAAAAACAACAGCAGAGGGTCACCAACGGGTCTTCAATGTAGCGAGAAACACACGGAGGCGTCCTTTAGCTGGCCCCTAAACAAATATATACTAGTCCAGTGATAATGAACGCCATACTAATTTCCAAATTGTACACAAGAAACTAAAATTGAAATAATACAAGACTAACAAAGGCCAGAGGCTCCTGACTTGGGATAGGCGCAAAAATGCGGCGGGGTTAAACATGTTTGTGAGATCTCAACCCTCCCCCTATACCTCTAACCAATGTAGAAAAGTAAACGCATAACGATACGCACATTAAAATTCAGTTCAAGAGAAGTCCGAGTCTGATGTCAGAAGATGTAACCAAAGAAAATAAACAAAATGACAATAATACATAAATAACAACAGACTACTAGCAGTTAACTGATATGCCAGCTCCAGACTTCAATTAAACTGACTGAAAGATTATGATTTCATCATATGAACATCAGGCACAATCCTTCCCATATATAGTATCTCTCTTTATAAAATTGATGTAATAAATTACTTACAAATTACTTTTATTTTCTCTACTCATTTAATTTCAATTATATTTTGTTATTTTGGACAGTTATTTAAAGTTTAATATATAGTCAATTACTAAAATTCATCTTACCGTGTTGATAAAGCTTTCTTGCATTTTGATGAAAAGTACGAACGAACGCAAAGGTATCACGTATTACATGTTCACAATAAAAATTACGAGTATTTGTTTTATCTGGTAAAACAGCAATCTTTTTTAAATCAAATTCATCTTTCAAAAATTAGCATATTGCAAATAATACACGCTTTGAATATAAAAAACAAAGAAAAATAGTGTCAAATACATTTACGTCCAAAACGTTACTTACATAAACCAAGATGACACACATTTCAGCGAGAATTCTGCAAGCCCGAGTTTCACGATTAATATTTCAATGGCAAATTTGGAGTACGTTAATCTAAATTTAACGACAAGATTCACATTTATTTGTTTATGTTGTATGGGTACACTATCAGCAAATTGTCAATTGGTTGCCAATCCGGACAAATTATGGCACAGACATCATATCAATTCCTAAGAATGACATCTCATGGTTGGGATAAATAAAACCTTTATCAAAATCTAACAGTTGAGGAAGTTTACTTCTGATATTCAATTTTGTTAAGTTTTTTATTGGACGAAATATTCCGGCGGGATAAACTTTATAATAAATTACTAGTATGCATATCGTGAGAACTGTCAGCGATATTATATTACCACATAAATGAGACAATAGATTAATCTTCATTTTTTACATTCTTAAAAAATCACTTCCTGTAAGTACTTATAATTAACGAAAGAATCATTTTCAACAGCTGTTAATTGTTTCGAACTAATATCTAGAACATTGATATCTCCCGGTAAATTCTGAGGTATCAAATTCAATCCTTTGTTTTTTAAAATTGGTTTATGTCCCTTCATGGTTTTTTTATAACCTATTTGAATGACAGTCTGATAATTGTTAGATTTTGTTACACTTGATAATCTTAAGAATGTTAATAAAAAATAGCCGAATAAATGATAACAAAATTATGTAATAAAGATTTTGATCTCTATGTACAAATAACTACCTATACACATATTAGCTGGTACCCAGATATATGGTAATGTTTGAACAGAATATATGTGCTATTGACACATAACATACATCATCATTTATTTATGAAAGAGAATTGGAATTTACAAAAACAATGTCTATTCAAAGCAATCTCATTTTTTGAGTTTCCTATCATATCAAAATTTATTGCTGTTTTATCACCGTAAATTATCAATGCTTTATGCACATGAAGTAGCTTAAACGGTCACTTTTACCTGTAGAGGAAAACCCTAAAACAAATAGGTCAGTTGTGTTGATTTGAATAACTTTTAGTGAATAATTACTAGTATAACAGATTCATAAAAGAAGTAATTTTAGTATAAACTATAGAATTGGAGCTGTCTAAACGGTATTCATATATCATTACTTTTAGTTATCATAATTTTTGTTTTTTATTTAGGCTTAAGTAAATAAAATGATTGATACATTCGTTTGATTTACTGCATATTCAATGTGCGCAATGAATATACAACTGCATATTTGGTTTGTTTCATTTCAAGCAGAAACATTATAAACCAACAAACAACCAAGATCAACAAACTTGCTAACAAGTTAAAGGTCACTGAAGGTAAACAACTGTGAATGCAAACAATATCTAGCTGCTGGACAAATCCATTAGTGTAATGAACGATATTTAATAAATCACTGCCTGTGAACCATGTTGATGATTACATCCAACACTTTCTATATAGAACGGAACGTCATGACGATAGACATTCTTATTCTTAAATTATTCCTCGAAATTCCTTGAATATTCAGATTTCATTGAATCTGTCGATGAATGTTGAAACGTCTGACATTTTTGATGATACATTACAATTTAATTGAAACATTCAATACATATGAATCTGTTCACCATGTAATTTGTGAAATTAACTAACAACAGCAGCAATTTTGTATGTTAAAGGGAGGACGGATGGGTTGTGCAATCTTGTTAAAAAATGACCATGGAATAAAAATTGATCAATTACACGTGTTTATACATAACGAGGTGCATCATTTGTATGTTGGAATACTAGCATATTGTTGCAAGAATATAAAGATGATGTACTCTCACTAAATCGTTTAAATTTGTTGACTATGCTGAACGCATCTAGCCCATCGAACTAGATATAAAGGACAATACATAGTATATATATATATGTATATGTATATCGTAACTGATACGGTATTCAAGGACTTGTATTCCATAGCATGATTTCCTTTATAAAGGGTTACTGCTCACATGGAAGCTATTAAAGATTTCCAAATGGTGAAGTTGAAATCATCCATTTGAAAATTTCACACCCGCCATCACGAGTTGGTTAACCGTAATGAAATAACCGTTTCACAGATGATGTTGGATATGGAATGTCGTAGCTACAATCCACTTCCCTTTATATCACGAATGTGACCTACCGAATTAGACTATTTATCGGGTTTGTATTAACATAAGCAACACGACAAGTACCACATGTGGAGCAGGATATACGTAACCTTTCGGAGCATCTAAGATCAATTCCAGTTTTTTGTGGGGTTCGTGTTGCTTGTATTTAAGTTTTCTATGTTTTGTGTTGTGTACTATTATTTGTCTGTTTGACTTTTAATTTTTTAGCCATGGTGTTGTCAGTTTATTTTCGATCTATGATTGTGACTGTCCCAATGGTATCTGTTGTCCCTCTTTTAAATGACAAACTCTAAATTATGGACTGAAGTACATTTTAACACAATATTAAACAAATAAATGTATTTTTGATGCAATAAATCAATTTAATTATACGCTCATTATATTTAATTAAATTCGTTATTTGTATATGTATAAGCGTTATTGGCAGGAAATAAATTTGTCTAATGTCAAAATACATGTATTGGTAATATACAATATATAACACAACCATGCTGGTGCATTTAGTAAGATGTATAATTCAAACTCTTATAAAAAAAATATATGAAGTAATATCATAATAGCAAGTGCATAATTTCAGCCTCTGTCAAATTTTCTTTGATGTTACACAGATCGTGATCATATACTATTATGAAATGTTATTGTATGTACATTGCTTTCATAATTCTGTATTATCAAAACATTTTGTTACTGAATCAATGTTGCTCCCCATCACCAAATTTTAAGAATGAGATTTAAAAGATATGACGTAATATCATAACAGCGAGTGCACCACAACTTCGGCATCTTTTAATTCTAATTGAAGTTACAAAGAACTTGATCGAAATCTGTAAGAGTCGTTGAACATGTTTTATAATGAACTTTCATGGTATGTTCATGGTTTTCAAATTCTATAACGATATTTATTGTTAAGCAATTAGGCCATCTGTAAGTAACATCCTCAGTTTCCTCCAAGTATCATCAAAATCTTCTGGAATTTTCGGCCATTGTACAATAAACGCATAATTCCAAATGTACGAAAACTCTACAGGAATATCAGTTATTGTAATATCTTTTGTAATGATAATAATACGCTCCAGATTTTTTGTAATTCTTTCATATTTTGCCCTGTATAGTTCGAACATGCAATCACGTGACGATAGGAATTCAGGCGTGATGAGAAATATAATAGATCTACTGCTTTTAATGCTTTCTGCCTCGTTGTCCGCTTGACTCGGACCACTTAAAAAATCTCGATCTTTTATACACATCGTCAGTCCCCACTCGGTCTCAAGTTTTGGTATTAACACATTTTTAATCCAAATGACTATATCCCCTTCATATGATATATACACGTCATATTGGTAGCACTTCCGGACTTTACGCTCAACAATACGACGAATTACTCCATAGAAAGAGAAGATGATTTTCCATCTCCTGTTATAGGCAAAAAGTAACAGTGAAATCGTGATAAATGTCGATAATAATGTTGATGCAAAAGTTAACCACATAGTATTCTTACAGTCCGAGAACAAGTCATACAAAGAGTTGTAAGCAATAAGTGTGTCAATAACACTTCCGTTAGACAATTTACATTTATATGATCGGCTATCCAGTTCAACCTTTGTAGTCTGTATCCACCTTATAAAGTCTATATTGTCACAATTGCACTCAAATGCATTATCAGTGAGATGTAAAGTCATTCCATGGAGTTCTTGCATCTGATCTGCCCAGCCTCTGATAGTTGAGCTCACACTTGTCAATCTATTCTTCCTTACGTCCAGCATTTTTACTTTAGCATGATCGCTTAGTTGTACCGGAATAGTCTGAAATGAATTTTTACTTAAATAAAGATATGTCAAGTTTTGCATTGGATTTAATAAGTCCTCCGGAAAATACCAAATATCATTTTCAGATATATCCATTGACTCGATAGATCTTATACTGTTAAAGAATTGATGTCCGTATAGTCTAAATGCAATATCTAGGTCGGCGTTTTTCCATACAATCGTTTTCAGAGTGTTATATGGAGAACGTTTAAATTGATTCCATGCAAATGAATAATCTCCACCATTAGAAATAAATGTTTCCAGTCGAATTTGAAGAATAAGTATGGCAAGATTTATTTTTGAATAAGATACATCTACATATATAAGGCTGTTATTTTTAGGAACTATTAAAGTTATTTTTGGAAACATATTTGCTATTGTGTAACTGAAATCTATTTTTTCAAGTGACTTTGGTAATATCACACAACTGTGAGATAAACAATTTAAATCTGAATTTGAAGTATCTGAATTTTTCATCTCATAGTTGACAGCATTATATGAATAGTCCAACGATTTCAATCTAACAGTTTTACGAAAAAAATATTGTATCTCCTTTAGATTCTTCTCGCTAAAAAGCAAAAACCTGTTCCCTTTAAAGGAAATATGTCGTAAACATTTCGGGTGAACAAAGGAAAACAAAGATCCAGGCTCATAATCTACTATTCCATTTTCTGATAAATCTAGATTTTCTACACAAATTGTTTTCAGGTTCTTCATTATGTCCATTGTAATTGTCAGAACATACGGGATATCAACCCTGTCAATACTAACGTCACTCACATGACCGAAGTTTATTGTCGTAATATTTTTATAACGGTATTGGTGTAACAGCTGCAAAGCGTGCTTCAGATGCATGAACGTTCCAAAAAAATCTATCACGCGAAGGTTTGGAAACGGCAACAATGCGTTATATTCTGTGCAAACAAAGTGTAACCGACAATGTCGGAGAGTAAGCTGTTCGACAGAAGATGAAAATCTCTGAAAGGTTTCATTCGACAAGCGAATTAAATAACATGAGTCGAAGTGTAATTCTTTCAGAGTGGTCATTTGACCGAATCCACTTCCAAAGTGTGGCAAAGGCATCATATCGATTCCTAAGAACGACAACTCCGTCAGAATACCGAATGCATGATCGGGATACTTATAATCCTTAACAAATGCTATTGGTTGAGGCATATTTCTCCGGATATTCAATTTCGTTAAGTTTTTAATTGGATGAAATAATTCTGCGGAATAAACGTTAGATAGATTAAGTATATTTTCAGACATGTCCAGTATTGTAAGTTCGTGTAATCCTTGAAATGAGTTTTTAGATAAATAATCAAGTTGATTTTGTCTCAAGAAAAGTTCTTGCAAGTATTTATAATTTACAAAAGAATTGTTTCCAATCATTCGTAACAGATTAAAACTCATATCTAAAACTTCTATATCTCCCGGTAAATCCTGAGGTATAAAATTCAGTCCTTTGTTTTTACAACACCTCCGTTGTTGTTAATATCGTATTTCATCATTCACAGATAGGTTTTAAGTTACACATTACATAGTGGTAAAACTAGATGTAACACTAAACGTTGTCTTTGCAAAAAGTCAGGACAAATGTGTAACAGTCGCTGTCATCCAAAACATGGTTTATAAAACTGTTCGTAAAAACCGTTCTCGCGGTCGTAGAACAAATCGCAATCAAAGAAAATTTTGGACCAATCATACCAATATTTCGGACCTAATTTCTATTTCAAAAAACAACGGCAGACATTATCTGTTAACAAAACTCTGTTCATTACCGGTTAATAAGTTAAATAAAATGTTGGAGGATTGCAACACAATTTCATATAGTAGTCCTAGGTATGAAATTGTTCAAATTATTATGGCATATTGTTATTCTAAACTATTTCCCAAAATTTATCGCCCTGAAGATCATAAAAAACATTTTATTAAAATAAAGTATGTCAATAAAGGTTTTGATTTTGTAAATATTGCCGGTATATTTAACGACCATTCTGTTACAGAACAAATTCCTGGATATTTTGACAATACTGAGCTACCTCTAATTTGTTATATTTACAAGAAATCTACCCGGAAATTTGTGTTTAATTATAATCAATTGTGTAAAGATGTTAATATCAGTGAAAATACACCTACTTCATGTAATTGTAGTACCTCAGAATATATTTATGGACCCATTTCCCATGTTATAACGGGAGAACTTAACATCGTTCAAGACCGAGAGTTAAAATCATTCCTCAGTAAAGGACCTAAATATCGTCCCCCGTCAATTATTAATTGGAATGAGTGTCGTAATATCATCCACGACTCACTCCATAGTTACTATATAAAATGGATAAAACGGGAAAAAGCTGACAAAAAATCTTTGGACTCTTTTTTTAATTCAGTAATGAAGATAGTTGATATACGTATTCAACATTTTAAAGAACATTTTACTATTAACAATAACCACAATAAACCTATTTCTCGTATCAAACATAAACTAAAAGAACTAGCCTAGAAATTTGTTTTTGTCCCGGCCGATAAAGCTGCTAATAATATTATTATTGTTTGACGTAAATTTTACATTGATGTTCTGAAAAAAGAAATCACCAATTCACCAACATTCCAATTGACTCCATTTTCAGAAAACGACATCTGTAACAAACATAAACTTTTAGTTACCGCTTTACAAGCAGAGCCAAATACAATGAAAGTCCCAACTATGTATTGGCTTCCGAAGCTACACAAATCACCTTACAAATATAGATTTATTTAGTCTTCAAGCCATTGTTCCACTACTAAATTGTCTATTCTTCTTACCAGCACACTTGGTACTATTAAAAACCTGATAATAAATTGTTCAAATAAGGCCTTCTAAAATAGTGGAATTAATTACTTTTGGAGTGTCAAGAACTCGTTGGAAGTACTTGATAAACTGCATGCTTATATTGGTGATTTTAAATCTGTTCAAAGTTTTGATTTGTCTACCCTGTATACCACATTGCCTCACATTCTCATTAAGGAAAAATTCACACACCGAATTAAATGGGCATTTAAAAAGTCAGAATGTGAATATATATGTTCAAACTCTTTTAGGTCATTTTTTAGTAGCAATAAACAAAAAAACTATGTCAATTGGACATGCTTTGATACCTTATATGCCCTTGAATATTTACTAGATAACATTTTTGTTCGCTTTGAGGATTCCATATATCGTCAGATTATCAGAATTCCAATGGGGACTAACTGTGCACCACCTATTGCGGACCTGTTTTTGTATTGCCATGAGTTACAATTTATGACAAAAATAAGCAAAGATCCATCGAAACAACATCTGATAAACAAATTTAATAATACTTTTAGATATTTGGATGATATTTTGGCTCTCAATAATGACGACTTCAGTATGTATATTAAAGAAATTTATCCTGTTGAACTTACTTTAAATAAAGCTAATACTAACAATGACCACTGCCCTTTCCTCGATCTTGATATATATATCACTAACGGAAAGCTGAATACTAAAATTTATGCTAAAAGAGATGATTT
The DNA here is from genome assembly GCA_037788925.1 of Mytilus galloprovincialis. Taxonomy (NCBI): domain Eukaryota; kingdom Metazoa; phylum Mollusca; class Bivalvia; order Mytilida; family Mytilidae; genus Mytilus; species Mytilus galloprovincialis. The sequence goes on along the minus strand of CM075341.1, from coordinate 835,538 downwards.
TTCATTTCCTATCGTTAATTATCCATTTTTAGATGGTGACGTTCCCTTGTCACCATCTTACGGTGTTTATATATCTCAACTTGTACGATTCGCTCGTGTATGTAACAATGTTTTAGATTTTAACGAGAGAAATTTATGTATTACTGAAAAATTATAACACCAGGGTTTTCGATATCACAAACTAGTCAAAACATTTACTAAATTTTATCAACGGTATAAGGACATCATTCGTAAATATAGCTCAACATGCAGACTTCTTATACGTTCAGGTATTTCACATCCAATTTTTTATGGAAATATTCTTTATAAAGCACAAAGGTGTCAGTATTCACCTCAAAAACTAACAAAACCTTTGAATAGACTTATTAAGAGGCAATGTCAGAGAGCACCAGGCAGGACTGTTCAAATAAAAAAAAAATAATTGGTCAAACATATATTTTACCCTTTCATTATTACATACTGACTGGGAATATATAATTGTTTTTACAATTTTTTGTGAATTTGACATTTTTTTAAATGAAATTCAATATAAGCACTCAAACTGCGAATTTCTATTAAAATGAATGGGGGGAAAGCCAGTTTCTAACCGTTTTCAATTGTCCATCATCGGAGAAAAACAACACTTATGACTAAACTACCTATATGGAAGTCTAGTAATATGTTGGTGTAAAAAATAATGAAAATAAACTTTTTGGTACCTTTTTATTTAAAAAAAAAAATAAGGTAAAAAAATGCTAAAATAGGGAAAAATTGAGAAAAGTCAGTTTTTTTTACCGTTTTCAATTATCAACCACTAGAGAAAAACAACAGTTATGACTAAACTACTTATATGGAAGTCTAGTACTATGTTGGTGTAAAAAATAATGAAAATAAAATTTCTGGTATCTTTTTTATTTTTTTTCAAAAATTAAGTATGAAAATGCAAAAAAAACAAGAGAAAATTGTAAAATTGAGAAAATTATTCTTTGGCAAAACCAAACCAAAATGGTATTACATGGATTAAGTTGCAAAATACCATACACTTTTGCATCTTTATTGTATTTATAATGTTAAAGTGATAGGTTTTGATAAAAAAAATAAAAAGGAAAAAAGGTGTAGTCTTGTCTCCACTTTGTTCATTAGGTTGCCATAGCAACAATAAAATGTACACTGTTCATTTCCTGTTGGCTTCTTTTGTACAAATTTTCACCATGAGATTACTTAGTTGGGAGATGTAAGAAAATTCTCATTGAATTAGCCAGTAGATCATAAGTCCATGCCACAGATACATACAATACAATTTTTGCTGTACTTTGACCTTTGACCTCAAAGTAAAAAGATGATTTTTGTTTACAAAAAGTGTCAGGAGCAGATCTGTTTGTCCTGTGACAAAATCTTTTGATATTTGGCACATGTGCGCAGCACCTGAAGACAATGTGTTGTGTTCCATGGATGATTACCTATGACTGACGTTTATCCTTTAACAATGTTTGAGGTATATGTATATGAAAGAGGTTTATATGTCCATTTCAAAATCATATACTTTGACATAACTTATTGCAGCTGTTTGACAATCCACACACTTGCTAGTTTTGTGATTGCATTTCCTAAAATGCTGCATATAGATAATGCTTTCATATTTTATGATGATTTTTTCACTTCCCCTACCTACTTGCAATTTTTTGCAATAACAACATTGCACACATTTCTGAATAAACAGTATTCTTTTGAAAAAACCTTCTTAATTCAACTAAAAATGTGTACCTTCAGATCATGCCATGCAGGAACCCCATATAAAGAAATGAGACAGATCTCCACCCCAAACCATCATAGTCATACAATAACCTAATATATTCTGAACTGCCAACTGGCATGACCATCATGAGCATAGATCTTGTCTTATTTATTTATTTATTTTTTGTGTAGGGGGAGGGGGGAGGTTTTCTGATTATTTTTCCAAGGGCAACTTTATGTAAGGGGACTGACACCACGCGAATACATTAGTACATGCATGTATATACTTGAAAGTGACAAAATCTACAAATAACCATGCTCTTGGTTTTTGCAAAATCAAGTATGATATGCAGATTGGTTTAGTTCTTTATTGAAGGCTGTACCTATTGCTATAAACTTTTACATCGTTTGGTCTCTTATAAATGGAGAGTTGTCTAATTACAATCATACTACATCTTCTGATTTTTATTGTGTTCCATAGCAATTTCTTAAAAAACTTTGGAAATAACGCAATCGAAGTATTAAAGCTATTATTGGTATGTGTGAAGCATTATACACTGCAACACACAACAACAGTCAGACGGTTAGTTATATACAGTTAATGGCAGTTCTAGAAAATAAGTTCAAACATCATATACTATTAGGCGCTGACGCTGAACATGGAGGGAAATACAAACTACATACACAGGGGTATGGAGCATGTATATTCGATCTAGGTTTAAAAATGCAAGACAAGTTAAATGCTGGTATCAAAACTCGTTGAAATTTACTAAGTGTTTCTTGGAGGTAGATATACCATGCCAATCAATCGGAGGAAGACATAGCTAATATTGAGTTTCTGTGTATACTAAGGAATATGAGCATACTCAATCCTAATAGCAGTATTCAAAATGTAGCGAGGATGATGACGATGTGTATACTTAGGAACATGTGCATACTCAATCCTATTTGTAACAGATTAGTGTAATGTTTTCCCAGGTTCTCTAATAAACTGACGATTATTTCTCTAATAAACTGACGATTATTAAAGTCTATATATGTTTTATTACGTGCTTTTTACATGCATGTATTTTGTAGTTCACATTTACAATACATTTCAATAAGATATAAATACTTAAAATACGAGGTCAAGTTTACGGTTAAGTCCTTACCTGGTTAGTAAGATATATTGTTTTAGATAAAATGTAGAATATTAATAAAGTCAACTCTTTACTAGCGTTCAAATCCCAAAAGTGCACTCCCCCAAACCCTAGAGCTTACGTATTTTTTATCCAGACATAAAGAATGCAATTTCCAATAACTATAGTTGTTCGAAAGTAATAACACTTTAGTGAGTGATAACGAGCACTAAATATAATATCTCAATATCAGTTTCATCACTATATACGTATATATGAAATATGTATGTCTCTATGTTTGGGTGCATATATCTTTTTAATTATTTTATTGGTTCATATTTAAATACAGAATGTTTTAGCTATCAAAACTTGAAAAAGAAACGTTTTATAGTAGCATAAGAGTTCATCAAAGTTTCCATCAAGCAACTTGTTATTTTGCAAATGTCGGAGTCCCGCTTGACAGTCTCCCGAATGACCAAATTATTAGAAAACCGTACAGTTCCATTCCCTCACTGTGATGTATGAATTAGAAAAAGACATATTGTCATGTTTTTTTTCTGTGTAAATTATTTCTTTTCACCTTTACCGACACATATTCATATCATGCCATTTAGTATTGGACGTTTTTCATTTTATCTATCATGATATTATTTCATTTTATTATTTTTTTAATAATGTTTGAAATCAGTGCACTGAAAGCTCAAAATTGTTGAGTAAAATTTCAGCATACTTACCACAAATATTATGAATTGGTACGCTCAGAAGTGTTTACTAATGCTTCTTTGAATTTCCTATATGCTGTGGAAATTGGTACGCTCAGACGTGTAACTACTGCTTCTATGGATTTCCAAAAAGTTGTTAGAATAGGTTGCCTCAAAAATGTTGGTCAATATTTTTTTTTCAGATTTCGTACAGCCTGTTTTAACTACTAGCTCAGTCTTTAGTTTCTAATTTTGTGTTTTTTATACTGTTGTTTGACTATTTTACAGCTTATAAGTTTGAATGACACTTTGGCATCTTTCCCATCTCTTTCTGCTAATATGTTTCTTAAGAGTTGTTGTTGATCATTGGTGGCTTATGAATATGCTTCGTAATTACAATTTCATTCTTCACAATCATGACAATAAACAAACCAAAAACGTTTTATTTTTAATGAGATTGTGCGATCAATTGAGTATATAGAATTGTAATATTCGTTGTAGAATTGTTACAAGTTTTGCTTTTCTTTGTGATTTCAGATTGTACAAAATTTCTCCAAATGATATGTTGTTGCAGACTGATGCCTTGTCAAACCTCTTGATGACCTGACTATATGTTGTTTTCTAAAAATATTATAAAAAAACTGTAAATATGTGAATACTTCGAAAACTAAAATTTCTTCAGTAAATGACCCATTTTCTTTTGCAAGTATTTAACAAAAAAAATTCTAACTGAATGAGGTTACATATTTCAAACGTTGACGTCATTCCTTATATGACGTCACACCAGGTATACGATACGGGTTTAGCTATGCGATACGGGGTATGCGATACAGGGTAGGTGTTACAGACTGGAAAAAAAACTTTATTGTATATTCAAAATTCCTGTATTTAGTACTAAACGTATGATAAAAGGATATATTGACCTGACAGAAGTATATTCACTGAGGACGAAGTCTGATGTTGGTATACCTTGGGTTGATATATCCTGTATTGACATCATACCAAGGCTATAATTGTAATATAAATTATTTCCGCCCATACTTGTACCAAAATCGTCCGTGCATTATATTCTCTTTTTTGATCATTTAAAGGAGTAGGTCCAGTAAGACCCCTTTTTGGTCTCAAAATATAGCAATTTTACAAAATTGTTAAAATGTAAACTTTAAGCTTCTTATTGGAAAGTAGAATACTTCTGTTACATAAATAGGGGCCTTTTTTGACAATAGAATGCACATGTATCGGGTATCATTAAGTCATGCTAAATTACTGAAATCGTCACAATTTAAGCATTTGAGTCAAAAATGGAAGTGGCCGCATTTGTGTTCATTCTTAATATTCAAATGTTAGTTTTATTTGATGATCATACATAACATATATAAAGATTGAGAATGAACACGGATGCGGCCACTTTCATTTTTGACATAAAAACATCTAAAAAGTGACATATTATGGCATATTTGATAGGTTTGTCATATTTAAGCTTGAATTTGAGCGTCTTCAATGACTAAATCAGTTCAAATATTTCACATAAACTAATTTAATCGACTGAAGTAGACACTTAAGTGTTTAAAAAGTGTCCAAAATCTTTCATCAGATGAACCTGAAATTTGAGGCCAAATCGGCCCTTACCGGACCTACTCCTTTGTTCGAATTTTATAGTCCATATCATATTTTTACTTTGACAATAGGAAAATCTTGGTTGTTATTTCAATTATTGTTTATTTTACTTTTTGTGTACGTCTGATATATTTGTAGATTTTTTTTCAAATAATCACTCATAACTATACACTTTTTTTTTACGATATTATGAAATTCATTAGATGACGGTTTTAAGTTATTCTAAAAATAACCGTACAATATCACTTTTACTATCCGCCGTTTCATATCTACCTTCGAAAAAAGTACAATCATACAAATGGACAACAACTGTCATATTTCTGACTTTGTACAGGCATTTTCTTAAGTAGAAAATTGTTGATTAAACCTGGTTTTATAGCTAGCTAAATCTCTAACGTGTATGACAGCCGCATACAATTCCTTTATATTGACAACGATGTGTGAACAAACAAAACCCAGACATAATAGGTTTATAAATATAGTTTAACATGTAACTATCCCTAAACGAAACAAATAAGTTAAAATATAGGAATAAGTAATATTACTGTGTATCTGTACATTCATTACATTCACTCGCCTGTTGGTTTGAACAGTTGTTCTGTACAGGTATAATACATAATAGTCTTATTTGTAAATGAATAGCAGCCAAGCGACCATTTCAGTTATACGGTTGCACTACGTCCTGGAAACTTGAATGATTTAATATTTCTTTTCAATGTCCATTTAAAAGAAGACAAATTCAGAGTCTTGACTTACGTTGCTTTTGGCAAATGATTACGGTAACATGAATACTGATGCATTACTAATCATTCACTTTAACACGGCCGACACTCGTCTAACCGAGAGATTGGTCGGTTAATCTATATTGAGTATGCGGCTATATGGGCGGTTGGTCTGTTAATCGGGTCGGTTATACGTCTGATAAGAGTAAAACTCACAATTCAATGTTAAACTCTGTTTATGGCATATTATAAGAACTAAATCAAAGAAAAGAAAAGTATCTGACAAAATGATATCTATCATAGAACATTTTCCACCTGTAAAAACATTTCATAGTCTGCGCAGTTTTCAGTAAAACTAAAACGCGTCGCGCAAGTTATGTGGTATTTATGCTTATATATAGCAATTTTTTTTAATAAAAGGCGAAACAAACAATTTTAGATATCATTTAAAGGACACAAAATAGTACTTTGGTTCTAAAAAATAAATTGACATTAGTAAATATTTCATTATTGTAATATAACGTGAGTAATATCACGTTTTAGTGAATATTAGGGGAATACAGTCTGTTAATGAATTTTACAATTAAAATTGTGTCAGTTAAGAGTTATTTAGCCACGTAAATAGTTTTGCTACCTTCATAAAAAAAGTTAAGAATGAGATGTACTTGAGTAACAAAAATGACAATACGGTGCAACGGTATCCTTCTAGTAATAGAATTTTTATTTTGACTTTCTTTGCATTTTATTGAAAGGTGTGTCACTTCAATATAGTGTGATATGGATTTGCCGCTGGAATATGCATGAATTTATTATTAACGTTTTCAATCAGCCTTAATTTTTGTGTCTGTTCAAAGTAACACGTTCTAAAACGACTAGAACTGATTTGGACAGTTCTACCCAGAACAGATTTAGACAGTTCTAGCATAGAACTGATCCTACCCCCCCCCCCCTTTGAAATTTGGTTTTGTTTGCCATTTACAATATTTACTGAGGTATCAGATTCAGCGGTTGTCAGGTGGCCTATGTTTATCTGCCTCAAGTCTCAAATAACATAAAGTGATATACAGTAAAAAAAATTGCAAAGCATATATATAGATATCGTTGTCTATACTATTAATCTAAATATAGGGAGATGTGGAATAAATGCCAAAACTATTTTAACAATCATCTTCGAGGGTCTAAATAGTGAAACGGGGTGTTTCATGTCGGTATTCTTATATTTTTTCTCTCTTTTTTTAGCAATGCATCACTCTCTACTGTCCTTATCTATTATTCTATATTCTGTGTCTCCATCCAGATTCTCGTGTATACCATGAGGGTCCGGATTGGGGTGTTGTTTATTTCTGTATTCTTTAAATTGTTATGTCACTTTTCTCTACATTTAATTTATTTTCTCGTTATTCTTTCTCAATGCTTGGATTAAAGAGCGTGTAATTTCTACTTATCTTGCATGTTTTCGTCATTGCATTCGATATTTATTGTATCTTTTGTACTAAGTCAGTACTTTGACAGTATATATCCCTTCATGTGATGAGCTTTGTTTTTTTCCATTTGCTTAGGGACTTTCCGTTTAAAATTGTCCTCGGATTTCAGTGATTTTGTTTTTATATTTATCCATTGATTATACATGTTATATTTCCTATCATGATATCCTTAATAAATTTCCTGAATAGAGATTGGCTGCTCACAGGGAAGCTGATACGCCAATAGTACAAAGTGGTGAAGTTCAAATCATCTCTCCAAAATTTTTACTAACGCCATCACCAATGGGTTGATCGTGTTAGAATATCAGGTTCATTAAGGACGACGGATATGTCCCCGGCAGCATGGCGGGTACTACATGTAAAGCAGGTTCTGCTTAATTATTCAGCAGAACACACACAATCCTCTCTGTTTTCTGTTGGGGTTCGTGTTGCTCAGTCTTTTTTTCTATGTTGTGTTTTGTATAATTTTGTTAGTCTTTGATAGTAATTAGTTGTTTACGAAGGCTTTGTCATCTTGTGTCCAACTCATAAGTTTGAATGCCCTTTCGGTATCTTACCTCTATTTGAATTATCTATATGTTGTAAAGTCACAGAATATGACTTCAACACATATAATATCAATACAACAATGATAAATAAACTCATCATATATACAAGGATTAAAATTTTTATATTTACCCCGCACGTTTCGTCTTCAAAAGACTCACCAGTGACGCTCTTATTAAAAAAAAGTAAAAAATGACAAATAAAGTACGAAGTTAGAGTGCATTGCAGACCAACTATTCCTAAACGTTTTGCTAAATACAGCTAAGGTTATTTATTCCTGAGGTAAAAAAGCCTTAGTATTTCAAAAATTCAAAGTGTTGTAAACAGTTAATTTATAATTATGACTCAATGATAGTGCATGTCAACACAGAAGTGCTGTCTACTGGGCTAAACAGTTAATAACAATATTTTTATTTGATAGGAAGTATCTTTATTGTTAGTTGTAATATAAAAAAATGGCATGTTAATGATTGATAATTTGTGTATTTAAAACTAGTATGAATATTTATAAAATGCATATAAGTGCTTCCATTTACCCTTAGTAATGCCATATGTAATATTTTGTTTTATACTATTTTCAGACTTCAAATACACCTCTTCAAAATACAACTGTTGTCTTGTTAAACAAAGGGGTGTATTTATCAATAGGAACGTAAGGAACATAATGAATAAAAGCATTTTTTTTTTAAATATATCAATGTCATCTTAGGTCAGCTTTGAATATAGCAATTATAACAAAACAGTTTGGAACAATGTCAGATTATTATTGACCTTCAACTGTTGTCATGGGAACCATTTCAGTAACAATCTTGAGCTGTCTTATGTTTATGTTTTATGTAACAGAGTATATTTTTATATATTTCATTTATTAGTATTTTACATTTCATTAAATCATTTAATCTTATGATTTAAAGTCTGTTATATCTTCACACTTCATACTTCATTGAGCACAGTTGTAACTGTATCTACCTGTCCAACTCATTAGTAACTTTATTGTTACACCTTGTTTACCTTAATGGCCAGTTCTTATTGGTCATTCTGGACACACAGACCCCGTAAAACAAGAGTATCATATAAAAAACAGTTTTAAATGAAGAATAAAATATTTTTGATTTATACTTGAAAAAAAAGTAAAATCACAAAAATACTGAACTTAGAGGAAGATCAATTGGGAAAGTCCATAATCACATGGCAAAATCAAATAACAAAACGCATCAAAAACGAAAGGACAAAAACTGTCATATTCCTGACTTGGTACAGGCATTTTCAAATGTAGAAAATGGTGGATTAAACCTGGTTCTATAGCGCTAACCCTCTCACTTTAATGACAGTCTCATCAATTTCCGATATTTTTACATTGATGCGTTAAATAAACAGACACAATAAATATAATAGTCAAAATATGGGTACATCAGTCATCATCGTTTAACAATTTTAAAAGGAACAATTTAACAGAACACAAAAACATCTACTATCTACGAACACATTTATTGAGTGTCTGACGTCAGAAAATTTTATACGTCACATAAATTTGTCGTTCAATGTGCGTACAAACAATTTTAAAATTTTCATGGGAATGTTAGCATACAGGGTTAAAAAATCAAAAGTATGTAAGAATAAATTTAAGAAATAGACCGAGATTTAAACTAGTCCAAAAGTTATATATAGAATTTATAAGAATCCAAAAATAATTAATACCACTACGCGATTGAATGATTTTGACGTTTGTAGTTCAACGTATATTGTAATTCATAATAGAAATATATCATAATGACATATAATAGAACAATATCATACTGACGGGATCTTTCAAAGTACAGAATCACGTTATAAGAACAAAAGAAATACAAAAAGTCGCAAATACAAAACAAACCACAAAAAAATGAAAGCCAATACAAACACATTGACGAGATGTATAAGTACCGAGCCACGTGAAACGGATATCACATGAAACCATTCAACAGTAAAAGTAATATTAATAATAGAACAAAGACAAATGAAAGAACTATAAAACACGTTGTTAAGATGATAAACAACATCAGTACGAAGAATCTATACATCAAGACCATCGTGTATTATTTGAGAAGTTGATACGGAATATTTATCAACAAGGTCTTGGTACCTTCCGATGAACTTTTTTAGAAAAAGAACGAGACGTTCTTTGACATATCCCTGTTTCATCAACTTTCTACTCAGACACTGATGACGTATTACAAAGTCTGAGTAGGAGCTGCAAGCTCTTGAATATCGAATAAGTTGGGAAATATATATCCCATATGCAGGTGAAGTTGGTATATTGCTACTAAGGTGGGGGAAATTTATGATTTCAAAATTAAAATCGTCTCGTTTGTCATAGATTCTGGTACTGAGATGACTGTGTAAGTCAAATTCGAGATATAAGTCTAAAAATGAGGCAGAGGAAGCCGTGTCTGTTGTTTCTTTAATCTCTAGTTCTGGGGGATATATTAATGGAACCCAATCAGAAAAGTTCGGATTGTTTATGGAAAGAACATTATCAATATAGCTGAAAGTGAAATTAAATAATCTGAAACAACATTCAACAAATCTGTGATTTTTCAGTTACAAAGTTGTTTTTTAAAATTCTTGATCACCATCGTCATCTTCATCATCCTTGCTAATACTGTTCTCAGGATTGAGTATGCTCATGTTCTTAAGTATACACATCTTCATCATCCTCGCTAATACTGCTCTAAGAATTGAGTATGCTCATGTTCCTAAGTATACACATCTTCATGATCCTCGCTAATACTGCTCTTAGGATTGAGTATGCTCATGTCCCTCAGTATACACATCGTTATCTTCCTCGCTAATACTGCTCTAAGAATTGAGTATGCTCATGTTCCTAAGTATACACATCTTCATGATCCTCGCCAATACTTCTCTTAGGATTGAGTATGCTCATGTTCCTCAGTATACACATCGTTATCTTCCTCGCTAATACTGCTCTTAGGATTGAGTATGCTCATGTTCCTAAGTATACACATCTTCATGATCCTTGCTAATACTGCTCTTAGGATTGAGTATGCTCATGTTCCTCAGTATACACATCGTTATCTTCCTCGCTAATACTGCTCTTAGGATTGAGTATGCTCATGTTCCTAAGTATACACATCTTCATGATCCTTGCTAATACTGCTCTTAGGATTGAGTATGCTCATGTTCCTCAGTATACACATCGTTATCTTCCTCGCTAATACTGCTCTTAGGATTGAGTATGCTCATGTTCCTAAGTATACACATCTTCATGATCCTTGCTAATACTGCTCTTAGGATTGAGTATGCTCATGTTCCTCAGTATACACATCGTTATCTTCCTCGCTAATACTGCTCTTAGGATTGAGTTTGCTCATGTTCCTAAGTGTACACATCTTCATCATCCTTGCTAATACTGCTCTTAGGATTGAGTATGCTCATGTTCCTATGTATACACATCTTCATCATCCTTAGCTTGCTAATACTGCTCTTAGGATTGAGTTTGCTCATGTTCCTAAGTATACACATCGTCATCATCCTTGCTAATACTGCTCTTAAGATTGAGTATGCTCATGTTCCTCAGTATACACATCGTCATCATCCTCGCCAATACTTCTCTTAGGATTGAGTATGCTCATGTTCCTAAGTATACACATATTTATCATCCTCGCTTATACTGCTCTTAGGATTGAGTTTGCTCATGTTCCTAAGTATACACATCGTCATCATCCTTGCTAATACTGCTCTTAGGATTGAGTATGCTCATGTTCCTCAGTATACACATCGTCATCATCCTCGCTAATACTGCTCTTAGGTTTGAGTATGCTCATGTTCTTATGTATACACATCGTCATCATCCTCGCTAATACTGATCTTAGGAATGCGTATGCTCATGTTCCTCAGGGTACACATCGTCATCATCCTCGCTAATACTGCTCTTAGGATTGAGTATGCTCATGTTCCTATGTATAAACATCGTCATCATCCTCGCTAATACTGCACTTAGGAATGCGTATGCTCATGTTCCTAAGTATACACATCGTCATCATCCTCGCTGATACTACTCTTAGGATTGAGTATGCTCATGTTCCTAAGTATACACATCGTCATCCTCCTCGCTAATACTGCTTTTAGGATTGAGTATGCTCATGTCCCTCAGTATACACATCGTCATCATGTAACAAAAATGTTAACAAGTAAAAATTCAAGCGTATATATAGTATCAAAGCATGTCCAATAGACATAGTTTTTTTGTTTATTGCTACTAAAAAATGACATAAAAGAGTTTGAACATATGTACTCGCATTCTGACTTTTTAAATGCCCAGTTAATTAGGAATGTTAATTTTTTTTTTATAAGAATATGAGACAAAGTTGTATATAGGGTAGAAAAATCAAAACTTTGAACATATTCAAAATCACCAAGCAATATATGCATGCAATTTATCAAGTACTTCCAACGAGTTTTTGACACTCCAAAAGTAATTAATTCCACTATTTTATAAGGCCTTATCTTAACAATTTATTTTCAGGCTTTTTATTGTACCAAGTGTACTTATAAGTAAAACAGACAATTTAGTAGTGGAACAATGGCTGGAAGATGAAATAAATCTATATTTGTAAGGTTTTTTGTGTAGCTTCGGAAGCCAGTACATAGTTGGGACTTTCATTGTATTTGGTTCTGCTTGTAAAGAAGTAGCTAAAAGTTTGTGTTTGTTACAGATGTCGTTTTCTGAAAATGAAGTCAGATGGAATGTTGGTGAATTCGTGATTTCGTTTTGCAGAACCTCTATATAAAATGTACGTCAACCGTTATTAACTTGATCAGCCGGGACAAAAACAAATTCCTTGGCTAGTCCTTTTAGTTTATGTTTGATACGCGAAATAGGGTTTTTATTGTTGTTGTTGAGAGTAAAATGTTCTTTAAAATGATGTATTCGAATATCAACTATCTTCATTACTAAATTGAAAAAAGAGTCCAAAGATTTTTTGTCAGCTTTTTCCCGTTTTACCCATTAATCAGTAGGTACGAAGTGAGTCGTGGATGATATCGCGACACTCATTCCAATTAATAATTGACGGGGGACGATATTTAGGTCCTTTACTGAGGAATGATTTTAACTCTCGGTCGCGAACGATGTTAAGGGCTCCTGTTATGACATGGGAAATGAGGCCATAGGTGTATTCGGAATTTCTGCAATTACACGACATAGGTGTATCTTCAATGATATTTACATCTTTACACAATTGGCTATAATTAAACACATATTTCCGGGTAGATTTCTTGTAAATATAACAAATGAGAGGGAGTTCAGAAATCAAAATATCCAGGAATTTGGTCTTTAACAGAATGGTCGTTAAAAATACCGGCAATATTTACAAAATCAGAACCTTTATTGACAAACTTTATTTTATAAAAGAATGTCAATAAAGGTTTTTGATTTTGTAAATATTGCCGGTAGACTGTCTGTAATTTTTTAATCCAATTTAATTCAATTATTTTCCGTGATCGTACAAACTTTGAATGAGATTCACCAGGTGCTTATTTACTACTTCTAAAGGTTGAACTGTTAAATATTTAATAGGATGATTGTGCTTCTTAATTAAGATGTTGATAGATGATATTTTGAATTTATTGGGTCTTTTAACACGATACAGGTGTTCTTGCGTGCGTGTAAATAAATATCGCCCAGTTTCACCTACGTACTGAATTCAGCATCCCGGTTTTTTTCATGTGAGTAAATAAATTATACTGTTTGTTTTTCAAGTAATATCAGTTTCAAAATTTAAAGAAAATGTGCGACCACTAAATGTGGACCTTACCGTATTGTTGGTGGAAAGACGGGGACATGTAAGTCCTTTTGTGGCATGACACTTATCGATAGAAGGGTAACAACGATTTTTATTGTTGAAAATGTTAGCGATGGTAGTATTTTTAGAATAGCGATTTGGAAGATTGAGACGTGTAGATACCCTGTGAAAGAGTTAAGTATCTAATATTTTTCCATTTCTAAGCTTCATATTTGTTTTTTGGTATGTAGATTTTTACAAAGGAGCAAAGACTGGCGTCCAGAATATGAACCAGCATACAGAAAATTGAATTGTGTAAAAATGAGAAAACTATTCGGCTAAAGACGTCAAACGCTTTTTGTCATAAATTACCCGACAAATTTAACAACAGATAGGGTATATAAAGGTTGCGACTGACATCTGACTATCTAGATGAATGGGGCTGAATATTAAAATACTACTTTTTGATAAATAATCCTAAAGTTATAAACATAGAGAAGTTCTCGCTCGGACACACATTCCATAACCTAGTATAATATAATAGCATAAACATTAAGCACGGGGAGGCACTCTACTGTCTCCACACGGCATTAAAGACAAACTCTTTCAAAAATAAAATTGAAAAAGGGAATGGTGAATGTGTCAAAGCGATAACAACCCGACCATAGAGCAGACAACAGCCGAAGGCCACCAATGGGTCTTCAATGTAGCGAGAATTTCCGCACCCGTAGGTGTCTTTCAGCTGGCACCTAAAAAATAAACCAGATATGACGGCATGGTAATTCACATCCTTTACGACAGAAAAAAACTAATCTGATCTAAAACTTACACTTGTATGTACTGTGCAAAACATAAAGAAATGTATGGGCCAACTCATGAATTGGACAGAGGTTTTCCATTCATATTTCGGTATAATAGTCATTTCATTTTTTGCAACACTATATATATACTACTTTCTGACCTAACAAAGCCTCTGCATAAATCCTTAAATTAGTCTAATGAAAGATAAAACCAACAAAATCCTTTTTATGTCATATTACATGCTATGCATGCTTCAAATATTTGTCTTATATCTAAATATATCATTTCTGGTTCATATAAAAATTCATTCAGAAATGTTTGCTGATGTGAGTTACTTCCCTTTGATCATCAGTCAAAAATATGAAATTATTGAAACTCAATATATATGATCCATTATTTTCAACAGATACAGAATAGTGTATTAACTAAATATTTCAAAGCACAATTTTACCATAATCAGTTTTAGAATAAAAAATATTAAAATGTATGCCCAAATCACTTGCCCTGTGCCAAATATTTAGAAAAATCCTAAACATTGATGGACATTCTTTAGTCGGAATGAATACAGGACAAAAATATATAACAATAAATAATACGTTAGCTTACTAATTATTCTTACGCCACATATCATGCATATGGAGAACATTGTGTTGTATATATTTCTTGTATTTTCAGGTTAAGGATCTAATGTCCAAACTTTAAGAGAAGAAATACAACAGAACCTCGTACAGGGGAAATCATATAAAAAGGCTGACATATGCAACAGGCATTGGAAATTTATCATTCATGATAAAATGTAGCGTGATATTTCTTTTTAACTAAAATTTTAAGGAATTTCAGATCAGAAAATTTACATCATCTCTAAACATTCTCATACTGGCTTGTATCTAAAGATTAAATGTTGCATTAGATTTTATATCCAAATTTACAAGATTAAAAAATGAAGTAGTTGTTAATATAAACAATCAGTCACTGTCAGTGTATTCAGTTTTTATTGGTGTTATTTTTTAGACGGCCATTAATGTTTCAACTGGAAAATTGATGATTTGGAATCATTTTTTATACAGTTACAACTATTAATTGGTTTATATCACTGTTAAATTGTCTCATAATTTGCAGGATTCAGTGAAAAAACAATCCAGCGCCACACCAACACTGGTTCCAATGATGCAGTTCAGGAGGTTGACCAGTCTCTTCATGATAGTGCTGTTAAGAAGCAGGTGGTTTTGATGAGAATTTGGTGAGGAGGACCATCCATGATATGTATAGGAAGAAACAGGTGGTGACAATGCCTAAACTCCAACAAGCACTGAAAGAGAAAGATATTGATGTTTCTTCATCTACCGTGAAAAGAACAGGTAAATGGCTGGGATTCTGGTAACTATGTTAATATATATTTTGATACTAATTTCCATTTTTAAAATTATTTTTTTGGGGGTGGAGGTGGGGATGGATTTACAACTGTTGATACTGCTGAAAGTAATGAATATAATTAATTAATCTACCTCTGGAAAAGTTTATTTGGAGACCTTCTTTGTCAATTATGACGGACCATTATCAAACTGGTCTTTTAAGTTTTATATTTAATCATGCAAACATGACACTGCATATGGTACAATGATTCATTCAAGACATTTATGATACAGATGAAAAACAACTTTCCAGATTACAAATCATTCCCATATAATGCAATTTCTGCACTGTTGAATTAATTACCATTATTATTCCTCTATAAATTTACTTCATACTATTGGGTTGCTGTCTTAATAATACAAATAAAAGATGTGGGCCATATGTTGTGTATTTCAGTAATGTTCACACCACTGTTTTTTTCTTATACTTACATGAAACAATACCCAGCTACATGTAAACTTCTCTTTGAACTTTAAATTACACATGAAACCTACAAATAAAGGCAACAGCAGTATACCGCTGTTCAAAACTCATAAATCCATGGACAAAAAACGAAATCGGGGTAACAAACTAAAACTGACGGAAACGCATTAAATATAAGAGGAGAACAACGACACAACACTAAAATGTAACACACACAGAAACGGACCAAGCATCAGACAAAATCCCACGAGAATAACAAATATAACATCAAAACTAAATACATGAATTTGGGATAGACAAGTACCGTGACACGTCTTATCGCAATGTGAAATTACACTAAAAAATAAGAGAAAACAAACGACGCAACTTTAAAATGTAACACACACAGAAACAAACAATAATATAACAATGGCCATATTCCTGACTTGGTACAGGACATTTTTAAAGGAAAAAATGGTGGGTTGAACCTGGTTTTGTGGCATGCCAAACCTCGCACTTTAATGGCAATGTTAAATATAACATTGAAATGACAACATAATATTACAGGACTACAATACAAATAAATAGGAGAACGTATTAGACAAAGAAACACCTTATTTTCTAGAGTCGACATACTAAGACCTCCAATGATCATGTCAGCGTTATGAACATAAATATAGATATAACTATACAATAAACTCATGCCATTGGATATTTGTAGGTGACACAATACTTTGTTTTATATTATATCTCATAGCAAATGCCCCTCTAATACCTTTAACATTCTGTTTATTTGTTGTGAAAGTGTGTGAATTGCCTAATTTTAATATTTAAGGTTTTCAAAGAAGGAATCACAGCGTAGATGGATCAAAGAGAGACAATATATTGTGTCTTGGCGACATTCATATGTCCGGAAAATACGTAAGTATAGGCAGGAAGGTCGTATAATTGTATATCTGGACGAGACCTGGCTGAACACAAATCATGTAGTGAAAGGAGACTGGCTAGACCATCCCAGTACGTCTTTGTCAGCTTTTGAACCACCATGTAAAGGTTGCGGTCGTGTGCTCCTTTCCGGGAATGGAACACGCTTAATAATCTTAGATGCTGGTTCATCAGAACAAGGCCTCATTCCAGGATGTGGTCTTATTTTTGAGTCAAAGACCAGCAGCTCAGATTACCACGACGAAATGATTAAGAGCACTTTGCAGAGTGGTTCAAAGATACACTTCTCCCGAAGCTACCTCCTCAGTCTGTGATAGTGATGGATAATTCTCCTTATTATATCAACTTAGTTCCAGATTCTAGGGTACCAAACACTGGTAGCCGAAAACCTGATATCTTGGCATGGCTAGATAGGAACAATATCGATTACCCAGAAATTGCAAACAAGGCTAAGTAACTTAAATTTGTGAAGCAGAACAAGCCACGCCCAAGGTATGTGTTAGACGATCTTGCAGCAGAGCACGGCCATGATGTTTTGAGACTACCACCTCGTCACTGTGAGCTCAATCCTATTGAAATGGTTGGGACTGATTAAAAGGTTAAGTAGCTAGAAGAAATTCTACTTACAAAAAGAAAGACATTATTGACCTTTTCAATGAGGCCAAGTCCCATTTCAATAAGGAGCGATGAGCTAAATTTGAGACCCACGTGTCTAGGGAGGTAGAAGAAAAGCTCTCGTTAGTTGGTGTCATCAGATATGATGATTATATTCCTTACATTATTGACATGACGGAAGATGACAATGATGACAGTGACATAGATGATGATTTGGGTGAGGCGGAGGGCGATGACATTGAAATTGACAGTGACTTGGAATATAACCTCTCTGATGGTATTAACAACTCTGATGTCTCCAAACTTTGTGATATTTGTCAGGCAGCCATCCCTCCAAAGCAAAAGAAAAGAGACAAGGAGGTCCAATGGTTTCAGTGTGTGTACTGTAAGGGGTGGCTGCATGAGAAATGTCGCAAAGGTGCTGCACGGAAAGGGAATATGTGTCCATGCTGTCATTCCATTCTTCGTCACAAGGATCTAAGTACACAGCTGTTGCTTGAACCGATGGACACTGAAGCATGAATTGATTTCTAAATGCCATCAAAGTACATTGCTTGTACACACTTATCTGATAGAAAAAAACATATATATTTACAGTAAAACACTTTCATTACTTTATATCATGTATATATCAAAGGTTGAAGTAGTTCTCCCATTTTTCTGTATTGAAATTACTTTTAAAGTAATTGTGATTTCTTTTTAATGATCAGTATATGCATAAGGAAAGAGAGCTTGAGAAAAATGGAAAATATGTTACCATATTTACAAAGTTGAAACATTTTTGAAAAATGTTTTTTATTGAATATTCAAAAATAATGTTTTATACATAAATGTTCCTTCATTTATTTGAAAATATCCTGCTAGCATGTTTAACCGCCGCAAAAATTCTGACAGGTGCCTGTAATCCAGTGGTTGTCGTTTGTTGCTGTGTTACTGTTAGATATTTGTTTTCAATCATTTTTCAGTTATCTAGTTTGAATTGGTTTACGTTTGTGAGTTCAGGCCTTTTAAAGCTGAATATGCAACATGTGTTATGCTCATTATGAAGGCCATAATCTGCCCTATAACTGTTAGTACATGTACATGAAGGCTGCATTTCAACAAATATTGTTTTCAAAGTAAGGAATCATAAGGCTTAAAATAAATTATTGTTTGTTTCCCAAATCCAAACCGACCTCGAAAAATGGTGGGACTCATTAAATTTTATTGTCGAAATAAAGACAAATATTGTTTTATTCATTACAATTTTCAGGCTTGATAGATCAAGCGATATTGTTGCAGCTTTTCGGAAAAATAAAATTATTTCCCTACCTATCCACACCTGACTTGGCGGGGTCGGAATTGGGAAAACTAAAAATATATTATTTTAGGCCTAAGGTAAATTGTATTGTAAACACGACCGACGGCATGAAATGAAAGAAAAGTTATACTTCCCTACTAATAAAAAACAATAAATTTGGTCTCTGGTGGAGAGTTGGCATGCATACCCTCTCTCTTTTTTTTGGTTTCAGAAACTCAATACACAAGTACATATATGAAACTTCCCCCTTAAAAAGCTTAATTTTTTTAATTGCAATCCCATTCTAAAATAAGATTGTTTTGAAATGTTAAGGAAAATGTTTCACATTTAAAATTATTAATACTACTTCTACTTAATGTACTTCCATGCTGTATTTATTTCACTTGTTTGTTTTATAGATTAAACCGGAAATCATTATATAAACATATCGTGTAAAACATGGTTCATCTTCGTAGTGAACCAGAACAGTACTACGTAAAAAAAAGACATGGATATAACTGATTACTACTTTAGGAAATGTGAACCTAATTATCGTTATTAAGCCTCGAAATAACAAAACTGTACAAAAAATGAAAACAATCACTAAATTACTTTTATATAAGTATAATTTATACAGGAACAGATTTATCAAGACTGTTTAGATTTATTGATGGTTGCTTAACATCCAGTGGCAAATATTTCATGCATAATCAGGGCCAGTAGGCTTTTTTAGAATGAAGTAAACAGTTTAATTTGTGTGATTGAACTATAACTTTTCATATATCAATTAATTTGCTTTAGACTTGATAATTACATGTTTACTAGTAAGTAGAAGTTTCAGTTACATGTAAATCCTGAACTTCACTATTGAGACATGTGCATTTTTAATTGACATTTCAGTTTCAAAGACTACTCATATTGTAATAACATGTATGAGGGGGGTTATGCCCTTTACCGTCAGTCATCAAACGGTCCCTTTTCTGCCACAGTAAGGGTCATATTGGTTAAAATTGTAACGTGATTGGTCAAATATCATTATCGTGATTTGTCAGAGGTCTCAAATAATTATCGTTACCGTAATTTTTTTGGGAAAAAAATAGTGTGATTCATCAAATTCAGCTAATTTATTTATCATCTAAAAGAAAGTGTACATTTTATCGCCATGCACTAAAAATTACCGTTAACGTCATCTGGCAAGACTTTTTACCATCGTAAGTCATGAAGGTACCCCCATTAGTACCCTCATGTATGTGAAGTGAAGGAAAAAGAAGGAATGATCACAAATGATGAAGAGTTCAGTAGGTGTAAATCACAAGTTTACTAAAAATGTTTCTATGGACACGTTTTTGAGACATGAGGTCATCTACACTCTCATGATTTAGTTCACATTACAATCAAGCACATTAAAAGAAGTTGTGGATTTTTTTTTAATTTGGTACAAGTATGTCTGCAGGACTTTTTTTTAAGTGGAATTAAGTTGGTGCTTGTTGAGGCACATTGGCACGTCTCAATAAGTTAAAACTAATATTAACTTATTATTTTACAGGGTTTGATTTCAACAATAACAGGTAAAGCACCTAAAAAATACCAAATACAAAATAGTATTTTTATGGATCTAAAATATTCCACATATGGATAGTTTGAACAGTTAAGTCATGGGTTACTCATCTTTTTGTCAACTTGTATGGTTTTTACTAATTTCTACTTCTGCTAAGCTGCAGACGAATTGTCAATTTGAGTTGTATTCATACTAATATGTCTGTTACATATTTTTTTGAAGTGAAACCAGAAAGATATGTATTCAAAACATAACATTATGTAATAATATGAGATAGGGTATGAATGCAAATTGGACACCTTTCTATGTGTTGTCTTTTATGGAACATTTCTCAATTTTAACCATACAGCATTCAACAATTAGGTAAAACCATACTGTTCCCAAAAACTGGACTAAGTGATGCGCTCCACTCTGGAGTAATTGTATAGTTTTTAGATGATATTGCGTGACTGTCTGAGAGGCACAAATGATGCAACAGCAGATTGAAAGAGTTTCAAAATACACAAAAATTAAAGTGAGCACATAGGTCTATGAGCCCTTCCTTAGAAAATGAGTTGTCCCCCCTTTTTTGATGAAAAATTTGGATCCGCCACTGATGTTCACGACACGAGAAATAACCATGTTTCTCTTTCCTTAATCAGAATCTCAAGTCGAAAACTTGTCCACCCATTTTATCTTTTCATCCACAACTCTCGCAGTCTCGTGTCGAACGCGTTTATAGTGTTAAATAAAAATTGTTGGAAGAAAGTCGAAATTTGTTTACCCCAACTTTTACTTTTAGTTTTTTAATGTTGTTCCGTGAAATATGAACGTATAAACGGTATGCAGCCTTCAATTTGTTCTAGTTTCAACACAAAATGGCAAATATCAGTTTCGACTAACTTGTTTTTTTGTTATTCACAAAGGATGTGCAATTTATCACAATAATTCTTGCAAATGCTCTTCCTGTAAACTCACATGTGCTGTCCTAGATTTGAGATAGGCGTGTCTGCACACAGAAACCGCGTGAAGAATACGGAAGTTAACGGTTTCGCTGATTGATTGACGGAATCTTACGGAAATGGTGGAAACTGTCGAAGTGGAAAAAACAATAACAACTCTCTGTTGTTGATAGGAGACGGAAAATGGCCGGCATAAAAATGTTAAAACATCGTAAGGATCGGAATGTGGGCGGTTCATGATGATCAATGGAGCGGTTAGTAAATAAGTTATAAATAATGTTAAATGGAATTTTCGAATGTAATTTCTAGTTAGTTAAGTCATAACGGTAAACAAAAAATATATTTTTTTTAGACGGACAGGACCCTTTGAGCCAGACTATAACTAGAAGTTGCGAGATAGGGTACATTGACAGGTAAGTTATCTCTTGTTACACATCTATCAGTGCCATGCCAATCCACAACCAGATAAAGAGAGGCAAAAACAAACAAACAACGCCATGACAAAAAAGAAAAAGACAAAATGTCAAGCAATAGTATACAAAATACAACATAGAAAACAAAAGACAAAATTTCACAACAATGAAAAGGAAATAATCACAACAGATCAGAAGAAGGTTGTCGTGTTTTAAAATCTGATAAGCCGCGAAAACGTGTACCTATAGTATTAAAGTTGAGATAAAGACAGACCGAATCGGACAATACATTGGTTATGGTCACTATTGAACTGTTGTATTGTTGATTTTAGTTTCTCTTCCTCATATCCTATTCAAATCAGACAAAAGTGATAAATTATGCGTACACAATTTGTTTTGTCTAAATATGTAACATGAAACGTATTTATATAGGGTTATATGCAACACATACTTCAGTTGACTTACCTAAAATCAAAAACTGTATTTCAAATAGTGATATCACAATATGAATTGGATTATAGTTTATTCAGTATTTTGTGGTATAATTTTCTATAATGAATTTGTACATGCATTAGACTGCGATATCAGACATGGTATAAGAGAAAAAGAGAGAGGAATAATAATAGCCTTGTAAACGTTTCTCATAAAACCATTACATCTCCAATTTCATTCTTATGGAACTTATATGTAATTGATACAACATTATCGTATACATAATACAAACACATTATATGGTTAGAGTCGACGGTTAAAGTTTCTAAAGAGTAACTTGTCGGTTAGCTACTGACCCATCCGTGACTAACATTCTCAGTCGTCTCCATGTATTATCTAAATCTCTTTTATCATTCGGCCATTGCACAAAGTATGCATAATTGCAAATAAGCGAAAACTCAAGGGGAATGTCGGTAATTGTAATATCTTTTGTAATCACGATTATTTTGTCCAGATTTTTCGTTACTTTCTCGTATTTTGCTTTATCGAGTTCAAACACACAATCGTTTGACGATTTGAACTCAGGTGTGATGAGAAATATGATGTACCTACTCTGTTCAATACATTCCGCCTCAGTGTCAAGAAGACTCTCACCAACTAAAAAATCGCGATCTCTTATACACATAGTCAGTCCCCATTCGGCCTCAAGTCTTGGTATTAATACATCTTTTATCCATATTATAATGTCTCCTGCATAAGACATATACACGTCATACTTGTATCTTTTCCGAACTTTTTTCTCAATGAAACGCTGAAATACTCCATAGATAGAGAAGGCAATCTTCCATCTCTTGCTATATAACACTAGCATTAAAAAGATTATTATACATGTAGATACCAATAATGAAGCAAAGGTTAACCACATTGTACTCTTACAGTCCGCAAACAAGTGCGAAAAGGAGTTGTAGGCAGTAAGTGTGTCAGTAACGGTTCCATTCGATAATTGACATTTATAAGAATGACTGTCAAGATTAACTTTTGTAGCGTTAATCCATCGTATCAAGTCTAGATTATCACAGTTGCACATAAATGCATTGCCATCGAGAAACAAATACATTCCATGCCGTTCTTGCATCTTATCTGCCCAATTTCTGATGACTGAACTCACAGTTGTTAAGAGATTGTTTCTCATATCAAGCACCTTTATTTTAGTATGATCAGTCAGCTGTTCCGGAATTGACGGAAGTAAATTTTTACCTAAATTTAAATTTGATAAATTAGGCATTGGTTTTAAAAGCTCGTTTGGAAAATACCAAATATTATTTCGAGATATATCCAACGACTCTACAGATGTTAATACCCCGAACAACTGGTTTCCCTTTTCTTCTATCCCTTCATTAAGATAAGCCTCATTCCATACAACTGTTTTCAAGTTGTGGTCAGGAAAACGCATTATTTCACTCCAAGGAATTTTGTAGGAACCAGTAGATATAAATGTTTCAACTCGAATTTCAAGAAATACTAATATCATATTTGTCCTTGTAAAAGATACATCTAAATATTTGAGGTTGTTGTTTAGAGGAATTATAATCCATATTGCAGGGTATGTTGTGAGTATAGTATTACTCATATTTAGTTTTTCTAGTGATTTTGGTAATGTCACATAACTGCCATGAAAGCTCTCTTTCTCTAAAATAGAATTCACAGAATTGTCCATGATATAGTTGACAGCATTATATGAATAATCTATCGATTTTAGTTGAACAGATTTTCCGCAAAAAGAATTAAAATCGCTGACCGTTTTCATAGTAACAATAACAAACCTGTTTCTGTTTAAAGAAAGAGTTTGTAAACATTCAGGGCGATCAAAGGTGAATAATGACCCAGGTTCGTAATCAACTATACCATTATTTGATAAATCTAAATTTTCTACGCAAATTGTTTTCAGATATTTCATCATGTCGGGTGTAATTGTCGTAACAAAAGGTAGTTCACTGCTATCAATACTAGCGTCACTTACATGACCAAAGTTAATTGTAGTGAGATTGGAATACATGTACGGGTGTAATAAATACAGTGCTCGTCTTAGATGCATAAATGTTCCATGAAAGTCTATTATACGGAGATTTGGAAACGGAAGCAAAACATCAACATCCGTCCTTACGGCTTTTAGTCGGCAGTTCGTAAGACTTAGTTCCTGTACAAAATATGAAAACGCTTTGAATGTAGTATTAGACAAGCTTACTAGATAGCATGATTGGAAGTGTAATTCTCGAAGGTTGGTAATATGACTGAATCCCCTTCCAAATTGTGGCACAGGCATCATATCAATACCTAAGAACGACAACTCACTCAGAACTCCAAATACATGGTCGGGATAAATAAAATCCTTTTCAAAATCTATCGGTTGGGGCATATTACTTCTGATATCAAATTTTGTTAAGTTTTTAATTGGAACAAATATTTCCGCTGAATATGCTTTTGATAAATCAAGCATGTTATGAGACATGTCAAGCGTATCAAGATTATATAATCCTTTAAATGACCCACTAGCTAAATATTCTATTTGGTTGTTTCCCAAAATCAGTTCCTGTAAGTACTTATAATTAACGAAAGAATCCTTTTCAACAGCTGTTAATTGGTTCGAACTAACATCTAGAACATTGATATCTCCCGGTAAATTCTGAGGTATAAAATTCAATCCCCTGTTTTCACAATCTGCTAGTTTAACTTCTTGTGTTTTTTTAATAACGTATTTAATATCACAGTCCGATAAATGAAAGATTTTGGTACACTCATTTATCGTAAGAATGTATACAATAGCTAAATAAATCGAAATCCTCGTCATTTTGTGAACTGTATATTCTCGAAAGGAATTCAAATAGTGCCTTGAACACACACAGCTTCAAAACAGTACAACACTTTATTTCGAACGATTAAACACCTTGAAAAAGATGTAAGTCTCCATGCTTCATTAATGTTGCATGAATGGATGAAATACAATAGTTTTTTAATGTATTAAGTTTACATAAGGAATTGTTTCTCTTTACATACGACACACCTGAATTAACAAAAGCTAAAAATAACACAAGATCACTGTCTGTCATTGATCTATAGAATATAGAAAAATGATATTCAAACAAACAATGGTTTCATCATGTGTGCTTTTCATAACTTTTATTGCAATTTTCGTATGCAATTTTTACATTTATTAAATACACTTTCGAAAACAAGTAAATAATTCCCAACAAAATGTTATAGAAGCTAACTGTATGTTATTGAGTATTGGTTAACCTTTCATGAAATAACTACGCTGTTGTGATTAGAGCAGTGTATAGTACCTAGATGTTTGGTACTGCCATGTGGGAGATGAAAATTTGTATGTTCATTTTAAGTAAATAATCCAAGTATATATTTGATTGTTTCATGAATTTTTCACAAATGGTAGAGTTTATCTTAGATTACCAATTTATCAATAAAAGTAAAGCGTAATTTTCTGTTTTGGTGAAGTCGATTGTATGTTTCACTGGTACCAGTAATTATATGTTTGAGCGAAATTTACAAACATATATGACAGTTAGGAGTGTATAGTTGAATGTAAATGACAGTAATTCACAGGTTTTTTTTATTTCGATACTTATACGCAAGATATGTGGTACCGTCACATTAAAGTGTAAGCAGGTCTTGATGAAAATGTCTGTCAAAGAAATGTGAAAAATTACATTGCAAAGCTAAAATAAATTTTGTGGTGAATATAAAAAAGAAGATATGGTATGATTGCCTATTAGACAACCGTCAACAAGAGACCAAAATGACACAGAAATTTACAACTGTATGTCACCGTACGGCTTTCAACAATCAACAAAGCCCAAACTGAATGGAATTGGGGAATGTGTCAAAAGCACACCAACCCTTCCATAGAGCAGAACACAGACCAAGGCCACTAATGGTCTTCAAAATAGCAAGAAAATCCCGCACCCGTAGACGGAATTCAGCTGACCCCTACAAAATGTGTCAAGAATGTCTGAGAAATGGACATCACAATTAACATTAACAGCTGAAATTTAAACAGGACAGGTGCAAAAACTATGGCGGGGATAAACATGGTTTGTGAGATCTTAACTCATCTATTTATCTAACTAAAACAGATTAAACAAACACTCGGTAATCCGACTCCGATGTCAAAATAGGGAACAGAAGAAATTAAGCAGATTGACAATGAAACATTCAAACTAGCAGTAACTGACATGCCAGCTCCAGACCTCAATTAAACTGATTGAAATATTATGTCTTAATCATCTGCAAAATCAAGCACACTCTCTCCCGTTAGTGGTTTAGTATAATAAGAGATGCAATGACAATACACGGTGATGACACAGCAATAAATTTTAATATTAGAACGTGAAAGTCAACTATTTCCTCAGATTACTTTGAATTGACATTTTTGATATTGTTTGTGTGATTTCTTTCTTTCTCATGAAAAAATGGGGATTACGCCATAATAACTTTAAAATAGTCTATGATTGTCAATTTGTAGCACTGTCTCTATACTTAATATATACGTTTATACCTTTGCATACTAAACGACTGAATTATTTGATTTTTGTCTTAGATATAGGAAGATGTGGTGTGCGTGCAAATGAGACAACTCTCCATCCAAATAACAATTTTAAAAAAAGTAAACCATTATAGATCAATGTACGGCCTTCAACACGGAGCCTTGGCTCACACCGAACAACAAGGTATAAAGGGTTATATATGTTTATTATAATTTGCTGTCTTATTGACACATACGGGTATTCCCAATTTATTCAGGAGAGGGAAAGAAATCACAGAAACAATTTAAAGTAATATGAAGAAATATTTGACTTTAACTTCCTGGTGTATAAATATATTGCTGTGTCAATTTATTCTGCAGATGAAGTAACCGTAACCGTCACTTTCAAATATGGGGAAACTCCAAAATTAATTTAAAGTTGGTTGATTTTGACGTTAGACACATGATTATACTAGATTCCTCAATGAAAATATTTTTAAATAAATACACTTATGGAATAACATTAACGGTACCAAAACATGTCTCTTCAGTGATGCTCGTGGCCAAAATATTTAAAATCCAAAGCTTATATAAAAGATGAAGAGCTATAATCCCAAAAGTCCAAAAAGTATAGCCAAATCTGTAAAAGGAATCAAAGCTTTGAATGAGGGAGATACATTCCTTAATTTATAATAATTTCTAACAATTTGTAACAGCAAATTTTAATCACACAAAATGGAAGTGTTTCAACGTTATTCATATTACAACTGATTTCTATCAGATTTTCAATTTTAAATCGGCATTACTAACGTAAATCATTGAAACATTCATAGTTTTTATATAGATTAGACCGTTGGTTTTCCCGTTTAATTGGTTTTACAATTGTAATTGTTTCTGGGCTCTTTGTAGCTTACTGTTTGGTGTCAGCCAATGCTCCGTGTTTAAAACCGTACACTGACCTATACTGGTTTACTTTTATAATTGGGATTTGAACGGAAAGTTGTCTCATTGGTACTCAATGAGTATAAATCAGATTTGTATAAAATGGTTTAATACTGGCTGATAAGTGATCGATTACAAGTTCAGACTCTAAAGTTTGGTTCGGACTACAGTTGATTCATTCAAACAAATTTTCTAGTTCTGGTTCGTCTGGTTCACGCTTTACTTATTTTCTACCATAGTCTTTTTCAGTAACTTGAAGTTCATTTTCCAGTTGATGGGCTTGGTAATTCTATATGTTGATGATTTTGCTGTCAAATTTCTTGGTATGTCATCGGTAACTATGCAATTGTTGTCAGTAATAATGATGACTAGCATGACTATTGTATTTGAACGATGCACATTAACAATTAGGAGGGTTGAATTGCACATCTCTGAAGTTAAAGGCCTCTAAAACCTTGTTATGGTCGAAAATCTTGGATGCATGATACTTTGTGTAAGTATATATGTAAATACAGGTATAGCTTTA
The DNA here is from genome assembly GCA_037788925.1 of Mytilus galloprovincialis. Lineage (NCBI taxonomy): Eukaryota > Metazoa > Mollusca > Bivalvia > Mytilida > Mytilidae > Mytilus > Mytilus galloprovincialis. The sequence continues at coordinate 807,050 of CM075341.1, read as the reverse complement.
ATTTTGATGTTAACAGTTTTTTGTACAGATTTCTGGTTATTGCAAATAGTGAAAGCATTTTATCCTTTATTGACGGATTCTACTTTGGAAAACAATACGTTTAGCCTTATTTAAGAAGTAATTGTTATGGATTGTAATATTCTATAGTTAGCAATGTCTATTGACTATTGCAACTAGCTTATACAAAAACAGAATTAGAATCAACAACGGAAGTATTTTGGCCACTTAGAACAGTAAATAAAGTAAAGATAATTGAATGAAGTATAATGTAGGACTGATTTAGTGAATTAATTAGTTTAATTTTAAAAAGAAGATAACAAACTATCACGGTTAAAAAGCTGATGGTGTATAAAATCTGTGACAATAACTTATATTTCGTCGAACAGAAGTGTTAAAAAAAACTGTTATATATTGACTGTCTAGAAAAATTAACTACATCATCTATTTTGTCAATGCATCCATAGGGAATTGCTTGTTCCCAACTCTCTTATCCAAAAGTTGTCTCTTTGTAGACGATCTGATGAATTCAATTTCAGGTTATTTGTTTTCATTATGATCCGGACGTTCATTGAAACAAAAGAATGATCAGACTGATTAAAATGTTAATAAATTAATTAGCTGTTATTGGGATCATAAACATTATATTGATGATTCTTTTTTTAAAAAGTATTTGTAGAGTTGCGATTCACCGGTGTAGATCAATCTAATAAGAGTCTTTGTAGAGTTGCGATTCACCGGTGTAGATCAATCTAATAAGAGTCTTTGTAGAGTTTCGATTCACCGGTGTAGATCAATCTAATAAGAGTTTTTGTAGAGTTGCGATTCACCGGTGTAGATCAATCTAATAAGAGTCGTTGTAGAGTTGCGATTCACCGGTGTAGATCAATCTAATAAGAGTCTTTGTAGAGTTGCGATTCACAGGTGTTGATCAATCTAACAAGAGTCTTTGTAGAGTTGCGATTCACCGGTATAGATCAATCTAATAAGAGTCTTTGTAGAGTTGCGATTCACCGGTGTAGATCAATCTATTAAGAGTTTATGTAGAGTTGCGATTCACCGGTATAGATCAATCTAATAAGAGTCTTTGTAGAGTTGCGATTAATTGGTGTAGATCAATCTAATAAGAGTCTTTGTAGAGTTGCGATTCACCGGTATAGATCAATCTAATAAGAGTCTTTGTAGAGTTGCGATTCACCGGTGTAGATCAATCTCATAAGAGTCTTTGTAGAGCTTCGATTCACCGGCATAGATCAATCTCATAAGAGCTCATATACAACCATACACATTATTGGAAGCAGAACAATTTAAATCCGCATAACTATGTGAATTTTTCCGTTTGATGGTCGCCTGTTTTTGAAAGTGGGTATTATATATAAGTATATCACATGTTCTATAATATGTATGGTTACATCAAGAAAAAGAACAAAATTGTAAGCTATAATTTAAATCTTAAAATACCTGAGAGTTGACAAGTACATGACCGAGTATAAACAAACTTGTCTAAATTTGTATAGTACAGTGAGGAATCAGAAGACTGCACATGTGCCATTTTCTTCACAACCTTCAAGATTATTTTAGGGAGACCTGATAAAAAGGTTGTTTTAGTGTCCTTGACAAAAGCACATTCATAGCCTTGTATCCTGAGCGACGTGTCATCCAGTATGATAATATGTATGTCAATTTACCTGTGTTGTGTGCAATATCTTATGGTATCAGTGTGTGTCAATAAAATAGTATTTAAAGAAATAATAATAGTTTCGAAGCAGAAATATTAAAGTCAGATTACAGTATATTAATCTATTCTACAAAATTTGGTGAAATTTTGCATACAACATTGACTGGTTGAACTATGACTACAAATCGAACAGTTTGGGCATTTATATCTTTTATGATATGAATATTAATGTGTGATTTAAAAAAAAAGTGAACATTTGTTGAGAAAGCACATAAACTCGACGAAAATATTCTTGACGTCATAAAATCTTCAAATATTCAATTTCAGACTCATTGACTAATTATAATTCCATGACGTTTATACAAACATTTCCGTTTGAATAATATCAAATAATAATGTTGGCACATAATGTTGGAATGTCTTTTGAGCTACTTGTTTGTTTTGAACTTGTTGAACCTGGCCATCCGTATTAGAATGTTTTCACCTTCTGTTGAAATCTCTATCTAGCTACTTGTTTCTTTTGAACTTTGCCATCCGTATTATAATGTTGTCACCTACTGTTGTAATCTCTATCTATCTATTTGTTTGTTTTGAACTTGGCCATCCGTTTTATAATGTTGTCACCTAATGATGAAATCTCTATTGGGCTACTTGTTTGTTTTGAACTTGGCAATCCGTCTTATAATGTTGTCACCTAATGATGAAATCTCTATTGGGCTACTTGTTTGTTTTGAACTTGGCAATCCGTCTTATAACGTTGTCACCTAATGATGACATGTCTATTGAGCTACGTGTTTGTTTTGAACTTGGCAATCCGTCTTATAATGTTGACACCTAATGATGAAATGTCTATTGAGCTTTTTGACTCATTACTTAATTTCATGAAGTTGATATAATAATTTGCGTGTGAATGATATTAAATAATAATGTTACCACCTAATGTTGAAATCTCTACTGAGCTACTTGTTTCTTTTGAACTTGGCAATCCGTTAGCAACAGTTCAATCGTCTCCATGTATCATTTAAATCTTCTTCCTCTTTCGGCCATTGTACAACATAGGCATAATTCCAAACGTACGAAAACTCATAGGGAATATCAGTTACTATGATATCGTTTGTTATTACAATAATTTTGTCTAGATTTTGTGTTACTTTTTCATATTTTGCTCTGTCAAGTTCAAACAAACAATCACGTGACGATTTGAACTCAGGAGTGATGAGGAAAGTAATATACCTACTGTTTTTGATACATTCAGCCTCAGTATCCAACAGACTCTCACCAATTAGAACGTCTCGATCATTTATACACATGGTCAGTCCCCACTCGTCTTCAAGTTTTGGTGCTAAGACATCTTTTATCCAAATAACTATCTCTCCCTCATAAGACATATATACGTCGTACTGGTATGTCTTTCGAACTTTTTTTTCAATAGTACGCCATAAATAGAAAAGGCAACCTTCCATCTTTTACTATACAACAGAAGCAGTAACGAGATTGTAATACATGTAGATAACAATGTTGAAGCAAAGGTTAACCACATAGTACTCTTACAGTCAGCGAACAATTCGGAACAAGAGTTGTAGGCAGTAAGTGTATCAGTAACGCTTCCATTTGATAACTGACATTTATAAGATCTACTGTCCAGACCGACTTTTGTAGTATGGATCCACCGTATAAAGTCTTAATTGTCACAGTTGCAAATAAATGCATTGCCGTCCAGGTACACAGTCATTCCATGGACTTCAATGCATTTGATCTGCCCAATTTGTAATGAGTGAATTTATAGTCGTAAGGAGATTTTTTCTAACATCAACACCTTTATGTTTGTATGCGTATTCAGTTGTTCTGGAATAGATTGGAGAAAATTGTTAGTTGAATAAAGGTTTGACAAATTTGGCATTGGTTTGATAATACCTTCCGAAAAATGCAAAATGCTATTTTAAGTTATATATCCAGTGACTCGACTGATTGGCATTTCTTGAAAAACCTATGTCCGTATGTTTAAAATCCATCAGTTAGAGTAGCGTCTTTCAATATTTTTTTTTAAGTTGGTCTCTTGAAAACGGTCCATTTTGCTCCAACCAAAACTGTACCTTGTTCCATCAGAAATAAATGTCTCTAACCGTAGTTCAACAAAAAGCATGGTAACAGTTGTATTTGTATAAGATATATCTAAATAAGTAAGGTTATTGTTTTTCGGAACTATAAATAGAAAGCGTAAAGTATTAACTATTGTGAAACTAATATCTAATTTTTCTAATGATGCTGGCAAATTTACGTGACTGCAACCAGAACTTATAAAAGTAGAGTCTGAGGTCATTGAATTTTCTATGAAGAAGTTGACGACATTATATGAATAATCCAAAGATTGCAATCGCAAAGTTTAAAAAAAAAAAGAGTCAATCTCTCTTCGTGATTGTTTATATGAGCTAGTAAAAGCCTATTTCCTTTCAAGGAAAGATGTTTTATGCATTCTGAGTAATCAAAGGAAAACAAAGAGCCATGTGTGTAATCAACAATACCATTCTGTGATAAATCTAGATGTTCTATGCAAATGGATTTCGTGTTTTTCATTATATCGGATGTTATTGTCAGAGCATACGGGACGTCGTCACTATCAATAGTTAGGTCACTGACATGGCCAACATTAATCGTGGTCAAATTTCTATAACGGTATGGATGCGAAAGAAGTAAGGCACGTGTGAGGTGCATAAACGTTCCAAACAAATCTATTACACGTAGATGTGGAAACGGACCCAAAGCGTCATATTCTGTTTAAACAAAGTTTAATCGACAATTTCTGAGATAAAGCTTTTCTACAGACGATGAAAACGTCTGGAATGTTTCATTTGATAGATGTACTAAATAACAAGATTGAAAGTATAATTTCTGAAGTTTCTTCATTGAACTGAATCCACTTCCAAAGATTGGCACAGGCATCAAATCAGTTCCTAAGAAAGTCAATTCTCTCAGAACACCGAACGCATAATCGGGATACTTGAATTCCTTATCGTAAATGTCAGGTTGAGGCATATTATTCCTCATATCCAATTTTGTTAAGTGTTGAATTGGAAGGAATAGATCCGCTGAATATGCATAAGATAGATGAAGCAGATTGTGAGACATATCAAGCACAGCAAGATTGTGTAATCCCTGGAAAGACTCCTTAGATAAACGTTTCAGCTGATTTGAGCTCACACTAAGTTCCTGTAGATGTATATAAGTAATCAGCGAACTGTTTTCAATATTTCTCAAATTATGACATATCTAGAACAGTTATATCCCTTGGTAAATCTTGAGGAACCGACTGCAGTCCTCTGTTTTTACAATCAGCTATCTTAACTCCCAGTTTTCCATTAAATACATATTCGATATCACAATCTGATGACCGAGAAATTACATCACACTGGATAACAATACAAATTACTGTGTAAATTATTATAATCCTAACCATTTTGTGACATGGATATTAAAAACTTTCACATGGTTTCTAACAATTGCTTTGCAAGTCAACACCACTCTATCTAGGACACAAAGGTCAACAAATGGAATTTAATCATCTCAAATTGTTATCAATATAAAGGACAAATGTATTTTTTTCTTTCTTTATTTTAGATAGTATATTGATTTTAAACATGAAGAGACTTCCTGCATGTTCTTGTTAAAATATTTATTAACTGTTTACTCTATCAAATGACACAATATTTGAATTTTTTATGGGGAAACAGCCGTGTAATTTTTAATTGGGACATGCATCCTAATATAGTAATCTGATTCTTAATTTTGTAGAAAACATATGAAATTTCAGACATAAGAGACAAAGCAAGTATTCAAAATAGTTAAATAAATTATCAACCTTTTATTGGTCCTAAAACAAAGCAATACATATATAGTATCTCTCTTTATAAAATTGATGTAATAAATTACTTACAAATTACTTTTATTTTCTCTACTCCGTACCAATTCATTATTTCTTTCTTCATATTTAATTTCAATTATATTTTGTTATTTTGGACAGTTATTTAAAGTTTAATATATAGTCAATTACTAAAATTCATCTTACCGTGTTGATAAAGCTTTCTTACATTTTGATGAAACGTACGAACGAACGCAAAGGTATCACGTATTACATGTTCACAATAAAAATTACGAGTATTTGTTTTATCTGGTAAAACAGCAATCTTTTTTAAATCAAATTCATCTTTCAAAAATTAGCATATTGCAAATAATACACGCTTTGAATATAAAAAAAAACAAAGAAAAATAGTGTCAAATACATTTACGTCCAAAACGTTACTTACATAAACCAAGATTACACACATTTCAGCGGGAATTCTGCAAGCCCGAGTTTCACGATTAATATTTCAATGGCAAATTTGGAGTTGTTGCGAAAGTACGCAATTATAAAGACATTGGACTTTTATTTTGACATTGTGTATATAAAATTACATTGTTATTTTAATTATAGTACATAAATCATACTAGAATATTCTAGATGGATAGTGAAAGTACTTGTGTATATTTATGTTCAAGAAAGTGTTGGCAAATTCCGGAATTTACCCTGTTACTAAAAATAGATTATTTATCATTTCTCTAGTTAATTATAGTTTGTTCTAGATTTGGAATGTTCTTATGATTTTAGTATATAAGTTAAGGGTTTTTATGGATAATTATCATTGTAAAAATAGTAGTAACAGAAGTATAGAAGTATTATCAGTTGAATTAGAAAGAAAAAGACGGATTATTCCAATGTGGTATTTATAAACTGTATATACTGTAAATAACTGTTAGTTATTGGATTAAAGATATAAAAGGATTCCGTGTTAGACTGATTTCGCCACATTTTATGGTGCCGGAACCCGGGAGTTACAGAAAAAGAAATTTCTAAAGAACACGGAAAAGAAGTAACCACAGAAAAGATGGCAGTCTCATATTTGAAAGGACTCTGTACAAGGTACAATAATTTGTTAGCAAAAGAATTAGATAAAAGTGGAGATATAATAGCACAAGGGATTCAAGATGAAAGTGTGACAACCCAATTAAGGCAAGTATTATCAGCAGAGAGACGATTAAAGGATTTTGCAGCAAAACTTGAAGATAGTATGAAAGAAATTTCACTTATATTAGAGGAAAAAGAAGATAAAGAAGGTGAAATTGTAAAATTTACAAAGGCGAGTGAAATATATTTTAAATTGCTTGACGGTGTAACACAGCGCTTAGACGAATTAAAAATATTCGAGGAAGAAATTCAGGATAAAATTAAAAACCAATTGTTCAGAGAACAATTGAAAGTCTTTCCACATCAAAGAAATTTTGATAAGAAGATAGTTTCTTCATACTGATGTGATAAATAGTGGTTGAATTATACTTTTGAG